>CM023485.1:102390785-102745674 GCA_013339685.2 Hyalomma asiaticum | reverse complement strand
CTCGATCAGAAGTCGCACCAAACTGCTTTTCCCGCATCGTAGAGCATTCCTCTACACTTTATTGCGGCGCCTTCCTTGAATAAAAATACGGTCTCTGAAAATCTTGCCCAAAATGCCAATAAAGGTAAGACTTTAGTATTGGGTTTTTTGTGAATTTTGACTCGTTCAGATTTCGCCTCTCAAATACGTTTGGCAATCAGTAGAGCATTCCTTTAAGTATTGCCAGCCTTCCGAATAAATACGGTCTCTCAAAATTTTGCCCAAAATGCCAAAAAAGGTAAGACTATAGTCTTGGGTTTTTTGTGAAATTTTGACTCGATCAGAAGTCGCACAAAATGCGTTTTCCCGCATCGTAGAGCATTCCTTTACTTGTTGCCCGCCTTCCTGAATAAAAATACGGTCTCTCAAAATCTTGCCCAAAATGCCAAAAAGGTAAGACTTTAGTATTGGTTTTTTTGTGAAATTTTGACTCGTTCAGATTTCGCTCTAAATACGTTTGGCAACATCGTAGAGCATTCCTCTTCTTATTGCGCGCCTTCCTGAATAAAAATACGGTCTCTCAAAATCTTGCTCAAAATGCCAAAAAAGGTAAGACTATAGTCTTGGTTATTTTGTGAAATTTTGACTCGATCAGAAGTCGCACAAAATGCGTTTTCCCGCATCGTAGAGCATTCCTCTACTTATTGCGCGCCTTCCTGAATAAAAATACGGTCTCTCAAAATCTTGCCCAAAATGCCAAAAAAGGTAAGACTATGGTCTTGGGTTTTTTGGGAAATTTTGACTCGATCAGAAGTCGCACAAAATGCGTTTTCCCGCATCGTAGAGCATTCCTTTACTTATTGCCCGCCTTCCTGAATAAAAATACGGTCTCTCAAAATTTTGCCCAAAATGCCAAAAAAGGTAAGACTATAGCATTGGGTTTTTTGTGAAATTTTGACTCGATCAGAAGTCGCACAAAATGCGTTTTCCCGCATCGTAGAGCATTCCTCTACTTATTGCGCGCCTTCCTGAATAAAAATACGGTCTCTGAAAATCTTGCCCAAAATGCCAAAAAAGGTAAGACTGTGGTCTTGGGTTTTTTGTGAAATTTTGACTCGATCAGAAGTCGCGCAAAATGCGTTTTCCCGCATCGTAGAGCATCAATACACCAGAAGAGCTATATCCACTGACGAAGTTTACTCACCGATAACATGTAACTGAAATGACTCGAGCTCAGGAATTTCTTTGGCTATACTTACATATCAGAGGGCTCTGTTGCCTTTCAAATAGCCTCATCATGTTCTGCAGGCTGTAGGTTCTTCTTTCATGAGAAAGAGAAAGTTTTTGGCTCTTATACAGCTTAAGCATCAGACAGTCAGCGTAACTTAGGACGTCTGATTCGCGGCATTCATCCTAGATAAGATGCGGACCAGACGATCCCTAGAGCGACGCTAGTCCACGCTGTTTATTTATCTGCGCTCTGTTCGCCGCACGCACTTTAACATTTACATTTAGAATCCACGATTAGGTTCATATAGAACAGAAGCAAAATGAACGAGAGCGAATCTGAAGAAGACCGCTAGCGACCACTGTTATTACGCACCAGAAGAAAAAAAAAAAAAAAGACGCCAAAGAACCACCACAAATCCGCACTGATATTCAGAACACCGGTGGCGGCAGCAGGCTTACCTATAAGAGCCGATTATCCAAACGAATGGCCCAGACGGCGTCCGGCTATAGCGTGGACGTCCGTCTTTATCGCAAATCTGAGGGCCGTATTTCAAGATTCTCGGGTCACCCAGCACTCCCGTGCAGCTGAACTTGGCAGTGAAAAAGGCTGATGCGTGCATCACAACACAGACATAACCAAGACACCCGTCGTGAGCGCGTGCTAACAGAGCGCTGGCAAACACACGCTAACACAACAAACATCACGCGTCTCTGTATATGGAGAAGCTTCGAAAGCTTGGCGCCGAAGCCATCTGACAACGGCTAACCTTGTTTGCGCGGAAATCTCATAAGAAATGTTCTTCTCTCTTGTGGTCCTTCTATGCGTCTACGGCGCTTGCTGGATCTGCGTTCCAAGAAGGCATCGGAAGAGAGGGCAAATATCTCTATACGCGTGGCGTGTGCACTTGCCCATATATATCTGGCTGATACGAAACTCGCCTAGCTGGCGGGAGTTAATCCTCTGTAAGTAGCCGGCGTTTACCCCGATTACGTCTCTCTGGTTTTTTTCCCGATGTTCCGAGAAGGTGCACCGCGGGGATTATTGCATTTCTTGATTGTGAACTCGCGTGTCGCTAAAAGCAGCGTTTCATACATGCGCTGACAACGAGCGTACTTGTATACTTGCCCTGTTCTCAGGGTAGAATGTTCGGCGCTTGCAGGTCGTACGTGTATGGTGGCAGGTAGCAGTGGCTTGGGGATCAAATGTACGTAGTGTGAAATCTCGTTGATACGACCTTCGCAAGAGCCGGAATGTGAACTCCGAAATCGTATTAACCGTATCAAAATACATTGCTCCAGTGGGGTGTTCGCAGAGAAGAACAAACAAATTATTCCTCAAAACATATTAAGCGGGATCGTGTCGAAGAGATTTCACCGTACACATGGCAATATGCAAGCTCTGACGGGCATTGAAGATGAATGCAAGCGATCAAGGCAGTGTGCCTCTGTGTACACCGATAACTTGCCGACTTTTACTTCCCGCGGCCACAAAGACAATGAAAGAAGAAAAAAAAAGGCTAGGAGAGAGTCTAACGTGGAAGCCCAGCAGTCGTAAAATTCTTAAGGCAGGAACCACGGGAAACAAGCCCTGGTCACGTATGAGCATACGCATGCAAACGGTAGAATCATGTGTGGTCAGACCAAAGGTCAGGTGCTAAAACGCGAACGGCAGGTGTCACTAAAACATACCACGAATGTACCACTTAACATCACGTGGTCCACCAACCACGCCGACGTAACCATACATTCTATACAGAGACCTTCCTGATGGAACCAACACCATGTCCTCCTCTCTTGATTTACTCATTATTTCTCTACGCGCACTACTTCGTAAAGTACACAATGTGATCTATAAAGCGACTAAATGACCGGTCTTCTTTCTTTCATGTAGAAGGAACTGGGCATTATCTGTTGATTTATTGTTAACAGAGCCCCGCCACGGTGGTGTACTGTCTATGGCACTCGGCTACTGATCCAAAGGTCGCGGACTTCAGTCCCAGCAACAGTGGCTGCATTTCGATGTTGAGGCCCGCGTACTGTGCGACGTCAGAGCACGTTAAAGAACCGCAGATGGTCGAAAATTTCCAGAGTCCTTCACTACGGCGGCTCTCATGATCATATCGTGGTTTTCTGGACCCCAGAAATTATTATTGTGGCAATACATTACATGACTGCCATGGCGCTGGAACAAAACGCGAAAGGACACTCCTGGCTAGGGCAGGACACCACCACTCAAACTCCTGTACCAGGCGGTTCTCAGTCGATGTAGAGTTAACGGGTGCAGTTGAAGTCTCACACATAGTTCTCAAACGTAAGCAGCGCAAAGATTCCAACAAGGACACAGATATACTAGACAAAGACGCGCGGTGTACTCCGACCGAAGACTACGTTTGAAAAGGAGAAATACATGCATCACCGAAGTTTTCTATACACATCGATTACGCTCTTTCGCACCAATACACCAATATACCGTTACGCAACCTGCATACACGTTGAAAGTTTGTGATACACTGAAATTCAAATGACGTCGACTTCATGGAGACGAAAAGAGACCAAGTGGTCTATCGTTGCTAAATAGACGCATTCTTAAGTTGATGACATGCGTGTGCCACGTTTTGTAGGTTTTATAGGAAGCTCTGCTCTCCTCACTTATAAGAGAAAAAAACGACTTTTCGGGAAACGTGCTCCATATTTCCTAAGGATTTTAAATTCATGCGTACAAAAACAATGGCTTGCGTTCCGTTCTCTGCGCTCATGCCGGCTTGCGGTACCGCCGGCGAATCTTGTCACGGAAAATGTTATGTGGGAAACATCGGGCCACGACCTACAGCCCTCTTTTGCTCTTTAATGATGGCCGCTGAAACGGCTGCATGCTTCGAAGCCGCAAGAGAGTATAACGCCTTCGACATCGCGGTTCCGACACTAAAAAAAGATTCTGCACTGTCGTGATGCGCGAAACAACAGGTTTTCACTCGTCGTACACGTCCTCCTGGAAGTCACAGAAACGGGACCGCACGATCCGGCAAAGAAATGGCGGCGGCATTCCACTACATACGGCGCTGCATACGTTTGCGAATCGTCTTACTCAGCTCTCCTCAGGCTCACTATAAGTATGTGCCATAAACACGTGTCAGCATCGCGTCGTCATTGTTCCAACGACAATCTCGCTCACGTGGGTCGTGTTGCCGCGCTTTCTATATAATCGCCACACGCGCGGGCACCCGGACAAAAGCAGCAAAGTGGAACATTTCTTTTTCTATTTCGAGAAGAGAGCAGGCGTCGAATGGGTCTCATCGCCACAAATTAGCCGTCCTTCCACGGCAGCTCACATGTCGACAACTAAGGAGGAAATAAAAGATTAGTGGGGCACTGTATAGGAAAGAGTATGTGTGATGCTGGGAGGAGGTTCGCTCTCGAGAACGTTGTGCGCAAGAAATCACTTCTCTCTTCATCACGGCTGGACGGGGCGCCGATTAAGAGCGGTCACGCAGTTCCCGCCGTGCGTCCCACCTCTACCGCGGGGGTGCGTTTTACGCTATAGCTTCTAATAGAAATATACGTCGGCGTCATGAGCGCGCGAACGAACGATGCGGAATATTGCGCTCGGTGCTACATACAGTGGAAAGGAGGAGGCCATTTCTCGTAGGCCTATTGTATAGTGCCAGCCTCTCAGAGAGAACGAAGACCGCTGGCAGCGCACCATCTTCGGAACGCGCGCTTTTTCCCCCCCTCCTAACGAGGCCGCCGCGAAGGGCCGAGAGCAAGTAAGTATCTGCAAGAAGACAGCGCGCTTTATTTCGCGACTCCGAATTCCGCGCGCTTTTCCTATGCCCGCCTCCATTCACTCCGCTCTGGCAGGCACCTCAACTTCGCACTTTTAGACGACCGGCACACTTAAAGAGAAAGATAAGATAAAGTAAGAACAGCAAGAAGGACACGTGCAAAGAAACTCCGCAGAAAGCAGTCATGGAAACAAAGCGATAGAAGCACAGAAGACACCGTAAAACGAAGAGATGAGGGAAGCTATACGCTGTCTTTAAAATTCAGATCACGCGGGAAAAAGGAAATAAATATATAAAATAAGACCCAACTTGCGCGCCTAGTGGCGGTTCTCCATGCCACGTTGCCCAAATTTCGCGGACCCCGTGGCCCCGCGCGGTGACGGGGACACAAAGAGAAGATAAGGAGAAGATAAACAATCGCCGGGTGAAACGAACGTCCGCGCGGCGACAATGAATGTATGCTTCGCTCTCTGCGCAGTGCACGCTGGGAGAGATGACGAGATAATGCGAAAGCGACCGCTTTTCGACGGCGAAGACGCGCGCAATAAACACGTCGTCTAAATACCACGCGGCAGCACACCTGGTCGACGACGACTTTGTGTCCGGCGTGGTAGCAGTGTTAATGAGTTCTTTTCGTCGGGCGTGAAACCTTGTATCCTCGGTGTTTGTTGCGTGTGCGTGCCTTTTGTCAGCTGGTTGGCGAAGCGTGGCCGCGGTAACGTATGCACCGCGGGACTCCGGCAACATTCGTGCATATGTACACGAGTAGCTGTGGCGCCCGGCGCATTAAGATAAAGTAACTGCGACTTCTCGTGTTCCCACAGCCGTTTGTACACACGGCGGCGAACACAATGAAGAAGATTACTTTCCTGGCGAGACGGTTTATTTAACGCACGTGCGAGTTTGAAACTGCCGCAGCGTGTTCATTACCGGCACCTCTGGGCTCGGACCGCTTTTGATATATGTGGGAGCGCGAGGGGTGTAGGGAAATTATAAATTTCCGCTCCCGTAAGTGCTAACGCATCGTAGAGCACTGTTTTTGTTGCTTCAGACGTTCCTTAATGTAAAAGAGGATGCAGCAGTTAAGGTGTAAGAAGTTATGGCCCGGAATAATAGCTTTTGGTTTAATACTTATTTCGTTTACTTACCTGCTAGTTGTATATACCTTTGCTATCGCTACTCTCCTCAGCCGTTTCTCATAAAGCTTCGTGTATTCTTGCTATTCTTCTTCTCTTTATTATTTACATTTGATTGTAATGTTGTATTACTCGTGCAGCTTTTATAACCTGCACTGCAACTGTCGTTTCTTTTTTTTTTTTACCACTTTGTTACCTTGCACTGCACATAATGTTACCTTGCACTGCACATAACCTTGCGCGCTACAAACGAAGGGTTATCTGCAGATTGTAAGTGAGAAAAAGCTTATAAATGAAGAGTTTCATGCGGCCCGGTACTAATAAACAGATAAAATATTGCGTAAATTTGTAGATGGTCGCGTGACCGCACTCTAACTTTAGTCCTTAAATTTACCGCTTGAGTTACCAAACGCCACTTTTCGCGACTTTGCGTGAAGAAATAAAAACATAAACCCATGCTTAATGAGGGAAAGTGGCGTCGATTAAGCCAATGCAACACACAATCGCTCCGCCAGTGGAATAATCTCAATCCAGGTTTTGGGTGGTTGTCTGTCCCTTTAAACCCGAGGTGGTCGAAATTTCCGAAGCCCTACGGCACGGCGTCTCTCACAATAATGTCGGAATTTGGGGCGTACGGAAGACCATAGAAATTATTATTATCAAGATGCGCTTGTAAACGTTTCATTATGTGACTTACTTGTTTCGTTTCCATTTTAATGCTTGTACGAAGAGTCATTGTGCTGCCCAACTGCCATGCTCTGGAAGGAAAGCACGAATATTGAATGAATGAATGAATGAATGAATGAATGAATGAATGAATGAATGAATGAATGAATGTGGTGATGTAAAAGTTTAAATAGCAGCATGTGAAACAAGCACGTACGATGAGACGCTTCTACAAATCGCTTGTCGTCAGATAAGTCGGTCGACGGGATCGCGTCTTTGTCTGAGCCCGTTTGTTCTGCCTGCTTGACCGTTGCAAACGTGCTTGACTAAAATTACAAAAAAGCAGGAGTCGCTTGCGAATGCATCAGACCTCCTAGAAAGGAATAAGGGTTACGGGTATACGTTGAATGATGGGAAGGGAATACAAATGAAAAAAAAAAAAGGAGGGTGAGAGGTAAAGTAAGAAAGCTCGCTGCGGAATTAAGAAAACGTGTAATGACTTTTTGTCGCTCACGTGTGAGAGGGCTGCCATAACATCATCACTTTCCCCTTGACATTTGGGATAAAACGATACTGTGTGTTTAGCTGTGTTCAGTAACTGTAATTGGAACAAATAATTGGCCTAATTTTTGCAGCTATATCAAGACGTCCACTCTTTCGATGAGCAGGGCATAGCACCCACCCTGTGTTAGCCTTGCTTAAACTCTTAAGTTCCAAGTGTCCAGGTGGGAGGTTGATCCGTGGGCGGAATGAAAATTATAGGAGATGGCGTCACGTGAGCGCGGTAGCCTCGGCGAGCAATCCTCCTCTGACGGCGGTTGCACTTTAATACCAAAATGCTAAAGCGTATGTAAATAACTTGAGGTGCAAGTTAAAGTACAGCAGGTAACCAAAATTGCTTCGGTTATTGGTCTTATTTTTTTGTTGTTGCTGTTTAAATGCGAAGCATTTATTAGCGAGCACTACTGACCGTAGTAACCCTTGATCCATCCCTCCGTGCATCTATCTATCTATCTATCTATCTATCTATCTATCTATCTATCTATCTATCTATCTATCTATCTATCTATCTATCTATCTATCTATCTATCTATCTATCTATCTATCTGTCTGCCTGCCTGCCTGCCTGTCTGTCTGTCTGTCTGTCTGTCTGTCTGTCTGTCTGTCTGTCTGTCTGTGCGCCCCCGTCTTTCTCTTTTTGTCTGCAATTGGTGCTTCATCTGGTGTGTACCAAAACTGACATGACAGGGTATGAGTGCATGTTGGACACGACTGATATAGATCGTGACGTGAATAATATGCCACATCTGTTATATACGTAACTATATTGCGTTTTTTGATGCCTAATGGCGCATGCAAGCATGCCACGAACTAGGAAATACCGCTATGCGCTATACGTTATTTCAAGGATATTCGTTAGAGTTTGTTTCAAATTAGGAACAGCCGAAAGAGACATTGAAAATAATGTTCCCACACATTTAGCGTGGTCTAAACTAGTGAAAGAGTTATTGTTATGGCTGGTGATTTTCGTGGTCGACGTCTTCCAAGCATGCACAGACGTATCTCACTGTAACTTATACCAATGGCTAACAACGACGTGCCACCTATTGTAAATAAAATCGTTTCATCAGCAGTCGTGATGTTGGTCGCCTGGTGTCATTGGTCATGGTGGTGCTTGTCTACAGCGTCACTTTGCTTGTATTGTTGGCTATTTGCTATATAGCAATGTTCGTCCTGATAACTTCATCGCAGAATAAGCTTACGTCATCCAGGCTGTACCATGACGTAAGCTTGCACCATACAGCATCGTCTACCGCATCAGTCTGTGTACGATGACGTTAAATCCGCATGATTCATTTCCGCAGCGCCGCCGCATGCAGTGGCCGCTGCGGATGTGTTCTATACGCGGCGCGATGTAGGAAGCCCGTAACCGTTCAGAAAATAACCAGGTGTAGATTTCAATAACCGAGTTCTTGGCTAAACATACCTGTGCGCGCTCTTCTTATGCGAGAAGTGTTGATATGCAATCTAGTTCACTTTCTCACGTGGTATACGTTTAAAACGCGTCTGAATACCAGAAATATGCAGCAGCTTTTAACTCAATATTTCTCCGTAAACGCAGCGTTGTGGAACCATCTCGTCGTTCCGCCGCGTATTGAATAGGCGAGCTTACTTAGTATTCCAGTTTAATCCATTTGACAAACAATGGGAGGCATTATAGCAGATGACGCCAAAAAAAAAAAATATGGATAGCAGAGCTGTAGTTGTAAATCATTTTTCACCGATGACAAAGCACTTGCTAGTATACAAAAAGAAAACGAATCTTGTTAACTTTTAAGTTTTTATTGAACTTTTTTATGTACATTTTGCATAAATGGAAGCAAGATCGGAGGCTACAGAGCCTGACGGAGGCTTTTCTTCTCGAAGTGCAGTTTGGCACACAGACGCTATGGGCATAAGATTACACAACGGTACGTCATACAAGGTCTCCTATTAGTTACTTTGAACAGTCTATGTTATCAACACAAATATTAACTAAGAGAACACGGTAGACAGTAATGTAATAACGAAAGCCAGTATTTACCATTGTGGGAGAAGCGAATCTCCAGGTACATACGTTTCTATGCAGCAGGAAAAGAGAGAGAGGAAGGAACAAAGTGCACCTAAAATAGAGTACACCGAATGGTAGAAATACAAGAGAAGCAAAAAGCAAGAACTCCTCGAAAAAAAAAAAAAACTATCAAACATATTCAGTGCAATTCTTTAGAAAAATTTCTTTAAACTTATTTTTAGAAATATCCTTATTCAGGTCTAAAACATGATTCATTTTATTTAAAAGGCTGGGTATCTGATATTCAATATGCTGACGACCATAGATGGTTCTTAGCTTTGGTGCTTCTATGCCATTTGCACGGAAGCTCTACTGAATGCATTGAGAGGAACTGTGCATGGGCTATAACATATTTTGTATGTACGAAAGCAACTTAAGACAATAGATTTGGTTGGGTCGTAACACGAAATGTATGGATAATAAAGGACGCATGCAAAGACCTTGTAGGCGACAGTGATATCTCCCAAATATTCGTGGTACTTTTTTTTTTTTTGTAACAGGGTTAATGTTTTATAATTATCTGTGGCGGTTGTACCCCATACCAAGACGTAACAACTATGACGGGAATAAAAGAGTGCATAATATAGCGCTTGATTGAGCCACAATGCTAATAACAGACTTGGTTTGCGTGTTCGTCCTGCACTTTTACTCAGTTCCGTTGCTAATTTATTCGTGTGTTCATTCCAAAGAAAGTGTTCCTACGGAATCACACGCCCAATACTTTCTGTACCTGAACTTGCTCTAGCGTCTGGACCTTAACGTAAAACCTTAAACTTACGTTTCATGGCTTACTCAAAGGTGCGAACAACACGTATATAGGTGTACTCGCATTTAGCCTCAGCTTGTTTACTTTAAGGCGGCGTGACAGCCTATTTAGATAGGAGTTTGCACTCCCTTCAAGGTCTGAAGCAGAGGAGCCAACATACACAAGAAAATATTGCAGTCGTCGGCATACATAATTAATTAAGGAGAATCTGGTATATGCGACACGAGGCATTTGCATAAACTATAAACAATAGAGGACCAAATATAGAGATCCTTTTGCGACACTTCTGTTTACCTTGACACATGAGGGTCTCTCTTGATTAATAGGAACACAATGGTTGCGGTCTGTTAGGTAATTTAGCAGCAACTTATTGGCAAGACAAGCGGAAGCCGTAGTTAAGTTTTCATAAAAGGGCACTATGACAGACGGTGTCGAATGCTTTGCGGAAATCTACAAACAGTCCAAGCGGATATAAATCTTCTTTTTTTCCTCAAAATTGTTTAACATCTCTTTTTTATATCATGTACTTCGAAGTTATCAGTCTACGGAACAAGGAAATATGCGAACGGATAATGTCACCTTGGAAGATATTTAGGAAGCAAATCGTGTTTAGTCAGGTACTAATGGGTATATAGCTACTGCATTAAATCCTAAGTTAGCAATGGACTTGAACTTTTATTGGGTTGTACGCCGGAACCGGCTCTCAAACCTGTGCCGTTAAGAGGCCTACGTTGCCTTCAAGGATAATTTACCGCTTTTTTGTTCGTTTTTTTTACTTGGGCTTTCCAAGAGCTTGATGACAGCAAACAGAATAAAAAGAATGAAATTAAATAGCAATTAAGGATAATACATTCAACGTTCACTTAATCGCAGGACGTCGGTGTTCTGGCACCAAATAAACAAGAAAGTGAAGTTTAACCTTAAGTGCTAGTCAGCCTCTTAGATCGAAATTAGTGAACATGAAGTTTTAATGAAGATTAAGTAAGTTTTATGTGAGTATTTCTCTTTACAATGCACTGATAGTCTGGTGGACCCGTGTAATGCAAAGGTCAGGTAGGTAGATAACGTGCCTTTTTTGTCCAGCACCTATCGCGATCATCACACTGAATATGATAAATGTTGAAGCATTCGGGCTCCTGATACAAAGTGGTGAAAAATGGAAAAGCAGTCGTTGCGTCCCCCTGCCCAGTGTTCTGCCCAATGCAAAAAGTGGCCTTGCAACAATTTCGGAACATTGCGAGGAAACATTGTCAATACACAGCCAAGGATCTCGCAAACACATGAGAGGCAAATATGAATCATATTGCGGCATTGTAAATGTCTCCAAGTGCCGCAGAAGATGGGACTTGAAGTAAGTATATCCGCGTAAAGAAAGAAAAAGAAAACATGGCCAATCATCACCTAAGGCGACGTCTATCGACAGTTGCACTATCGTTTCATGTGCATATTCAAATATGGCATCTTGTGGCGCGTATTAAAGGCCTCTGCCACAGATCTTACACCCTCCCCTCCCCTACCGAAAAACAGCAAGAAAGCCCTTTCTGACAGTGTCCGCCATTTAAGTTCTAGTGTAAGAGGCAACATCGTTGAATGTCTGACTAATGCTACAGTGCCTGTGAAAAATACGATGCCTTGGTCGTCTCCACCTTTGTTTCCTTCTTCTTTCTCTACGCGTGCGCATAACGCCGAATGGAAGCCTAATCGCGTTGTAGAGCGTAGGCTACGCGGCTCATATGCTCCGGCTCTATCGCCTAACGAGCTCTCGGCTTCGCCCACGCAGCTGCCAGAGCGAGACGTCAGGCGTACACGGCGTGACCTTCCTCGGCACGAAGGCAGCGTGCCGGCCGGCCGGCCCTCGGCTCGTCGTCGTCTTCAGAAGAAGGGGGAGAGGGGGGGGGGGGCGCAGCGAGCGAAGTGGGGTGCACCAGGCTCCCTCCGGAACTGCCGTCGAGCCCCACAGCGGGGGTCCCGCTGGACAGGCTCAACGTCATCCCCCCCTCAACGTACCCCCTCCAATGCAGCGCCGAACGCAAATGAAGCAATTTCGAGAGGAGCCCTTCTCGGGAGGCCGCCGTCTCTCGCAGCCACTCGAACCCCACCTCGACAAGACGGCTGTGAAGAACGCCTCAGCACCTCGCTAGCGATGCCCGACGCAACGTCTCTGGCATCCCTCCGCACCCCTCTTGCTTGCCGTGCTGCTCCCCCCTCTTTCGCCTTCCTCCATCCCCTTGCGCCGCTTACTTTTTGAGAGGCCAGGCGTTTGCCTGGGCGGGCGTCAACAAGCAATACACCACGCTGCGCAAACTAATTTCTCGCCCCTCATGGCTCGCCTGGTCGCTATCGAGCGGGGCAAACGTCCCTCCTTGTTCGCGCCGAAAGTAAAACTTAATAGGGACGCATGCCTCCTCTTTCCGACCGGGACGTGTTGCGACGCGGAAGACTTCTCGACGTCCGCTGAAATTCTCGATACAGCGCGCGAGGTTGCGGTCTTTGGTTTCTTGTTGTGGGCCTGACGATGTTGACGTAGTCGTATCAAATGTACGAGCACGACCTTAAACGCAGCATTCTTCTTACCTATCGCCTCATATGTCGGCCATATAATGTGTTAGAAAAAAGCCACTGGGCACTAAGTGGCTAAAAGAATGGGGGCTCTGTTACGTCGGCCATTACGCGCACAACTACGAAAACAAAAGAAAAGGTCGTAAAAATATCCGACGCACTTTCATTCTCAGCACGCTGACCGGATTTGGATGATTTCGAGATAATTGACCGTCGTAGCCGTTTGCACCAAACGACGGGCATTTCCATATAATGGGCCTCAACACATCGTGAGCGCGCCTTCCGAGTAATGAGCTTTATAGCCTGCGGACTTCCCATTAAAAGCCGCGGCCATTTTCACAGTGGGCCCCCACAGCGGTGTCAAAAAAAAACAAACAAGGAAATGACCTCGCCCAGACGGACGTCTTCAATTCTTTATGGCTTGACCTATAGCGCCACACGCCTCGGTACCACCGAGACAACTTTGCCCGTGACAGAAGCAAGGCCCCCGTCCGCGCAAAGTAAACAGGCTGCGACATCAGCTGGAAAAGACGAACATGCGCCGCCGGCACGACAGGTCCTCGGACTCGGCACCATTCCGCAGTCTGTTCGTCGTGCTGCCCGGACGCGCGTCTGGCCTGAAAGCGAGAAGGCCAGCACTTGAAAGACAAACGCAGGCGCCTTCTTTGAGGTGTCCGGTTTCCGAGCCAGCCCCGATGCAAGCCCGCGGCTGACAATTTGCAGTCGCCTGCTCGCACGCTGGTCCACAGGCGGCCCCGGAGAAACGCGAGACTGGACTGGAGGAGGAAACATCTACGGGTGGCTTTCTGTTGCGCGAAGAGACCATCCCTCAAGAAAGGATCGCACGGTTGCAAAACTAGACAAAGCTCAACGGCGTGGGCTGTTTTTGCAGAGGGCCGAGGATGAGCTGTAGTAAAATAGTTCGTCGAGTTGAAAGACCCCGGAGTTGGGGGAGCACGGTCTTTGTTTATTTGTTGTGCTGTATTGCCGAGAGTGCACAAGGACAGCAGTGCGATCCAGGGCATAAAATGAATGTTGAGCAGGCCGGCAAGTCAATCTTGACATGTCGCTGCTGACAACCACACACCAGGGCGGCTACTGCGTTCTTCCTTCGAGAACAAAAGCTGAGTTTTCAGTTTGTTCTGTACGCGTCTGGCTTCGTATGGCTGTTCACCGATGCGTTGTGCTGCGTAACGAAGTTTCGGTATTATACTATAAAACTTTTTCTCTATACATCTCCTTTGCTGTACATGGCCCTGCGCCAACCTTCGTGCTTGCACCAGTGCGTTGTGCCGTGGTGGACATGTGCGCGCGATGTCGAGCGATGACGAATGGCGGTGACTGGAAGACGGTGGCACCCGACGTCAACGCCATTGTACATATTTTAGATGCAGCAGCAGTGAAATATTGTATAGGAAGAGGCATTTTTCTAAAGGGGCCCAGCAGTACTGTTTGGACATAGCCATGACAACGGGGCCAATCAGTAGTAGAGGCTCCTGTGCACATGCTAGCCAAATACGTCACAACTACGTTCGAAAAATTACGCCACAATGAGTACCGATAATGTCACTTGATTTTATTTTTGTGCTTTAAATATAGGCACATACATTTTCTTCATTTGTAAGGCTCGACACAGACAAATAAGGTGTAAATGAGGATTATTCTGCGATTATGAAATTATCACGTACAGTTCTGACTGAAGCGAGGTAGTCGGTCCTCCTTTTGGCGTCATTTGTTCAGAGGAGAGCAGGCGATTTTCGAAACCAAATAGCAGCTTCCTCGGTGCGTGCAGTGCAATAATATTTGGCTCACATGTTGAAAACCTCGACTGATCGTCACAGCTTTCTGACTTTGTTAAAAAAGGTTGGCTGTTTCGGTAAACGACTTAATACCACCGGCGTATTTGATTAAAAGTGTGATAAGTTTGTGCTTTGAAAATGTGATTGATCTCTCTGTCATAGGAATCAGTATAACAAGAAAATGAAACATGTCTCCGCGAAGTTGTTGAATAGATAAGATGCAATGGGGAAATCGAGGGGCGAGAGATGGGCGGGTTACTCTGGACATGCATGTGAACCCATTACATCAGCGGTACGTTGACACCGCACAGGGGCCCTCGACAAACGGGCACACATGCTAATGTTCCCGAACAAATCACATTACTCACGAGACACTTAAGTGCTCGCGCCATAGCCATGCGCAGATCTGCTATAAACTAGGTGTGTCCTTAAAAGGTGAAATGTTTCACACGAAACCGAGTGAGTTGTCAACGGATACTTTTGTGAATATACAGTCTGCTGCAGCGAGATGCGCATCATTTGCTTGCCAACGTCCGTCTTAGGTTCCTGGAGGCAAAGCTCGTAGCAGCACTACTGGATACCACGTACGCCACGCAATAAGACAAATTATGTAGCGGCCGCTGTTGTACACACTGCCAGAGCAACACGCCGGGAGGACACCGCTAACCTCCGCTGCGACAGAGACGTTGAGACTATCGAAGCACTAACCGCCGGCGTGCATTATCATGACAATCTGCTGCTTCGTTTCGTCCTTCTTACATGGCGGCACCACCGCTGCGAAACAAGGGTACATTGGGAGAGAGGCGATGTTACTTTAAGAGTAATTTGCTGGCTTAACACTTTTGCCTTAACCGGACATCAGTTAGATGCAAATTGTAAGGCGGTGTAGCAAAGATTTCAGGCCCGCTTGACCACCATACCTTCAATATGTCGCTACTGTGATTTGTAGAGCTTCCAGCTGCCGTAGTCGCTTCACGGGTAATTGTGGGTCCAAATGCTGGCGTGGGGTACTCTTTCATCTCAAATGTGTGTTTATTATTTTCAAATATCCACTTCCGTGACGGAAGTACGTCAGAAATTTCTTGGCGGACCCCGGCATAAACCACTTTCGCGTTCAAGAAAACTACACGTCTCGCTGGTGCAGCTCTCACGTCGGCTTGGCTTATTTCATCATTTGACTGGCTGCCACGAGGGGTAGAGGCGATGGCCTGCTGCGCTAATTGCGCACAACGATGCTTGAACAAGCGCCCTTCACGACGCTCTCATTTCCCTCTGGGCATTTCATGCACGATGCCGCGAACAGCACTCAGACCTCTGGGCTCTTCGGAGATAATACCCGATAATACCTGTGTCACACGGGCGCATTGGAAGGCCTTCGAATCGACGACCTTCTAAGAGCCCACAACTCTATCGACTCCAAATAAGTTTTGGCGTCGCTACGCGGCAGTTTTGAACGGCCGTTGAGTCGCCGAGTGATTTCGCAACAACATGGCAGCAACCAAAGCACCCGCTTCAATTCTAATTCGCACTAGTTGCTTGCTATTCGCACCGAAGGCAAGAAACAAACTTTATATTGAGCCTTCCCTAAATCTCATGTACCAAAAGGGACAAAGTATGTGCGACGTTTTGCGGTAATTATTCAGAAAACGTGCCGATTTTGACACTGCGAAGCCTATGTCCCTAGCCGTCAGCCTCAAAACTGGTTTGATGCGTAGACACCAGATGGCGCCACACGCATTGTTTTAAATCTCAGATATTATAATAAGTTAAATTGAGGACGACAATGTCAAGCGTGGTTTTTCCTATGAGCATCCAAGCTGTTCATCAGAGTCATTGTTATAACATAGGGAAATCCCCGCACCTGCTCTTTGCTGTTTTTGCACTCACTCAGTTACGTCGTACATTTCGCTACACACTACTAGTATGTAGTGCAGGACAAACCGGCCCTTACTGCTCTGTTCATATAGCTGCATATGCGTGTACATATACGTGAACAGTGCCACGAAACAGTATACGGTCACATGATAAACGGTATCATACCCGCCTAAGCAGAGCTAGATCGTTCCTTACCAGCATCATGCCTTATGCATGTGCATGCTAATGTTAACCAGAAACGTCCAGTCGTCCGCCGCCACACAGAATCTGATACGAAAACAGAGCAGGGGCCGCGGCAGCCGCCCTCATACAGCAACATACGCCGGGGTGTCCGCTCACTCGCATTATAAACGTGCAGCGATGGTTGTTTCTGGTCCGGCCCACAAACGTTAACCGCACACAAATATTGCCTTAACGAATGCGGCGGCTGTCACGGGGCTGCTTCTACGCGAAACCGCGCGGGTCACCCGCACCCTCGCCCAGCAAAAACGTCAAGTACCAAGACAACAAAAACAAAATGCGAAGTTGCGCTCCGTGTACACACGGGTACACATATACACACGCACACACGTACGACTTGAAGCGTCCGCGCGGCTATTGTAGGCAGGGCCAGGACTGGCGGGTCTCATTGTAATGCAAATGCGAGGCTCGCTAAACGACTCTGCTGCGGCCTTGACGCAGGCACGTGACGTCTCCCCTGACACCGTCTCGCAAATATACGCTCGCGTGCGAGCGCTCATGTTACACAGCCGAGGAGAAGCGACGGCTCGACATTACGGCGTCGCGGCACTTATAAGCTCTTCTCCTTCTCTCGCGCGAATTTTAATGTCACTGGCGAAGTCCTTATGCGAGAGTGTTTGAGAGGAAGCGCTTTGGTGTCCGCGCTAAGACAAGAAACCCGTAGGGGTCGTTAGACACGCCTGCCTGCCTCCTTTCGCCGACCAGAGGACTGTGTGTACACACACGTAAACGCGAGAAGGAGCGTTTTTGACACCGAGATAGGGGACGCTCGCGAACTCGCCCTTACGTGTGCGGGGGAACTCAACCGGTGGGGAAGCAGCGTCACCTGCGCATTCGACGCTAGCGCCCTCTGTGAAGTGCCCGCGCACGGTATTATGCGTATACGTGTCATTTCGAAGAACTGCCGGCCGAAGGCCTCTAGGGAACAGTTGTTTGGACGAAGAAGAATAGAGTCGTCACGCAGGAAATAAAAATCGTGCCGGGCAGTTAAACTGCGGCGCTTCTGCGTGCTCAAGGCAATTGCAGCCTAAACCCTAAATGTATATATACATGCGGTGGATGTGTGAAAGATTCGTAAGCTGTCTTCGGACTCTCGTCCCTTCACTTTTCTTTTTTGTGTATGCCAGGGAACGAGTCACGGCAATGAATATTGCGGGCAAGGTCCTGTTTATGAGGAGTCGTTAACATTTAAACTATAAATTACGCCCGAGTTCGTAGACAAATTGTGTGCATAGGGAGAATGGGAACGGCGGCAGCTGGCTCGCACCGTGGATGACGTTGAAGTGTTTTTCTTTAAAGCTCGGCCAAACAAAGCAACGAGCGCGCACGTGCTCAGGCGTGAAGGTGGAGCCGGTGGCAGTGTTTTCCCTTTCGCTTCGAGAGGACAGCGGGTGCTCCCGAAAGTGGCCCCAAGCTTACCGCGCCACAGCGCCTCCTGTTTCGTGATGTTACGAATAAATCGAGTCGTTGCACGAAGGTTACAGCATAATATAAAACATTTAACTAAATATGGGCAACGCTCTGTGTACTTTGAGAGGTAGTGTAGGAAACTCTGTGACGAGCTTTGTAGAAAAGAAGAGAAAGGAACGAAAACACCCGCCTATTCTTTCTTAATGTCCTGCTAGCGGAAAACGCATTTTCTTTTTCCCCAGGAGGTCAGCCGGACGGAGTTCTGCATGTAATGCTTACGAGTTAGGCGTGCTTGAACGAATATTTTTCGTTTCAGTGTCAGTACGCCTCGGTATCCCCGTGAATCGCTGTGATGTGTCGCCGTTTTCTCGTTTGTGGCCCTATGTTGACTCGCTTGATGATGATGGTCACCCGAAGGCTCAGTGCAGGTCCGTAGCCAGGGGGAGGGGTGCCCTAGGCGCCCGGGCCCCTCCCGAAACTTTCGTTGGGGGCAGTGTTAATAACATAGCGTAGTGCTATTAACAAACTTTCAGCTTATTAGCAACGTCGCATTTGAAAAGCCCTTAATGTACACACTGCTATTTTTTCCGAATATAAATGATGAAAACAGATGTTTTCCTCAAAGCGTCAAGCAATGCAGACAGTGCCCCCTCCCCACCTACGGGCCTGACTCGTGACATTGACGAGCAGCTCGTATCGGTCGGCTCCTCTGCACGTGGCGCTGAGGGATCTGCAGCCGCCGTTCATTATAAGCATCGCCATCGGCCTGTCTTATGTGTGCAGGCCTCTCCCAACGATCTGCAATTTACCTGTCATGCCCATGTTGACTACGTATTATAACTGCGATCCCAGCAATTTCATTACAACATCAAAGGCTTTTCGTGCCTCCGCTTGACAAGCTCATATTATATCACTAAATGGATTCTACTCATATACGCGATCACTGTCAGAATCGCTTATTGTAATGAGCCAGTGACAACAGCTTACGCTGTAATACGCTGTAAAAATAGGGCCTTAACTCACGAAAAACTCTTACGCTAACAATTCGTAAAAGAATGTTTCAGCCGTTCCCGATTTTTACGTTTACGTTTAAATTCAATAACTAGCGCAAGGATGAACCACCTAGTTCAGAGAGATGTGTTTAAATACTACTTGAAAACGCCTGAGCTGAAAGTACTGCTACGTACCAAGCTTCTAATTGATACGCTGAATTCCTCCGCACAAACAAACGGATCCGATTAGTTACTCATGCGTACGTAAGGGCAATATCTGCGGCGCTATTGCCTACGGAAGTACGGCTGCTGTAACGCAAAAAAAAAAGAAAAAGGAAGAATGAAGCAGTTACGTGTCAAGGACGAGGCTCTTGAATAAGCGCCTGCAAGGCGCGCGTAACCGCGGCTCTGCCCGTACGCTCATGTTGCGATCGCGAATGCGTTAAGCCCTAAAACAACGAGATATAATTCAAGCGTGTATTTAAATCGTGCGGTCTGACAATCGTGAAAATGTAAAGGACATCGCAGCCACTACTGCAATGTTCAAGGCACTTGTGTTATTTATGCCATCGCTGCCGCATGCAATTGGTAAAAGCATCGCCGTAATCTGCATTTCGCACGTTGCTGCGTGAATGGGCCTCTCATATATATTTATTTCGCTCAGGTAGATAAAAAGCCATCTGAGGCACCTATAACTTCGTCATCTCAATAAAAGATGGCCACTGCGATTAATTCTATACACTATGAACAACAGCAATGCAGTTCGTCATCGCTATGTCCCCACATTTGCTTATGCCAAGAAACTTGGTGTCAAGCATTTGACAAACATATGACAACAATGTTTCTCTCGGGTGTAACAAGCCGCACTAACCGTTAAATAACACACAAGCTGAGATGTAACGAAATGTTTGGCGCATAACCGATGAGCCGGTATTACAGCTTCGTTCCATCAGACGGTCATCAGGAGGAAACCGATAAAAAATTATCTCAGATTGTGTATAGATTACGCTGTGAAAGGAACACGGTATATATTATATTTTTGTGCGTATCGCTTTCCTGAAGAATATTTCTAAATATTGACCCTGACTCTTAAACCCACGTTGCAGCCTTGACATTACTTACGTTGAAATAAATGTGAGCGGAGATACAACTTTAAGCAGGGTCAACCTCAGGCGGCAGTGCCGCCTGAGGGCGCCCACTAGTTTCACGGGGAGCGACATGGTTTTACACTTGTCTAGTTTGAAGCAATTGATTATTTGTCACCAGTTGCATTCTAAGCTAATTGAAAGGCTCAGTATTGCAAGTGTAGACGACTTCTGCACATATCAGCTCATCTGCGACAAACTACATGAGAATACGTCACACTAACGTACAAGCGCTGATGTTTAGGCGTCACAGAACTACAGAGAATGAGGCGGAACAGCGAGGTAACAAAAATTATCACGACGATAACCTTCTAAGCGTTGGTTTACTTTATGGTTATTAACACCGCGCTTTGGGTAAGACGTATACATGCCAATGGTGGCCTGCCGGAGATAAGGGGTGCCTAGTGCAAGGCGATTTCACCTAATGTAGCCTACGCACATGGGACATTTTTGGCTGCTTGTAGACGACAGACAAACGCAATGAACACGACCTGAGATATTTTGACTGTCCACGGAGCGCTAATGGCGGCATTCGAATCCAAACCCATGTTTGAATAGATTTAAATTACGGCGTTTTACCACAATCTTGAATCCACTGCCGCACTTTCAAGCGTCTGCCAAGGCTTTTTTTTTTTATTTTACACGATATTTTCGCCCAGGCACGGTGAACCCGGAGTGGCAAGCGACAACGACGAAATCGTTTTTAAAATATTTTTTCCACTCCGTCATGGCAGAATGTACACATACAACGCTCAAGTGCCTCTGTTCTCTGCGACAGCGCACTTGTTCCAATGTGACGGCTGTGCCGTGGTTCATGCGTAACATCGTGGCAGCATGTATCCTCGAGGATATAGTAGGCGTTCGATAGAGGCCCTCTTCTCAGCCACGGGTCTCACCTTCTCCCGCCAAGTTCGCATGCGGAGTTGACTGCCCTCTGAGGCACGCGCGCACTCGGCCGCTAGCAGAGCTCGCCGTGTGCTCTGGCGCTTCGTACAGCCGCCCACGGATGAATACACGTAGGACCAGCGTTCGGGCGTCACCCCTCTCCCTCAGCAGTCACCCCTTCACCCTGACTGCACTTCGGAAATTGTGGGTCTGCAGTCGAACTCTGGGAGCGTCTTCCATCTCACTTGGTGTCTGGGTGTTGCTGCTGCTACTGCCGTATCGTGCGCCCGTCCGTCAGGGCTCGCTGCAGTTGGCTCCTCCACAGGGGACGGGACGGACGGCCAGATGGGAGCGCTCGCAGTCCCGAGGGGAGGGGAACGACGACTCCGCGCTGACCGGACCGGCGCGTAATTTGGGAGTCGGTGTGACAAGCGGGCAGCGAAAGCTCCGGTTACGGGGCGCCGCATTTTTCCGGCAGTGGTCCGGGACTGAGTGCTGTGGCGGGATAGCATGCAACTCGCGAACCGTAATTTGGACTCATCCGCGAAAAGTGCCGCGCTGCTTGCCTTTTCTCTTTCTCAGCACGCTTTGCCACCTTGCTCTGTCCGTGGTGCGGCGCTTCCTTCTCTCTCGGATCGGACTGATTGGCGGCGGCGTGGTCTTCTTCCGTAGCGGCTGCGCCAACTCACGACGCTCTTCGCTGGCAGTCCATTGCGCGGAGACCGATTTTTCGCCAGCGAGATCGGTCGTATGTACGTATATAGTACATATTATTCGCTCAGCCTGATCTTCACGCTGCCGCCGAAGGGGGAACGGTTCGTAGAGACGACTGTTGACAGCAGAGCCGCAGCCCTCACGTCTCGGCAGCAGCCGAGGCGCGATGCCTGCCTTCGCCTAATCACTGGTCTCCGAGCCTTCCATAGCAGCCGCTCGCGGCCCGCGGGCGCCTTCGACATCAGCTGGCACCCCGTAGAGGTGGTTCTCTTACTCCTCAACGTTGAGGCGAGCATGCCAAGTCGAAGCGGTGTGCAGTATAATAAGCGCCACATAAGGGGTAGGAAGCAGAAAAACGATACGGAAGAGACCGCGCAGCGCGAAACAACGCTCTTGACATGCGGCTCGCGGTGGCCAATTTGGCCGCCTTTTTTTGTTTGTTGGTTCTGTGGGCGTGCGCATCCCGCCGCCTTAGAGTGTAATATGTACATAGTGCCTCGACTTCCCGCCTTTCGAGCCGTTTTGCAAGTGCCGTTTTGCAACGTGGTTCTGGGGTGACATCCGGCAGACGCCGGCATCGTCAGTCTCGGCTAAGTGCTATAGACATCGGGTAGCACATGAGCATGCACTATAGAACGTAAAATATTATGGGTTACATTAACATTAACACCCGTGTGAAATAAAGCGTGCTTACATACTGAAGCCTTTTCAACACCTCAGCAGCAAGCTCAGCTGTCGATATATTGCCTTGCCGGGCTAGAAATAGTATGACTAATAAAATTTACGGAGTACTTCCGGGGTGGAGGGATGGTGTAGTGGTAGGTAGGTATGTGAACGGAAGCGAACCACTGGTGCCACCTTCCACCGTCCCTTCTCCCCACCTTGTTTTCTTCTAAAATAACGTTTGGCATAGGGTAGCTCACCTCTACGCTAGGTCACATCCTCCTCACACATTGGGCAAACACGTGCAGCTTCCACAGCCAGCCTCCGCAATGAGTTCTATCAAACAGCGCTCACACACGCGCGCACGCGCACGTCAATTCGCGCGAGGTGTGAGATTGAAAGACAGGTGTAGTGCCAATATGGCTTACGTATCACCGAAAGGACTTCCTATACTTCTCACTGGAGAACAGCGACCAAAGAAACCCCTACCCACCTAAAGAATCGCGCCTCTGTGTTCGGAGGAGACTTGGCGCGTTGCGTGTGATATGTGAACGGAGCGTCGGCTGCCAACACCACGGTCCTCCAAGACGCGGAAACAAAAAGATACCCCGATTCGTTGTGTGTCGGCAATGGGTGTCAAGGTGAGGGAAACGCGAAGCGCCGAGGACTAATAGTGTGGGCCGCGCCGCTACGCCTCAGCCACAGCCGTCCAAGCACGTGCGCAAACGTCAGTCAGGTCTCACACGGGCGCCGAGCCGGGCGCCGCTGCTATTTGCCAAGTGCGCGTCATGGCGCCTTCGAGTCTCCTCGATGCGTGGGTCGCGCGAAGTGCTGCTTTAGCGCCATTGTGGCTCACTCGGGCTGACCCCGTGCCAATCACCGCAACACCAAGACAAACTGCTCGCAAGTGCGTATGCGTGCGTGTGAACCTCTGTACGTGCGTGAGTACGCGTTTGCAGGTGGCGCACCTTGAAATACTTGTGCGTGCGTTCAATGGTCATGTGTGTGTATATGTAGGTGTGTGCACTTTTGTGTGTGCAACACTTTTTGTACAATGCCGGAAACGGAGGTTGCTGTGAACGTCACTGGAATCAGGGAGGTTCCAGTGAGCCAAACTGCACTGTACGCCGCATGAAATATTCAGCGCTATACTGTTAGATGCACCGTACGCATCACGGAATTCCTGATTTGGCTTCAAACACAGCTGGACAGCGCACGCTCTTTGAACAAATGACGTCACTGGGGGCGCAGACCGTGTTTATTTGTTGAATTGAAAGCGAACGCATAAAGCATAGCACGTGATTTGCAGCAATCGGGAAATCAGCCAATCTTATTTCTGCCGCAGGCTACGTAGTCGGTGCCCGACAATGACGTCATTTGTTCGAAAGAAGGGAGGGCACTTTCCAGCTGTGTTTGAGACCTAACTGCGAAATCCCTGGTGCGTGCGGTGCAACAATACTTGGCTCCCATGTTCACAAGGGAATCTCCACAACTGACGGGCACTGTGCTCTGACTTAATGAAAACGTGTTGCAGGGGCCCCTTGAAAGGTGGCAACTTCGTAGGTTGTGAATGTACGTGTGTGTGTGTGGTTGCATGGTTGCTTACGCTCGAAACGGACACCTGTGTGACCACAACGGAGATATATAATTGAGGGCAGGTATTTACATGCCTCAGTGTTCTAGTTCAGGGGTCGTCGTTACTTCGTTCAGTTGAAACAACAGAAAATCGCCCGTGAGCCTTACATTAATTCATATTTAGCTGTCATCAGTCGGTATTCAGTTCTAATATTGAAGATAAGAAGGCGAAATCAGCGACACTAGAGTTCACGAACAATAATTTATTAGTATAAACCACTTTGGTGTTTTACTCTAGTGTCTCAGTTTCTCGTACATGTGTGCGAAAAAGGGCTCGTTTGCAAGCTGTAGTTGTGCATCTTCATAGCATACACGTTTAGCCCTGCGTAACCAGTTGCAAATGATGAAGTGGCTTATATTATTCTTTGGCAACAATGTTGTCGCTAATGTCGGGATTCTGTGTACAATATTCGAAGAGAAATTCACGGTAAAAGTTCCATTGCCGCTCCGTAATTTAGAGCATACAATCCCAGTTTTCTATTTCGCGTTGTGACCCACTCGCCTCAATGTGATTTCCTGAATCACGCCGTGTTAAATATCTGGATTCCACAGAACACAATATGTATCATGTTTAGCAACAAATATTTTATCAATAGATATGTTTAGCGATTGAAAAAGGACCCCCTTGGCGAACATTTCATGAACAAAACTTAATTTATTAGAGTGAAATCTGTCAGGAAATTAGTAAACTACGACTAACTAAAACCTACACGTATGATGCAGTTTGAATGTACGAGAAAACGTAATTATATTAAGGGGAAACAAATACTTTCAGCACTTTACAGTTAAAGCGCTAATTTTAACTTATATTGTGAGAGAAGGCCATGCGACCAGGAACCGATGGCGCTGTAGCGGTCCACTCTTAAAAGGCAGAGCTCAAGCGTCCTCCGCATCCTTTTCACCATGCAGGTGTCATCTTGCTAACGTATTTAGCTGCCGCCTTATAACCAGACGCAGATAGGCCAGCTGCGGAATACACGCTCCTGTCGGTGGACAGACCGTATATTCAACGACTTTGATTTACCTCTATCCAATGTTTGCACCAGGAAGGCCATAGCGAGTTGTCGCTATGGTCGTCCTGGTGCCATTATATCTCGGCGCAGTGCTCAGGATATATTGCCTGGGTGTGTGCATTTTCACGCGTCCTCATGCGTACGCTTGCTCGTGCTCTGGCGCCCACGCTTGCGTGTAAGGTGCTTGGTGAGAATGTGCGTGACCGTCATGCGACCCAGGTTTCGCCGAAGAAAATAAATGCTTAAACAGTTTGACAAGCGATACGCCATCATGTGCACATGTATCGCTTTCCTTTTTTGGGGGGGCATCCTCCTTCGTCCGCCGGACCGTGGTGCGCGGTGGCGTAAAAGGGCGGAAAACGTCAATAACGAAGATACAGAAAAAACGAAAAGAAAAATGAAAGCACGAACAAGAGAACTCGCTTGAAAGTAAAACAGCTACTCGGTGTTTGGACAGTAGAGAAAGCCGTCGCGGACGGCGAGCAAACATTGAGATGGAGTGCGTGGCGTGCGAAGGCAAACGGTCCAAGCCACTCGAGTCGCCGCCGCTGCCGCCACCTACCGGCAGGGGGAAGCGAGCGCCGAGGCGGATGGTCTTCGCACGCAGCATTCTCCGCGGCCTGGGCGCCAGCGACCGTTTGGACCCATCCGTCACCGCACTGTGCGCGCGGTGGCACGTCTTACGAGCTGCGAGCTTAGCGGCGAGGAAAGAAGAAATAAAATAATACTAAGACGAGCATGTTCACGCGGCCGGCCCAGCCTTGTCCGCGCGAAACCTGATCTTCACTGTATCTTCTCGCGGAGTGACACGGCCGGGGGAAACGAAGCGAGTGAACGCCAGAAGCCGGCAGGATATAGTCAACCCTGGACCAATGCAAACAAACATGGCGGAGCTCAAAATAGGTGACATGGCGGCCGGAAGCAGCCATCTTTTTCTTCTCAATCATCGTCGTGAGCGCGCACGCGTTCGCCTCGCTGCCGGGAGGGGTGGGGTGGTGGGGGGGGGGGGGCTTTGTTTTCTGTCCTGGTCGGAAATCGGGCGTGCTTCCGCCGGACCTATGCGTGCGATGCAGTAGCCGCACGTCGCCGTGTGTAGTAGCTGCTTGCGTTCACCCGGTGCCATTTCGCGCTCTGGAACGCGCATCGTGCTTCGAGAGTGAATGCCGCGTCGAAGGGACGCCCTGCCTCCTGTGATAGTTGCGTGCAGCAGAGAAAAACTAGCTCAGGCCGTTCCTTCGCGTACGTTATCAAATGTGATTGAGTAAGAGTGAAGGAAAAGCCTGTTCCCTCCTAACAGCAATAACACGTGCAAACCAATTCTCGCATTGTGGATTACGACTATTATTGAATGGTCGAAATTTTGTGGAAGACGCCGATAGATAAACATGATGCGTGGCGTCGTATTTGTGGCTTCCAGACCTTCTTCCTGCGGGTGCTATTGGTAATGGCACGTGTGCGGGGGGTGGGGTCTCATTATGATGATGCAATGATCGTGGCTTTATAGAATGACTGAATTTGGAGGTAGCGTCTGGAGTGCACATGATGCAACAAAGAAATGTAAATTCATGGCAAAACCGTCTTCGTGATCACCTTCAGTCAGGTTAAGCGCCTCAAGGGATTTATACAACACCCACAAGGTGAATCCCGCTCCCCCCCCCCCCCCCCCCCAGCAAAACAAAGAAATAGACAGGAAAAAAAGTTTACTCCGTATCTACTCCCCTGCATTAAATCAAAGTTCTGGATAAATTACGAGTCCCGCAGTTAACATGATATCAATTAACTGTTCAATCCTATAGTGATGATCGCAGAAAATTATGGCTCCGTTAAGGACGTTGGCTCGTCCCATAACTAACAGATCTGCCTTTCACTACACACGCCAGCGTCATCAGAACGCACTTAAAAACTACGCGTTAATTTTGACCACATCACGCGCGCTTGACAGCAGGTGTGACACTGGTAGCTATCAGAGGTTATTTCATACAGTTTTCCTGTCGTCAGTGGGAGCTGTCGAGAGGTTAACTTGCCACAAAAATGTTGCCAAGAAATGAAGGCTTTGTTCATCCGTACCGTCGATTCAATCGCACAGGGCTGCTGTACAGTATAGGTATAAACATTTCCACAATGGCCATGCTAAAATCTGACTTCAGCGCGTGGAATCGTTTTCCAGCATTGCACCGAACTGGTAGAGGAAGGGCGGCTTTCGGGCGCGGTTTTCACGGTGTCGGTGACACGCACTTCGCAAGAGAGCGGAACGGCGTGGCACAAGGTTACGCGGATGCGCTCTCCATTTCCCGCGTCAAGGACGAGGCCACCGTGAACTTACACGCGCCTGTGTGTGTGTGTGGGGAGAGCAGCGAAAGCTGTGAATCGGTCTTCTTCCGCAGGCTTTTCTTCTTTTTCTTCCGTATTCTGCTGCTCACTATACGCTCGCGCTTGTAGCAAGAGCGCCGCCCATGTTACTGCAAAGACTGTGTCCCTCTCAGCTTCACATTTACTCCGGCGTCCTGTAGCCTATGTTGTTTGTTATTTTACTGTATAACACGCAATACCAATGTCAGAATATCGCGGAATATGTATTTTTATTGTCTACAGCTTTGCTTTCATAATGCTACATTGTACTTATATTGTTTTTGCCTTATGTAGAAATTCGCTGTACCCACCCTGTTACGGCCATGACGGTCAACAGTATTTGGAAATGAAAATAATAATAAATAAAAAGCTGAAAGAAATTCACTTTTTCTGAAAGTTTATTACAGCTAAATTGTATATGGCTAGGTGTTCTGGCGGATGACGTCCGCGGACAAAACGATACGTAGAACTACGACTTTGCCGCCGTGGGCCTATCCTGGAAGCAGCGCAGGCCGTGGGGCAGTGGCTCGTACGCAAAACGAAAGGTGAATTAAATGAACAAAGTGATGATTAAAGTGAATCAAAGGCGCATTACGCGGACTAATTGTGACTCGATGGTAAGCAAGTGGGAATTAAAGGAATGAAATAATAAATATGATTCAAAGGTTCAATATTGGAACCAAAGGCATAATGCATTTAATTAATTGTATATGGCTACTGTCCAAGAATGTGTCCGTCTGTCGAGTCATGTCGACGGATAATGTTACAGCGGTAGTCTGATTCCACCGCTACAGCCTCACCGGTCGTCCTTCTTCACAGAGTGGAAGGGCACTGAGTGTTTTATTGTTTACATATGTTTATTGTTAAGGTATTAAACAAAGTGACCTGTTTATCAGAATAAAGAATTGTGTCATCATCCTGATCGAAATAGTGCTCTGAGAGCTTTTGTTCCGCGTTGATGTTGGTGCACTGTTTGACCGCTATATGCTGTACTTATCGTTGTGTTCCCATTAAATTTTATACTTAGAGCTTCCAGCATGCTCAACCTTAGCCCCGCTCCGAGTTCCACTAATAGTTATACGCAAGCCAGGCGCATTTCAGTATGTAAAAAAGAAAAAGAAAAACAAACAACTCTACGCCTAAATGCAATGAAGGTAAAGAAAACAAGCACCGCCGAGATGGCAGAATTGCTCTTGAAAGTAATGAAATTACATCGTTTCTAGAAAGACTAGAATTGCTAGAACTGATGGAAATATAATTAGATTACATTACAAATTACAGGTGGGTTAAAGCAGTGATACTAAACCACTATTGGTTTTGGAAATTAATGAAATTACTTAGCGATTACATTAACAGAAGTTCATCATTCAGCCAATGACTCACCTATACACTTTATTTAGAGCACATGTTTATGAAATAAGCAGCTAAAGTTTCGCGGCGGGTAACTGTCCCTGTTTCGATCATGCGTATGCGTGTTTCCAAACTTGTGTGGCCTTTTTCAACTTCATTTGGCGGCGAGGTATAATATAAGCTTTAGTCAAGTAAGGTCATACTAACCAGCTATTCTGCAGAATATAGCTAAGTGGCCAGGACCATACTTGTAACATGGATCTGCCCCGGTGTTTTAGTGGTTATGGTACTCGTCTGTGGATATCAAGAACGAAAGTTCGAGTCTGGCCGCGGCGGTCGCATTTTCGATGGAAGCGAAAATGCTATAGAGAACCGTGTACTGCGCGATGTCAGTGCCCGTTAAAGAACCACAGGTGGTCAAAGTTTCCGGAGGCCTTCACTACGGCGTTCTTCTCCCTTCTACTCTTCATTTCCTTTCCTCCACCACGCGGGCGCTGAGTCGTGCTCCCGACATGGGCTGTAGAAAATAGTGTTCTTTCCTTAACCGAACCGCAATTATTACGGCAGAGACTTGCTCCCTGTTTTGATGACTTGTCTTTCTGTCTCGAGGCCTGTGTGACCATGGCTGACTTTGGTCAAGCACTGGTCATACAAGCTCTAGTCTGGAAAGCTCATTTCGCCCAACGATTGTGTAGACTGCTTGGGTGGCGGAGAGCACACTTTGCTTGTTACGCGGGTGACACCCACGTAACACGTATAGGTCTGGTCATGAAAGACTTCCTCGAGTTAATTTTCAGCGTCGCTTCAGAAATTGCCACTTACCTGAGATGGGAAGAGGGTACATTCTCGGTATCAATACTTACCGGTCCGGTAACGGATGCAAGCGTTGCAGTCAAATGACGGATGTATCCCAATCTATCATCTTTCTGGTGCAGTTTGACTCGTTCGTAAAGGTAGAGGAGAACCCTCTCAAATAATCGGTA
This sequence comes from Hyalomma asiaticum, assembly GCA_013339685.2. Classification (NCBI taxonomy): domain Eukaryota; kingdom Metazoa; phylum Arthropoda; class Arachnida; order Ixodida; family Ixodidae; genus Hyalomma; species Hyalomma asiaticum. The sequence goes on along the minus strand of CM023485.1, from coordinate 102,715,892 downwards.
CTTTTAGGGGCGAAGCTCCTTAAAGCGGCACCCGTTCGTCCCTCGTCGTAGTCGTAGTCGTAGTCGTAGTGCGTAACCAGTCTTACGCTTTGACCTCCAAGGTGGTGCCGGTGGGAGATTTCTCCTGTGCGTTGTTGAACAATAAAAAAAAATTCGCAGCGTGCGCGTTAACTAAAAGCCGAATTCTTCTGTCTCTCATTCCCCATTAGCAGCCATTGGCATGTTCCAGTAGGAAACGTTAGTAGAAGTAGAAGTGTTAAAAGCCGACTTCTGCTGTCTCTCATTCCCAGTAGCAGCCATTGTTTACCTCCAAGGTAGTGCCTGGTGAGATTTCTCCTGTGCGTGATTAAACAATAAAAATTTTGTTCAAAACGCCGTTGATTGATGAAATAAACCAACGAAAGACGCCAGATGTTTTCTAAAAGCAAAACGAAAAGACGCCAGATGTTTCTAAAGCAAAACGAAAAGACGCCAGCTGCTTAACGAAAGACGCCAGATGTTTCTAAAGCAAAACGAAAAGACGCCAGCTGCTTAACGAAAGACGCCAGGTAAAGCAATGGTTTTCATCTGCACCAGTGCAAGAACCACTTAGCTTACATTTCACCGACCACAAAGCGGTCATAATGAAAGGACAACGGAAACCAGCAATAAAAGTTTGATAAAACATTTAATCAATCGTTTCACGTCATTTTTATCGGGCGAATTAACGGAAGAAATTTCACGGTTTAACCGATGATAGGCTTCCAGGAGCTTCGCCCAATCTCATCATCATTCACCTCGTGGATCTGCCGTCAATTTTTTTTTGCTTAGCCTGTAACTTCCAGGCGCGTTTATATCATGCCGGCTCCGAACGCCTAACTATGAAGCAATGACGAGCCATTGCGATCATCAAGGCCATCAATGAAGAAGACATGAAGGCAATCACCTTTCTTCTTTACCGCACGGCTCTGTTGACTCTGCAAGAACACAACCACTCGAACACCAATACGTAAGTCACGGTTGCCGCACATCCAGTTAATTCTATGCATATATATATATATATATATATATATATATATATATATATATATATATATATATAACGCCGTTTTATTAAGCTTTGAGGCTACAGATGACGGTTCGCACCCAAAGCACAGATTGAGCTCTAGATGACAACCCACAGCCGAGAATGATGACGAAACCAAGGTGATGATGGTTATGTACAGATGAAGTAGAAGAGGCTAATGAATGCCCACAATATATATATATAGTCGCACGTACAGCGACAGGTCAGCACCCTCTCGGTATTTGCTTTTCGAATATGTCTACTTTTGCTGTTATTCATGCCTCGTTGGTAAGTCTTGCGCAAAGCAAACACACTTTCGTGACCATGCCAGCTGTCAAGAAAACAGTTGCGCACGTTTTCGCCCTGCTCAAACGGGAGGCAACGTTCTCGCAAGAGGCGCTTGCGACACCAAAGCACAACGTGCCAGGCATACGACAGAGTTAATTACACAGAGTAAAGGAAGGAAAACGAGAAGAAAAAGAAGCTTGAAAAAAAGAAAGAGATTAAAAGCCAAGTTACACGCAGTGAAAACGCAACGCGACCAAGTCGAGCGTGCAAGAGCGCCGCCGCCGCCGCCGGGACCAGCATCCTGGGCATGCAACCTTCGAGGCTTAACGAAGCCGCCGGAGAAGCGATGGCGACAGCCGATACGTCTTAAAACACTGTGTCGTTTCGAGTTCGCGCCAGTCATCTTTATTCATGAACCGGGGCCACGAAAGTTATACGGGGATACACGGCCCATGCAGCTCCGCGCGTGCGTTCTGGCTTTGACGTATAAGGCCTCCGAGGGAGTGCTCGTCGAATTCGTCTTAGTCACCACACCCATCGAGACAAGTCTCGACCTCTGCTCTGTGGCTAGAATACTCGGCTCGGCTTGGCTCGTGGCGGTCACTTCGCGAACTCTCGCTCTCTCGCCTGGAGGAGTGACTGGCGACGCGAGCAGTGGCGGGAATTCCTGTCAAAATATGCAACAGCGTCCGCTCGTGAGACGCCTCTTGAAATTCGCTTGTAAAAGAGAAAGCATGTCCCTTGGTATGACGTTAAAACAATGTGATACGTGTGGTATATTTACGAATACAGAAACAAACTTGCGCCTGTGTTCTTCTGTTGGCTCTTAGACTGCTCTGCGCTGCTTAGTATGTCCACGTTTCACAGATTGTCCAGAAGAACAAGGAGGACAGTTGCCTGCATTTCTTGCAAGGTTACATTCGCCAGATAATGCTCCCCATCGTCCTTGTCAGCCTGATATATTGTCCCGATATTTAACGTAACGATACATAGCTTGTTACTCAGAAAACAAAAATCATGACAGCTCCCCAAACGGGAAACCTGTAGAGGTGCGAAGCATGCGTGATGCGCCAATGGGCTTGCACTACCGGGTTTCGATGGAGGCGAAAAATGCCAGAGGCCCGTGTACTGTGCGTTGTCAGTGCACGTTAAAGAACCCCAGGTGGTCTAAATTTCCGGAGCCCTCCACTACGGCCTTTCTCTCCTCTCTATCTCTTTCACTCCCTTTCCCTACGGACGCTTAGCCGTGCTCCCTATATGGGCTGCAGAAATTAGCGTCCTTTCCTAACCGAACCACAATCAATCAATCAATGAATGAATGAATCAATCAATCAATCAATCAATCAATCAATCAATCAATCAATCACCACCACGACGACGTTAGACGCCGACAGCCCGGGCTCATTGCAATCTCCTCAAAGGCAATTTACGTGAGGACGCTCTTTCCCGGGCTGTGGACCAGCGCCTTTTTTTCTGTGTCGTATTGTGGACATGCATATCCAAGTGAAATGTTCAGCGTTGCCGGCACCGCCGTAGAAAGAACATACCGGGGAGGCGCATCTTCGAGTCTTTATTTGCTAAACCGGGTAGAATATGCGCAGTTGCTTCTATAGTAGCGTACAGCAGCTTTGCTACTTCCCAAGTAAGTCCATGAACTGCACAGGCTTCTTGTGGCGCCTTGTGAGTGGCACAGAATTAAGTGTTCGTCTTAAGAGAAGTGTTAAGAGAACGAACACTACTACGAGCAAACAAAACGCCAAGTACAGCCTTGGATGGCCAGTTACTAACCAGGCCAGCCGGATCACATCAGCAGATGGGGTCCTAACTAACGGCTCCCTCAGGAACATCACCAATATAACTGTAAAGGCCGTCGGAATAAGACGGAAATTATGGTATTCCGAGATAGTCGAGTATGCGCGGGAAAAGACGCACAGCCACGTGGTGTACACGCGGCGCAGGAGGTGACCATGGTTGGAATTCGTACTACAGCTGGGAACAGGCTAGCTGGTAACTGGAAACCGGTTTAACGGGTGTTTGGCGGCCCCAGGTGAACGAGTAGTTCAGGCAGCATGTCAAGGAATGTCTGAAGTCACCAGCTGGTTTGGCGCCATGGCACCCCATGTAGCGTCTTTGTTAAAAGCACGTGGGAGCAAGGGGCAGAGTGGCGGCCAAGTTTATTGTTCACGGGTTGTCTTTTGTTGTCAGTGTGGATGGTCGTGCCTGATGTGTTTCCATGTTCCTTTCAGTGTGCTGGTTGCTGCGCGGGGGTCTGTTTGTATGGTGCCTGTATGTGCTGTATGATGCCTGTATGCTGCTATGTTGCTACCCGGCGACAACTTTCTGTGGCAGCACGGCCACGGCTACGTGGGCGGAGCCTATGCACATGTGCTACTGCGCCAAGTAGCCGGCCGCTTCGACGGGTGTTTCGGTTTCGCTAGTAAAAGAGAAGCATGCCCCTTGGTATGACGTTAAAACAATGTGATACGTGTGGTATACTTACGAATACAGAAACAGACTTGCGCCTGTGTTCTTCTGTTGGCTCTTAGACTGCTCTGCGCTGCTTAGTATGTCCACGTTTCACAGATTGTCCAGAAGAACAAGGAGGACAGTTGCCTGCATTTCTTGCAAGGTTACATTCGCCAGATAATGCTCCCCATTGTCCTTGTCAGCCTGATATATTGTCCCGATATTTAACGTAACGATACATAGCTTGTTACTCAGATAACAAAAATCATGACAGCTCCCCAAACGGGAAACCTGTAGAGGTGCGAAGCATGCGGTGATGCGCCAATGGGCTTGCACTACCGGGTTTTCGATGGAGGCGAAAATGCCAGAGGCCCGTGTACTGTGCGTTGTCAGTGCACGTTAAAGAACCCCAGGTGGTCTAAATTTCCGGAGCCCTCCACTACGGCCTTTCTCTCCTCTCTATCTCTTTCACTCCCTTTCCCTACGGACGCTTAGCCGTGCTCCCTATATGGGCTGCAGAAATTAGCGTCCTTCCTAACCGAACCACCAATCAATCAATCAATGAATGAATGAATCAATCAATCAATCAATCAATCAATCAATCAATCAATCAATCAATCACCACCACGACGACGTTAGACGCCGACAGCCCGGGCTCATTGCAATCTCCTCAAAGGCAATTTACGTGAGGACGCTCTTTCTCGGGCTGTGGACCAGCGCCTTTTTTTTCTGTGTCGAATTGTGGACATGCATATCCAAGTGAAATGTTCAGCGTTGCCGGCACCGCCGCAGAAAGAACATACCGGGGAGGCGCATCTTCGAGTCTTCGTTTGCTAAACCGGGTAGTATATGCGCAGTCGCTTCTATAGTAGCGTACAGCAGCTTTGCTACTTCCCAAGTAAGTCCATGAACTGCACAGGCTTCTTGTGGCGCCTTGTGAGTGGCACAGAAGTGTTCGTCTTAAGAGAAGTGTTAAGAGACCGAACACTACTGCGAGCAAACAAAACGCCAAGTACAGCCTTGGATGGCCAGTTACTAACGAGGCCAGCCGGATCACATCAGCAGATGGGGTCCTAACTAACGGCACCCTCTGGAACATCACCCATATAACTGTAAATGTCGTCGGAATAAGACGGACATTACGGTATTCCGAGATGGTCGAGTATGCGCCGGAAAATACGCACAGCACGTGGTGTATATGCGGCGCAGGAGGTGACCATTGTTGGAATTCGTAGTACAGCTGGGAACAGGCTAGCTGGTAACTGGAAACCGGTTCAACGGGTGTTTGGCGGCCCCAGGTGGAACGAGTAGTTCAGGCAGCATGTCCAGGAATGTCTGAAGTCACCAGCTGGTTTGGCGCCATGGCACCCCATGTAGCGTCTTTGTTAAAAGCACGTGGGAGCAAGGGGCAGATTGGCGGCCAAGTGTATTGTTCACGGGTTGTCTTTTGTTGTCAGTGTGGATGGTCGTGCTTGGTGTGTTTCGATGTTCCTTTCAGTGTGCTAGTTGCTGTGCGGGGGTCTGTTTGTTTGATACCTGTATGTTGCTGTATGATGCCTGTATGTTGCTACCCGGCGACAACTTTCTGTGGCAGCACGGCCAAGGCTACGTGGGCGGAGCCTATGCACATGTGCTACTGCGCCAAGTAGTCCGACCGCTTCGACGGGTGTTTCGGTTTCGATTTCACCAGCGCAGGTCGCTTTTCCTTACTTGCGCGTAAACGTTGTGCACCAGCTTCTTGGCCTGTACGGACAGATTTTGGTTTGACAACATCTGGTACGGCTGCGAAGCTGGTGGACTCGCGGCACGCGGCAGTGTTTCCTCCGTAAGCGACGTTGACGAGCTGCAACCGGAGGACGCCATCTTTGACGGTGAGGAATGCGGTGAGGTAAAAAAGCGACGGAAGCAAAAGAAACCCACAAAGCCCGAGAGAGCATGAAACGAAATTTTTTCTACTGCGCAATGTTCTTATTCACTAATTAAAAAATAAATCCGCGAAAAATGTAAGTGGTGAATGGTAAAATCTTAGTTACCCAGAGCAGTATACAAACGTTTTCGTTAGGGGACTACATGCTGTGGCCCAATAAGACAAGCGTGCTTCGGCTCCGTAGCTTTGGCTGTGCTGCCACAGAAAGTTGTCGCCGTGTGTAGGGGTTTCCCACCACATGCGGTGTTCGGTTTGGGTGAAAGATTGTGATTGGCTGTCGGGGATTCAGGGGCGGAGCACCCGGTGTATATAAGGTGGCGGTCTCTCTTCCCTGGCAGGGGGTGGTTGGAAGCAGAGGCTGGAAGGCTGAAGATGAGCAGAAGTTTGGAAGGTAGCCCGAAAGTTGGCGAGGACGGAGTGGATAGGGCTAGAGAGGACATCTAGCAGGAGTCCGGGTGGTGGTTACAGTCGCAGGAGCTGTGCTATGCACTGGGGTCGGCTCTGCCGAATGGAAGCGATCGTTCCACCAAGGTGCTCCCAACCGGGGATAGGGTGCGGATAGTACTAGAGAGGACATCTAGTACGAGTCCGGGTGGTGGTTGAGGTCGCAGGAGAGGTGCTATGCACTGGTCGGCTCTGCCGAATCGGAGCGACGGTCCCACCGAAGCCCTACCAACTGATGCTCCACCTAGGTCTTACCAACCGAGGTACTGTCTGTCACTGTGTATGTACCGTCTTGTATATAAAGTCGAGTTGTTGTGTTAGAGAAGAGGCTGGTCTCAGTCCTTTCAAGTTGAGACAACACAACGCAACTTCGTACAGGCAGAAGGGAAGACTTCCACCCATCCTTCTTCACAGCAGCGGCAACGCCAGCTGGGGGAGCTCCGCTCCACGAGGAAGTGAAGAAGTGGAAGGAAGGAGAAGGTGGGAACCGAGCACAAGTTCACCACATCTACATCAGATCGCCTTCTACCTTCTGGTTCCAAAATTTACTATAACAAATAGTTTTCAACAACCACAACAGACAGACAGACCGCACCGGTATCTTTTCTCTCTTGTGGTAAGGCTTGGCATCTTGTAGCTTGTCTACAGTAATGTTCATTTTAAATACCTTGTCTATTTAGAGCACGCGTATTTATTTACAAGTCGTTCAACTGATTGGACACGATGTTATAGACAGCTCTATAAATATATTGATATAAATAAGAACACCTTTTTACTTTTGTCACAATATCGACTGCTCGAAATCGTCATGTTTCACATCGCTTAGAAATAAAAAAGAAACGTGAGATATTCGCACATTGTCTTTCTGCATTGTTTGTTTATGAACACCACTGGTGCGTACCTACTGTTACAAAGGCACTTCTCGAGGTGGAATGGCGAATTAACTCAAGTGTCTTACACAAAAGCGGTGAAACTATTATCATTTCATTATGGGCTGTCTGAGATAACTTTGCAGACATTCGCTAGTTCCGTTGCTGCACGCAATACATGTAACGTTTTGCTTACTCCAGTTGCTTTCTCTTGGTCCTAACGTAGCATATAGATTATAAAGGCGGTCTTACAAACGTGGGAAAGTGATATTTAAGGCTATATAAAATATTGCAAATCCGCTCGCAACACACATTCGTTTTTATATTTTGCACAGCAAACATGAGGCCATCTCACGAGTATAGGTATATTTAGTATTTGCTACATCCGCGGATCACTCAAGCCAAACTTGTATTGCCTAGCCTATGTCGGCTTGGACACGCAGAAACCTGTTTCTCTAAAAAAGAAATGGCAGCCCTGGCGCCCTCTTTGAAGTGGAGGAAGAAACTAGTGTCATTGGAGTGGACATTTTTCTTTAATCGGTGTTGGGGTTTGAACCATCACCAAGATCCCAACCTCACGAAGGGCAGGCGCCTTAACCACCAGCATACGCACACACTCTTGCGAAATATGAGCCAGAGGTGCCGGAACTACTTACAGAAACGTAATTAGATTCCTAAGTGATTCGTCCGAATCTTAGCAAATATAATTAAGTTACAAGTTCAAGCTCGACAAAGTAAGGATCGGAAGTTACATTACCACTATTTTAAAAGGTAACAAAATTCCTTTTGAATTACTCGCGCAAACGTTAATCATTCGTGCACTACGATGTACGCTATGTACGATGTACGTGCGCTATGATGTACATTTAATTTAAACAACATTGAGATTGAACTTAGCAGCTAGACCATCGCGGCGACAACTTGTGTCTGCTTTACCGACGTGTGACTGAAGAATGGCTGGGTGTCGTGGTGGATTTGTAGGCGCGTAACTTATCATCTTGGTCTATATCAGATCCCTGTTTCTTCATGGGACGCGGTTGAACGTTTGAAACTTCTGTACCATGTTGCTGGACCGTCCGACAGTCAACAAAGCGTGGGCCGTTGCCGAACATTGTGTTCTGGCGTCTTGAGGGCCGTCATCTTCCAAAACATGGTACAAGTCTTCGAAACCGGAGCACTGCGCCACTTGTATCCTTAATTTCTGTAGGCCTACCACTCAGGTTGACTTGCACTTTTTATTTTCTCCCCTGTCTTGTTCAGTTCCTTATGCCATGAGGGAAGTGGACGTGTTATATTTTAGTAAAATGTAATTGGGAAAGTAATGAGTAATATTTTGAAGTTACTGGCTGGAAGTAATCTATTACATCACTAGATTACCTGCGCACGAAAGGAAGTCGTTACATTGCATATTACTGCAGAAGGCAATTTAATTCCTGCAATATTACTGGAGGAATTTATTGCTGCCAAGTCTGTTGTGAAGAGACGTGGACCGTAGGAATGTCAGGACCATGAGGAATGTCTGGGATTTTCTACCGCCGCGCGTGGGATTTTCGAAAAGCAATAGAGAAACAGCAACTGAAAAGAATGAAAGGAAGAAAGAGAGAAAGGACAGAAAAATGTATTGGCCTCGAGGGCCACCACGGGAAAGACCGGCGCTGCTGTCGTTGTGACGTAGTAAACATCACGTGACACTTTCGCCGTCGCCGACGAAGCGCGCTGGCTTTCTTCACCAAGCCAGTTACTTTTGCTTTTGCGCATGGGAAACTGCTCAGCGCCACAGCACTGGACATATTCGACCGAGCTAGGTTTAATTTTCGCGCGTACCCCAAGGCGAAGCGTCTTGGTTGAAAAAGCTGAGAATGGGGAAACAGGCAAGTGCTCATACATTTCAAGTGTGCAGGAAGCATTCCGCGAAGTCAATTTTGTGCACAGAGTTGGAGCTAAAATGCTCAGTGAGCCCGGCATAAACTTTCTCGGACTGTAAGCATTCGAATTTACGACCCCTATTTGCTGCTGTAGAGGAACGTGTCTCGTTTACGGAGCAGCGCCATCGCAAAAACTAACAGGCTGCTTTGATCCTGTCATGAGTCAAGATACTATGCGCAGAATACATGCGAGCACATGGCGGAACCGTATGCATGAATTTAAGATATAATTTACTGGTGATAAGTAGGCTCGTGACGAATCATATTGCCCCGCGATAATACTGGCAAAAGTGCCAAACTGGGCGTCCATTCTGCATGTCCATTCCTTATGAATGGACAAGCAGGTTAAATTAGCAATATAAGACCTCACATATATTGCCCGCTTAATCACGCGCCCGAAAATGGGGCAAGGGGATGGGAAGGTATGCCGTGAACCACGCACAGCTGTCAACGTGAATCGAAACGTCACTAATCACACGTCCACCGCCCGCGCAAGTGCACGAAGATGTAGTGCCTATTCGAGCTTGAATAAGTAACATTACGCGGGATCTCTGAGTATTCCCAGTGATAGCTAACCAAATTTCCCGAGCACCTCTTACGCGAGCGGCCTCGTCACTTTCGTACGTGCATAGCACCGCGGGCAAACTTTCCCGACGATGCGGCGATGCCTCTTGTTCACTCGCAAACTACTTTGCCGACCTGTAGGACAGGTTTAAGATACACACAGGTAACTCTTGCAACACGAAAAAACCGTGTCTGAACGAGCTGCGACATTGTGGACGTCGTACGCTGCGCGGCCGGTATCACGTGGTGTCGTTTTGTACGTCACGGAGAGGTTCCGGCAGATGGCGACACGGTATGTCATCGAGGCCAATATTAGGTCTGGCATGCATACGCCAAGCTTCGCTTTCCAACATTTTCTCAACAGCGGAAGGGCTGCTGATATTTCTGCAAATATTGTCGCCAGACGCTCGTCGTAAATTACGATACCTCTTACCTCCTTTTGCCCAAGATATTGTTTTGTGTGGCATATTCTAGTTCTTGTTACGAAATACTTCAACAGAGGCTTACAAGACTTCATTTAGTGTTGTAGCGCCCTTACGTATCAAAACCTGCTTCATACAAGTTTTGTATTCCGATAACGCATTCCCACGTATAGGTATGAGGGCACTGAAATACCGAGCCGAATACCCAAGGTGACTTCACCCATCGTTTGCGAATGTATACTGTCGCCTTCTTGGCGGGAATATAATAAGAATTTCCGAACTTTTTGTGTTGAAACGACAGTGCGATTATGGGGCATGCCGTAGTGTCGGATCCGGAAATTTCGACCACCTGGGGTTCTTTAACGTTCACTGACATCGCACAGCACACGGGCCTCAACATTTCGACTCCATCGAAATGCTGCCCCCGCGACGAAGATTCGATGCCGTAACTTTCGGATAGGCAGCCGAGTGCCATAGCCGCCAGACCACCCTGGCAGGGCGGCTGAAGTTGAATCAATTACCAATTCAGAGTTTTCCTTCGACATCTCCAGAGCTAACCATGCAAATCATCGCACCTCTTGCATCGTTGTTACCGATGGAAAAAGCATGATGTGGCAACACAAACACTCTTTGTACATTTTATAATTAACTGTTGTTATTTGTTTTTCCAGTGCTTTGTTTGAACATCTAATTTTAAAGTACATAGGAAGATTATCACTGCTTTAAGTGAAATGAACTGGTAGCAGTAACGAGAATTAATAATAATTTCTGGTTTTTTTCACTCCAAAGCCACAATATGACTATAAGAGACGCCATAGTATAGAGGGTTCCGAAAATTTTGACCACCTGGGGTTCTTTGACGTGTGTTGACATGATAAAGTACAGAGATCTCAACATTTCGCTTACATTCTATATGCGAATTCGCAGGATTCGATCCCGAGAAATGCAGCCGAGTGGCAGAGCCACTAGACCATTCTTGTGGGGCATTTCACCAGGAATTCACGGTTACGCCTGTGCTACAAAATGTAAGATCTAATACTGATCGTGATTGCCTGCGAAGAAAACTATGGTTTCCAAATTGAAACACTTGGGATTTTTATCCCCAGTCCGATGCCATGGCAGAGTACCACAAGAGTTTGTTATGAACCCCCATGAAACATGATGGGAAATCACCAGTAACAATGAAGTTCTTTTTGCATTTGGAAAGGACCCTATCTAGCTTCTGTGTATGTGCGCACCCATCGGAAAATGCGCATTTATAACGGAAAAAGGGCGGTGCCCTGGGAAGCGGGGATGTTTAGGGCTATTGCTAAAATTTTTAGTGTAACGACGATACGTGGAAAACTGTATTCGCGTTGTGACAAATTTTATTTCAAACCACTATCATTAGGCCACCATCCAGTAAAGGGTGACCTAAGCGAAATACTCGAATGTTTTTAATACGACGATTTTATCTGGACTAAGCCAAATTTCTTGCATTATTATTATAACAGGGCTTAGTTGGGTTGATAAACAATGTAAACCCGTTGAGGCTGAAGCAAATGACATTTCCACTGCAATAATTTCAGTGTGCCTATTTTGGAGATCTAATTGCTGGAGCTGCTGGCGTCTCCAATATATTTTCTTTAATAACAGCATTAAAGTTACAGTTACTACCCATTCTCGGTTTTCAAACTTGTACGAGGTGATTTTACTGGGGAATTTCCATGTCGTCTGATTAGGGGGATTTACGTGAAGTGGGGGTTCAGATCAAATGGACATTTTGTCTGTTTTAAGCTTCTGCTGTGGGCGCGAACAAGCCATGTCCTCTGTGGCACAACATGTCGGTTTGGTCCTCGGCACAGTAGCTGTTCAAAACACCAGAGACAGTTGAGACATCTGTGAAGAAAATACCCATGTGCTTCGAGTTGTCGATGTATTCGTCCTCGCGCTGCCAGTGGTTAGCCTGTCGGTTAGCTCAACTGACAGAGAGAGCGCCCGCACAGGCCTTGGTCGCGGGTTAGAACCCCGGACCAGGACGAAGTTTTCGGCAACTACGAAGCTTTAATTTATGAGAAATCTGTATGGATTTCCTTTGTTCTACAAACGGGTGGGTGCTAATTTCCCTTAACCTTAGTTCACCTTGCGGGTTTCCGCAGAACTCATTTGCCGCAAGAATTTCCGTTGGCAAATGAGTTCTGCGGAAATCCGGAAGGTGGAGTATCGTTTATCAAAGAGAAGATTAACATCCACCCGTTTGTAGCACAAGTCCACAAGGAAATCCATAGGACTTTTCAGAAACGAAAGTGTCCTATTTGCCGAAAAATTCGTCATGCTCTGGGGTTCTAACCGTGGACCAACGCCTGTCCGGGACGCGCGCTCAGTCATTTGTGCTAACCGGGAGGCTAGTGATTCACAGCACGAGGGCGAATTCACCGACAAATCGAAGACATAGGCGTGATTCTGGCAAATGTGGTCTGCGGAAATTCTCAAGATGGAGCATCGTCTATGAAAGGGAACATTATCATCCAGCCCTTCGCAGCACAAAGCTACAAGGAAATCTATACGGATTTCTTATAAATGAGAGCCTCTTATTTGCCGAAAAATTTGTCCTGGTCCGGGGTTCGAAACTGGGACCAACGTCTGTCCGCGGTTCTACAAACGGGTGGAAGCTAATTTTCCCTTTCATAATCGATACTCCACCTTGCGGGTTTCCGCAGAATTCATTTCCATTATCATGCACATGTGCTTCGAGTTGTCGATGGATTCGCCATCGCGATGTCACTCGCTAGTCTCCTGGTTAGCTTAACTGGCTGTGCGAGCGCCTCGGGCAAGCGTTGGTACCGGGTTCGAACCCGAAACCAGGACGAATTTTTTGGCAACTAGGAGGTGTTCATTTCTGAGAAATCCGTATAGATTTTTTTGTAGCTTTGTGCTACGAATGGGTGAATGATAATTTTTGCTTTGATAAGATTTACTTTAAGCTTGTACTTATGTGTTCAATGACTTTTGACATTATTCTGTCTACTGTTGGTTGAATAAGTTGTGATGGCATAGCTTCGTTTGGTGTATCTTGCCTCGCCATAACACCAGCGTATCCAAAGCGCTGTTCTTAACGACGGGAGTAGCTTCCCGCCGCGGACATTGTCGCCTATGAATTATTTCTAGCACGTGAAATTCATTTGTTCTTTCCGAACGGTTTAAATAATCCGCTGGACGGTTTGCACCATAGAGGCAGCACTTTTCAATTATAGTGTACCCGCTAGGGACACGATGATATTCACCGCAGATACGGCGGCGTAAATTGGACTTGTGGCCCCCACACTGTGGCCAAAACACCGACAATTGCGACACTGGAGAGCAGGAGAAGCAAGTCGCTCCACTCTGAAAATGATCGGCCACACTTCCAGCTCCGACGGGCAGCGTGTAGGTAGCTGTAACCGTTCCGGTGGGAAATTTCTCGCCATAACTAGTCCGTCACATCGGTATTCGTCTACGTGCGGTTTATATGGTTAAAGGGCCCCTAAACAACCCCGAGGTCCAAAATTTGTTTTAAAGATATAACTGCGCTCCTGTGCGATGTGAACATGCTCCCGCAGGAATTTTGCGAATAGGTGCAATAATAAGAAGTTACACGAGTGTAAGTGGCCGCTTGCGTCGGTTTCGTTTTCTCGGTCGGCCGCCCCACCCTTCTCTGCCGAGGAGAGGGTAGACGCGGCGCGCCGTCGAGACTCCGCCCACTTTTGAGAAGTGACATGACGTGAGCATTTGACGTCATTGACGCTTGCGCCGCAGTACCGGTTGCTCCCGTTCTAGAAACGTTGGGTTGCTCCTGCGCTCACGCCGGTGGGATGGCCAGAGGAACTGACAATAGACCTGGTTTCGACCAATCAACGAGATACAACTGCGCAAGGTTGTTCGCGGTAGAACGTGACGACACCTAGGATGCGAGCGCGACTGGTCAATAGCAGGAAAGAGGCGCGTGAATTGTTTTTTGAAATACGGCGTCTGTGTGGCGCGCAGCGCTGTCATATTCGCAGAATGTGATCGCCGCAACCTTCTCTATGATTGAGTTAGCTTGTTTGGGCGGCTTTAAAAAAAAGTAGGAGCCTGTTTAGTGGCCCTTTAAAGATAATCACGGCGACGGAAGTCAAAGGCTTGCTGTCAAGAAGAGCGAGACCATTTGCACTTTCAGTGGTTATATTAATGCAGTAATGAATAAGCTGAAAGTGACCATGCTAGATAAGTTCTGTGGAAAACAGTGATGCTGATCGCAAACTATTAATTCGCATTTGATCTAAAAAGTTACGTCAAGTTATACAGTCCCCCAAGCGATAAATAGTTTGTAGCACTTCACCGGGTTTGTCAGATATACTGTCGAGGGGTGGGTGGACAAGGCGGCGGGGCTGGCGAGTCTGGCTTGGACACGGGCGGGCGGCAGAGTAGAGTAGCCCGGCCTGACACCGGACAACCAAAGAATGGCCAAGGCTGGTCTAAGTGCAGCGGTCGAGACCGAGACCGGCTGAAGGAAGTCCCAGGCTGCATCAGTGCTTCAGGACTCGTCCCAAACAAGCTCTCGCGGCCTGCAACTGCTCGCTTCGATTCGGTCCACTAGCTCCCTTTTCTTCGTCTTTCAGTTTCCTTTTCTGTCTTCGCTTAGCCTTTGCCGAATCTGCTCTTTCTTTGCCCCTGTCCGTCCCTCAACTGAACAGCTGCCGCCTTATACTGCCTTTCCGTCTTCGTCGTCGTCTGACCGACACTCCGCATAGCACCTTGAAACACTGCGAACACCACTGCAAGCTATAACCCCAGCATCGCGCGACAGCTTGTCCAGAGTCTCAGTTGGAGTCAGTGGCGAGTCACCTCCACGAACGATTCCTTTGACGCAGTGCTATGTGGCGCTGGACGAACGCGCTCACCGGAACGGACGCAGCTAGATGACTTGCAGTTTAACAAGGCTGCAACAACAGGTGCGGTCTGATGACGTACACATCAGCGCACCATTCCGAAACGTTGTACGTTATGCTTGTCAATGGACGGTTCTGAAGGTGTGCCTGGAGAGTCTTCAGATTGTTCAGCGGGATACCTCCCCTTTTGGATGGCACCAGTACGACAGGGATGCCGCTCGCACCACTGAGGAAGAAAGTTTCCAAACGCAAATCGCCAGGTGGAAGGGATGCTGACCATGCAATACCGTTGGCCAGGGTATGATTTAGACATCATCCCATGGCTAATTGCCTCAACACCAAATAGGCAACCTAACTGAACTACCTATCAGCGGTCAAATATACCCTGCGCTGAGCCAAACCACCAGCGACAGCTCCGTGTGAACGACCTGGTCTTCTCGGGCCAGCCGAAGCGAACGAAAAACATTCCTTCAGAAGAAAATAAATGCTTATAAATTCTGCAGACAATGAACCACGTGCTATGGCCTGCAGTAAACGTGTGGACAGTGTGTAGTGTTGCTGCGCGCTTAATCTCAGTTACCCTTACGAAGCGGTACACCTTTTGTTGCAGAAATTCTGGTCAACCGTTATGGTGAAGAGAAAAAAAAAGGCTACCATTAGAGTTTGTCACTGAACTGCCACTGACTCCCACGACTTGGAGTTGAATTGCCTTCCATAAATTATACATGGGAATAAAGAAAAATGAAAGCTGAACTACTGTCTTGAGAAATGATTAGCACGTATGATATTTCAGATCGACATTCATGAAGGACATATGTACAGGCGACAATGATTAGTAACACTATCGGCGTGTACAGCCATGGGATAGTATATGCCTATCCGAAGCGGCTGTTGTTCGAAGAGTTATTGGCCATTTGCTCAAGTAGGCGAGACCTATCTTTCTATAAATAGCAATGAAGTAACACTAATGTAATATACATAAAAATAAAGAGCAATAAGATCAGTGTAATGGAACCATCAACACACAACTGTTAGTTGAGGGCGGAAAGGAAGCCATATTGTTTCTGTCTAAAACTGCTTACTGCGCATAAGATTCCTCAGCGCCCAGAACGAGGAGCTTCTGTAGCCCGAATAGAAAGCAACCACCCAGAGAAAACAGAATATTTATATTCAAGCTTCAGAATGCCCGCAGTATCGATTCTGTAGGAAAGCCATACAATGTACGCGTAAGGTTTGCGAACTCTATAGATATATACGTATACAGCAGTCCTAGTCCAGAGGAAGGCGACTGAATTGGCAGCGCTTGTCTTCAGTATACCTTTCCTTGTGTGGCTGGTCGTTGGTTCTTTGCGCTATATTTTCTAAGCCAATTACTCAAGACCAACGAGCCTCATATTTGATCCATCCTTACAGAAAAACTTACAGGATGTCCGCAAGGAAGGTAACTGCAGTTTTGCAAGGTCAAGCCTTTAGTACTTAAAGGCCTTGCGAAGCGCATAGACAGCGCATCCAACCAGACGCTCTTGTGGTAATTAAAGGGGAGAGAGAGAGAGAGAGAGAGAGAGAGAGAGAGAGAGAGAGAGAGAGAGAGAGAGAGAAATAAAAAACATTACGAGCTGGCGACGATGGCCGTCCACAGGGGGACGACGTCCTCAGTTCAGGACGCCGTCGTCCCTCGTCAGCCCTCTGTCCACCAGCTGAAGCTGGTCATCTGGGCATGTGCTGTTCAGTAGACCCTCACATTGTTTAAAACTCTGGCAAGTTTTTGATGTCCTATGATATGAACAAAAATTTGAGCATGTGTCCTCTGTGGTGCTTTGAAAGGTCCCTGAAACGCTTTTTTGACATTGCGTCACTGATTAGGCAACACATTTGTGAAATAATTCACACCATAAATAAAGCGAAGCACCATGCGCTAAGGCAGCTATGGGCTTATTTCTGTCGCCTTCCTCCTTAACACTGCCGTTCCTCCTCAACTCGATCAGCTGCGGAGTGTGCGCTAGCGACGACTGCGCCTACCGCGTCAGCCGCCCTGCCGAGCCCTCTGTAGCGACATAGCGCCCCGATATCCTTCACTGAGGTCGCCCGCCTCGGCAGTGCTAGCCTCTGTAATAGAGCGCCGGCGACTCGTGTGTACGCCGCCAGATGCCGCGACGATACCTTTGGCTGAAACGACGGAGTACGTTCTAGAAGCACGTTGTTCGCAGCTAGGTTTTGAAAATTACGTGCACGTGATGGTTCGGGGCCAATCAGCGACCTCCCATTCATAGTTCGGTTGGCGGGGGCGTTTGAAAACGCATTTCGGCGAGCCGCTGCGACCTCTTGCGATAGGCGTGTTCAAAACCTTATTGTAAATTACACACTTTACGCACAGCGCTGAAATCTGTTCTGTAATCGTCCTAATGACCCGCTCTACCGGATCACCATGTTTGCACAAAATCGTCAAAACCGTTTCAGGGTCCCTTTAATGATCTGTGCAATGCTATATGTACGACTGCAAGTTCACTAGACGTGAAAACATACACCAACCAAAAGAAAAAAAAAGAACTGTATTTGCTTGACGTTTCGGCTCCCCATACGGGATCCTTGTTCACAATAAAAGGCCATAAGAATGACACAGCGTATTTAATATGATGTGAGTACATGATGTGGGCGGCGAGAGTAAGCAAAGAGAAGCTTGCAAAAGAAGCTTGCATTACGCCTGCGCTTTGAATCTCTGCACATAAAGACCAAGCCACATACGTTGAGCAGGAACGACGGGACACTTCCGACAATGTACTCTCGCTGCTTACGTGATATACTCATGCGTAGTTAGGTGCTCTATGCTTACTCTCGCCGCTCATATCATGTACTCACATCATGTTAATTACGCTATGCCATTCTTATACTATCTTATTGTGAACAAGGTTCCCGTATGGGGAGATGAAACGTCAAGCAAATTCAGTTCTTTTTCTTTTGGTTGTTGCATCTTTTCACGTCTAATTAGCATGCCTTTCTCCGACCAGACCCGTTGCCGTCATACCTTGGATTTCCCGACTGCAAGCAATTTAGTTCTCCGTAAAAGAAATTTTAAATAAATAAATTTGTAGGGAGTTCCAGAATCATGCCTGTTATGTTGCCGCTCATAAGGCGATCGTGCAGAAGGGACGGCGTAGCACCGTACGCTATACAAAGCTTCTTTCTCGGCTCTCTCTCTGCATGGTCTTGGACAGCAATTATCAATGGAAAGCAAACTGCTCCCATTGAGCGGCTGGTCTCCCACGCTGGCCCCCAGGGGTTCCTGGTACGAGACCCTTCCCTTTCGCTGAACGTCGCTCGGGGGGGGGGGGTCGCGGCTGCGCGACCGTACCTGTCCTCTCAGTGGCCGTTTCGGGGAAGAGCAGCTCGGACGCGTAGGAGGACAATGCATGAGAAGTGCGCCCTCGCTTGAAGCGACAATGCGCTTGGCCCAACCAATTCTTTAACGACCAGCATGCGATTTCGGCGCGCCGACTGGAACGAAGCGTTGAGTCGCAGCAGTGCACTGTCCGAACTGCGGGAAAGGCGAAGACACGCAGTGTTTCCTGGAACGACAGGGTTCGACTGGATGAGCGTGGGAGATGGCCCGAATGCCGCAGGGCTGCTACGATACCGATATTTCGATTGTGAGAATATCTGAGAGCGTGGGATAAGGAGAGGGAGAGCCATGATGGGAAAGAATGCCAAAATGCCTGTTTAAGACGCTGCTGTCAAGATTAGGGACAGCCCACTAGGGAGTGGCTTAATCTGAGGATAAACAGATTGGATAACAGAAGGTTGAGGCGGACCAGCAGTGGCCACCTCCCCTTTTTCTTTGTTACCGCAAGGTACTAAAGACTGGACGGGATTCGTTTCCCTTCAGTCTAGGCTGTAATCACTTAACTGATCGATCAGTAAGACTCCGTACGATGCAACTTCTGTCTGGGCCGTAACCACTCGGTGGTCGAACAGTGAGACTAAGTTCGTTGTATGTAGTAACAGTGTTCTAGGCTCTAACTTAAGAAAAGTTAAGTAGAAGAGTAAGACGCTGTTGATGTCTATGTTATCATCAGTGTGCTTCGGCAAGATGTACATATGACTGTAAATATTTGCTGCAATATACCTTCAAGTTCATTACCTCCAACCTGCCTCCTGCTTCATCGACGTCGATCATCTCCTTGACGGGACTTCAATCCACATCAAGGAGAAACGAACAAGAAAAACATAACTGTCGCAGTCGACAGGATATACAGGCGGTGTTCCAAAGACATTGCACACTCTTTGACGGCACCCCGGGTATAGCGAAGGTAGACGAACATAGGATAGAAATAGAACCGGGCCACCAGCCAAAAAAGGTGTTTCCTTATCGGGTGCCGGAACTATTAAAGAAGGAAGTCAGCCGGCAAGTTGACGAACTTTTGACTTGGAAGTTGATCTACCCCACAGAGAGTGAGTTTGCACACCCGGTAGTATGCGTCGGAAAAAAGGATGGGACTATCCGCATGTGTGTGGACTACAGGGCGTTAAATGCCGTCACCAAAGCGGATGCGTTCCCCATGATGAATCCTCAGGAATTGATTTTCCGAATAGGCAGAGCGCAGTTCATTACGGTAGTGGACTTTAGACGCGGGTACTGGCAGGTACCGATGGAAGAGAAGAGTCAGAAATTCACCGCGTTTGTAACGCACGAGGGTCAGTACGCATGGAAAGTGATGCCTTTCGGGCTAAAAAATTCCGCGGCAACCTTTCAAAGAATGGTGAATAAACTCTTGTCGCAACATCAAATGTATGCCACGGCATACCTTGATGATATTGCTATTTTTTCTAGCACTTGGGAGGAGCACTTAAAGCATCTCGACATTATTCTTAATGTCTTAGAGAAGGCGGGACTGAAAGCCAGTCCGGAGAAGTGTCAGATTGCGCGATCCCATATACATTACCTGGGGCATATTGTCGGTTCAGGGACACACGCACCAGACCCTGAAAAAATAGCAGCGATTAAGAACCTGGTACCACCGCGCACCAAAAAGGAACTACGCAGCCTGTTAGGACTGTGCGGTTACTATCGCGAGTACGTCCGAGGATATGCAGAGGTGACGAGCCCGCTCACGCTGTTAACAAAGAAAGCGGTACCTAATAAGATACCCTGGCCGGAGGAAGCTCAGGCAGCATTTTAGATGCTCAAACAATCTTTGTGCGAGGCCGTGGCGCTAAACACCCCAGAGCCATCTCAGCCCTATTGGCTTTTCACAGACGCCTCAGCTACGGCGGCGGGAGCATGTTTGGCGCAAATGTCAGCCGATGGGGAAGAGAGGCCTATCGCCTTTGCAAGCCACCGCTTCTCACCGACCCAGATGCGTTGGTCGACAATTGAGAGGGAAGCGTTCGCAATAATATGGGCCTTAAAGAAGTTTGACTACTGGCTTTTCGGTGCCATAGTAAACGTCGTTTCCGACCACAATCCGCTGTCGTACCTTACAACTTCTACTCCGCACGGGGCGAAATTGACAAGATGGGCGCTGGCGTTACAGCGATATCATGTCTCGGTACAACATCGGAAGGGTATATGTAACGGGAATGCGGATGCATTATCGAGGCTCCAGAATAGTTTGTGGAAGCCATCAGAATAACAGTGCCATGCCAACTGGGGGGGGACGTGAATGTTCCTGCCCACTCGCTGCTGTATATTGTGGACTGTGTGATTGACAATACAACAAACAGACACTAGTGATCTTACTGCTTGAAGCAGCAATGGTGTGCTTGATCGTTTAGCATGTATTTGTTTTCGTTTCTTGTATTCTCCTGTCGTGTTGTCTCGCAATTGTGTTTGATGTTTGTGTATACTGTTGTATGCTTAGAAAGTCCAGTGACCTAATCGCGGCAGTGATTTATCGTACCACTGAGCGTAGAACGGCCCAGCGTACTCTTAAGGGGGGACGTGTTATGTTGCCGCTCATAAGGCGATCGTGCAGAAGGGACGGCGTAGCACCGTACGCTATACAAAGCTTCTTTCTCGGCTCTCTCTCTGCATGGTCTTGGACAGCAATTATCAATGGAAAGCAAACTGCTCCCATTGAGCGGCTGGTCTCCCACGCTGGCCCCCAGGGGTTCCTGGTACGAGACCCTTCCCTTTCGCTGAACGTCGCTCGGGGGGGGGGGGGGGGGGTCGCGGCTGCGCGACCGTACCTGTCCTCTCAGTGGCCGTTTCGGGGAAGAGCAGCTCGGACGCGTAGGAGGACAATGCATGAGAAGTGCGCCCTCGCTTGAAGCGACAATGCGCTTGGCCCAACCAATTCTTTAACGACCAGCATGCGATTTCGGCGCGCCGACTGGAACGAAGCGTTGAGTCGCAGCAGTGCACTGTCCGAACTGCGGGAAAGGCGAAGACACGCAGTGTTTCCTGGAACGACAGGGTTCGACTGGATGAGCGTGGGAGATGGCCCGAATGCCGCAGGGCTGCTACGATACCGATATTTCGATTGTGAGAATATCTGAGAGCGTGGGATAAGGAGAGGGAGAGCCATGATGGGAAAGAATGCCAAAATGCCTGTTTAAGACGCTGCTGTCAAGATTAGGGACAGCCCACTAGGGAGTGGCTTAATCTGAGGATAAACAGATTGGATAACAGAAGGTTGAGGCGGACCAGCAGTGGCCACCTCCCCTTTTTCTTTGTTACCGCAAGGTACTAAAGACTGGACGGGATTCGTTTCCCTTCAGTCTAGGCTGTAATCACTTAACTGATCGATCAGTAAGACTCCGTACGATGCAACTTCTGTCTGGGCCGTAACCACTCGGTGGTCGAACAGTGAGACTAAGTTCGTTGTATGTAGTAACAGTGTTCTAGGCTCTAACTTAAGAAAAGTTAAGTAGAAGAGTAAGACGCTGTTGATGTCTATGTTATCATCAGTGTGCTTCGGCAAGATGTACATATGACTGTAAATATTTGCTGCAATATACCTTCAAGTTCATTACCTCCAACCTGCCTCCTGCTTCATCGACGTCGATCATCTCCTTGACGGGACTTCAATCCACATCAAGGAGAAACGAACAAGAAAAACATAACTATGCCTTTGAATGTGGTCCACCCTTTGTATAAGGCTTAGCAGTCTCGCATCACCGTATGCCCTGAGCAGGCGGCAAAAAGCAAACGACCATCCCTCGGTGCTCAAATATTCGCTGAAGTGTCAATGTCAGCTTCCAAAAGGCTGGCACGCTCGACGCAACGTTGGATGACATTGTCAGCGCCTCTCATCACGGCATGCGCTGCGTTTACATCACAGCGCTTCGTGGGAAGCTGATAAATGATAGGCGGGAGGGGGGGGGGGGGCACGTTGCACGCAGCAGCTATTAATTTCGATATCGTCTTCGACGGATCATTTCTTGGATGTTGAAAGTTATTGATGAGTTTCTAGGCAAACTGAACCACCCTACCTGTTACAGAACTGGTATTGCGATTTGAATAATATGGTTAAAAAGAAGTAATGCCGCCGGAGCTTCCTTCTAACTTCGCTGCTTTCTCTATGCCGCATGAAGAAAGAAAGTTGAAACAGAAACTAAAATATGAAACGCACATCGAACTTGACTTCCCATGGGTGCACCGCACTTAATTATGAGAGCGTCGCGCACTGCTCGATCACAATAAAACTCGTTGAAAGAACGGGTCGCCTCGTACACAAGAGAACAAACAGGAGTAAAGACGCCGAGGCTTCTACGTTGGCCATCCGTAACCGGAGACGACGGTCGTCCAGCGACGCGTCGCTACTTTAATATGTAGCCGGTGTTCCCACTCTTAATAACCGACTCACTCGAGCACCATCTTTGCACGATTCATCAACACGGAGACGTTTCCGAGCGGAGCACCTCGAGTTCGGAAGCCGCGATGAAGGGAGCGTCAATTTTTGTTTTTCTCTGTTCGTCATCTCCGGCCAAGCGGACTAGCAGGTCTAGAAGGTACTGAATAATTCCCTTATTTTCTGTTTTACTACAGTCTCTGTTGTGTTCGTTTGCTACAGTCCGCTGGACGAAGCAGAAACGAGAGAAAAAGAGAGAGAAAAGTCAGAGGCGAGGAGATGACGCCGGTAGACCTCAGCGTAGCAGACGTTATAACGCGCGTCGGCGATTAATACGCCGAGGCCGGCACGGTTTGTTTCCTTGGTCTCTCCGAAAGACGCGAGGAGGGTGACGACAATCTCCTATACACGGCCTACAACAACGACTGGGAGAAACAAAAGTAAGCGCAAACCTTCTCCATCGTCGTTGACCTCCGGGAACCCCACCGCTTTACAAGCGCGGCGCGTGCATTAAATGCGCTGGGTCCGCGCACTTTTCTTTTTCTCCTCCTCTCCGCGCCGCGGCGCAGATCGCCGCCGCTCATCTACGGTACACCTGAGCGCCGCCCATTTCGACGCGATCCATACCCATTGCGCGCAAATTAAACGATCCGGCCGCATTATCCACGCTCTGTCAACCCCGCCGCGATCCATCTTGCGCGGCATGTCTCGAGGTTCGGCTTGCATGGTTTGCGCGAACGGACGGACGCCCCGGATCATTTCATCTTCATTATGGACACACCGGGGTGCGCGCGCGCCTTGCGGCGGCCGCTCTGCGGCGCGGTTTCCCGTCTGTCTGTGTGAACGCTCCGCGCGGCGGGGCGGCGGATTGAGCGGCTCGGTATCGCAGTGCAGCTGCAATTTGCTGCTGCTCGTTTCGATGACTGCCGTGCGCGACTTTAACGATGCTGCGCCGTCGGGGGAAACAAACGACCGGTGCATGGGCGTTGTCCTCTGCCGAGGAACAGGGCGGTGCACTCGTTTTTCGCGGCAATTTTTTTGGGGCGACTGCTTTGCATTTGCGTGCGTTTCTTGGGGGCAGACATTTTTTTTTGGGGGGGGTGGGGGTGGGGGGGTGGGGGGGCTGCAACGCCCAGCGTGTTGCCATTGTAGGAAGACAATTACGCTCCCTGCGCGTTCGTTAAGCTATATGTAACCGGGTCGACTCCAAGAACATTTATTTTTTTTGTATATGAATAATTGATCATGGGCGGCGCCACAGAATATTCGAACGAAGGTCCTCGAGTCAATTCCTTGGCAAAGAGTAGTTCTTGAGCCCAGAAGTAAGCGAGCGAGCCTGCTGGTTCAGAAAACGCGTACAAGGCGCGGAAGTTTGAGAGCTTCTGAAATACATTAACCACAATGATCCATAGTTAACAAATCAAAACTAGCTCCAAGTTTCTTCTACCGAGCACTCGGATTTCTTAAACGCCATGACGTCTTTGATAACTCTGGATGCCTTCGACACTGACCTGTGAAGCACAACTCAAAATTGCCTCGAAGCTTCAATAACAGCTCGACATAGAAACTTGAACGTCCATTGTAACTTTAGCGTCCGGAAGTCGCTCCAACAAGGAGCCACCCTGAGGCCCGTGTATAACTCTTCCTAAGTAAGGTTGTTTCTGTCTTTGTCATTCCTTTTGTGGGCGCATTGGTGGGCTTCACGAGGCAAAAGTTCATCCGGAGTTATCCCCTGTTCTGTGCACGCCTTGTGACGTTTTACGCCACCTCATCAGAACTGAAGTGGCGAAGTTCGTCGGTGCAATTGATTCATTTATTTCTGGGTTTTAACGCTCCAAAACCACGATATGATTATCAGAGACACCGTAGTGGAGGGCTTCGTACACCTGGGGTTCTTTAACGTTAACTGACGTCGCACAGTACACGGGCCTCAATAGCCGCCGCGGCCGGGATTCCATCCGTGACCCTTGGATCAGCAGCCGAGTACCATAGCCACTAGACCATGGTGGCGGGGCTTCGTCTGTAGAACATGGGCACATAAGCCTTATCGAATGTCGATAACATCCACCTCAGTAAATGTTGTCGGATATCTCTGACCCCTCCCCGTATACACGAAAACACCGCTAGCACCATTAATGTGCAGATGACACAATGCATCCACATTGTACTCATTCCGTTTATATTTACGACATATATCCGCTTGCCGGTGGGGAAGCCGATAGATAAGGTTACGTGACGGCCCAGTAATGGTGTGTTTTGCAATGGATTGTCATGGAGTTCGCACTGAAGCTCCGTCTTCCGATGTCCCATCTCCTCACTGTGGAGAGCCAATCCAAAGTGTACCTCAAGTTATGAACGCGAGAGAATTTAGGAGCTCCGAATTGAGAAATCGATTTCGGCGTCATTATTGGCGCCGGCGTCGACAACGGATATAACAATCTCGAGCTACCGCCATGTTTCCCGATGCATCCGACCGCACATGCTCTTCGCCGTGGCGCCAGGATCCGTTAGCAAACGAAATTCAATTTCTCAAAGTAAAAGCCATCAGAAAGATCTTACACTGCGACTTAACACGTACACACATAATAGCTGGGACTATAATCTGAATGTGATAGAAAACGTAATTCTGTTACGAGGAGGCGATACTAACGGGGCCCGATGACGCTGTAGCGTTCGCTCTTAATGGCAAGGCTTATAAGCTTATACATGTTTTCCTTCAAGTGAAAGAAAGCATGTATAGC
Organism: Hyalomma asiaticum; assembly: GCA_013339685.2. Taxonomy (NCBI): domain Eukaryota; kingdom Metazoa; phylum Arthropoda; class Arachnida; order Ixodida; family Ixodidae; genus Hyalomma; species Hyalomma asiaticum. The sequence goes on along the minus strand of CM023485.1, from coordinate 102,690,528 downwards.
AAAGCGTGGGCAAGAAGTTGCGCCACGCTTATAAGCTTCGTTAAGTGCGAACGTTATAGCGTCATTGGGCCCCTTTATTATCACCTCATCGTAACAGAATTGCGTTTTCTGTTACATTCAGATTACAGTCTCGCTATATATGTATTCTTTAACATCTTATGGCCCGCCGCGGTGGTGTAGTGGTTATGGTACTCGGCTGCCATCCATAAAAAGCGGGTTCGATCCCGACCTCGGCGGTCGCATCTTGTATGGATGCGAAAACGCCAGAGGCCCGTGTAGTGCGTCGTCTGTGCATGTTAAAGAACCTCAGCTGGTCGAAATTTCCGGAGCCCTCCACTAAAGCTTTAGGGGCGAAGCTCCTTACGCCGTGGGTCGTTCCGTCCTTTGGTGTTGTCCCTTGTAGCCACCTCGCGCCGCCGGGAGGCTCGCGCTCGCTCTCGGCGCGTGCCTCCCGGCGCGCGAGCTCTCTCACTCTTCTATCTGCTGTCTTGTGAGAGAGAGAGAGAGAGACATAGAGAGCGAAAGGCGCGCGTTGACTATGGAAACGCTCTTTCTTCGATGAACGCGCTATCAGCTCGCAAAGAAGGAGAACGCGCCCTCACCAGCGAGAGACAAGCTTGACGCAGGCAGAGTCTTCTAGCGAGTTTCTTGATTGAAAAATACCGACTGCTCGCTCAGGAGAACCGTTCACCGGCCAGCCATACATATACATATATAGCCATTGGATCTTGACTTGCAATGAAGTGCCGGTGGGAGATTTCACTTGTGCGTAGTTGAACCATAAGGATTCGTAGCGTGCGCGTTAACTAAATTAAGGCGGAACTCGGCACGATCTACGATGAACCTCCGGGGCTTCGCCCACTCATCATCATTCACTCCGTGGACATGCGTGGATTTTTTTTTCTCCTTTCTATGTCTTTCATTCCATTTCGCTTACCTCCACGGAAGCTTAGCCTTGCTCCCTACGTGGGCTGCGGAAATTAGCATCCTTTCCTCAATCGAGCCACCGCAATCATCACTTCTTATGGTGCTTTCACAAAACGTCACTATCGTGTAGTTACGCCAGTTCCATGACCAAAACCGTTTTGCCGGGCGCTTCAGAAGCCGTTAAGAAGATTCTCACGTCTTTGCTTTCACCACTGCTGCACGTATACTTTAAACTCACTCGACGTAGTAATCCGACTCATTATAAAAATTAGTCTGGCGAGCTTATTTAGCGCTGATGAGGCTCACATTATGCAAGGATGACTGATGAGGAGTTGGGTGGTTTGGTGCACAACCCGGCGCAGCTATTTTGCTTTTCGTACGTCAGAACGACCGGTTATAATATGAATTTTTAAAAACCAGCCTGGTAAGAAGCTGTTGATAGAATCTTCGCACTGCGGTGTTCAATACTCGCGTTACGACTGTCCATCTGCTTCTACGGATAAACAATAAATTCGTTTTATAATTTGCTTGCCCATCAAGTTATAAACGTGCATATAGTTGCTGTAAACGCAGCCGCTCGAGAAAATGCTTTATTTTGTGCAATTTGTTTTAAAGGGCAACTCCAACGATTTTTCATTGTTCAGTGATCTCAATCACATTTTCAGTATATGTTCTCTCCGGTACTACCCTAATTTATGCCAATCCAAGCGGTCGCAGGTCATTTAGTTTTCCTGAAAATGAAATTTTAGAATTTTTAGCGGATTTCCATGCGAGCCACCCTGCGTTTCTGACGTCATACCGATTATGAATTATTGACTGCAGAGGTGAATGGCATTACAATGTTACTAGTGTACCGACCCCCCTCCGGTAATATAAATAATTTTGTTGCGCGTATGGATAGTGTACTTGCTGATGTAACCAGTAACAGAAAACCTCTCATAGTATTGGGAGATTTCAATATCGATATGCAGTCCGATTCTTCTTCTAAAGGAAGTCTTCTTGACGTAATGTCTTGCTATGGTTGTGCTAATATTATCAATGTTCCTACTCGTATTACTGCTGACAGTTCAACTACAATATATTTGTGTTTCACCGATCTTTTGCCTTGTGATGTGCACTCGGGCGTTATGATATCTGATTTGAGTGATCATTTGCCTTTCTTCGTTTTTCTTCCGCATATTAAGAAAGTGCCGCCTAAAACATCGCCAGTCTTGTATAGGAAAATTAATGATGATACATTGGAACGTTTTCGGAGTTTATTACAAGAAGAAGATTGGACAGACGTATACAGTGAAAGTAACCCGAACATTACTTACACGATTTTCATAAAAAAATTTTTTTGAAAGTGTATAATAAGGCGTTCCCGCTCGTTAGCTACGTTAAATTTAAGAAGTCTAGAAAACCTTGGATAGATAAGGAATTGCACAAACGAATCGTTAGCAAAAATAAACTTTATGCGGACTTCATAAAGTGTAGAGACGTAAACATTCTTAAGGTTTTTAAGCAAATGCGTAATAAACTATCATCTGATATTAAAAAGGCGAAGGAGGACTACTATATTAAAGTATTCTCTAGCAGACTTACCCCAGAACAAATATGGAAAGCATATAATAGCCTCATGTGCAAAACAAACAAGCAATCTCTGCATCAAATAGAAGATGGAGGTAGGATATACTCTGGTATTTCCTTATCGAATAAATCCAATGAACACTTTCTCTCTATTGGTGAAGGGAGTACAAACGTTGATGAGGATGATGTGTCATTACATTTAAAAGATAAATCATCCAAGACAATCTTTTTTTTCGCCTACATCACCTAATGAAATAGCACGGTTAATTTTGAAATTACGCAATAACTGCTCGGCTGGAATTGATGGTATCAAATCGCAGGCACTCAAATACGTCGCAGATATAGTAGCACCGACACTTTCACATATTTGCAACCAAATGTTAACCATGGGAATTTTTCCCGATAAGCTAAAAATAGCACGAGTCTCTGTTATACACAAAGGAGGTGAACGAAACTCATTTGCGAATTATCGTCCAATCTCTGTTTTATCTGCCTTCAGGAAAGTTGCTGAAAATGTTATCAACACGCGCTTAGTCAGCTTCCTTGAGAAAATAAATGCAATATCTAACCACCAGCAGTATGGATTTCGGAAGGGGAAGCCAACAGAACAGGCCTTGCTTCGCGTGAAGGATGAAATAATAAACAACATAGAAGGTAAACGTTTCACGGTGGGTCTGTTCCTGGGCCTAAAAAAGGCATTTGATTAAGTTAATCACAAAATTATCTTGCTTAAGTTGCCTTACTATGGAATAAGAGGCACCCCTTTAGATTTGATCAAGAGCTACCTATCATCAAGAGTACAATGTACTAGTGTGAATGGTGTTTCATCTAGCTACATGGATATACGCACGGGCGTACCGCAGGGCTCAATTTTGGGGCCTCTGCTTTTTGTCTTGCATATTAATGATATAGTCAACATTCCTTGCACTCCTTCAATGGTCATGTATGCAGATGACACAAATATTTTCTTTTCTGGGTGTGATATAAATTCTGTAGCGAGCGACGCCAATACGTGGCTGGCTGGACTGTCCAAATGGCTCACAGCAAATAAAATAGAGCTCAATGTACAAAAGACAAAGTTCATATTATTCAGGCCGAAAAACAAGATTATAGACACTGAACCCATTATTACTTTTCGCAATAATGCTCTATCGCGCGTAGGTTCCATACGATTTTTAGGTGTAATTTTTAACGAAAGGCTAACTTGGACAGATCACGTTAATCGTGTGTGTTCAAAAGTCTCCAGTTCTGTATGTATAATCTACAAAATGAGAAATTTATTGCCATTATGGTTTAAGAAACAAATGTACTACGCTCTTGTGCAATCATACCTTCATTACTGCCTACTGGTCTGGGGAAGCACTACGCAATCTAACTTGCAGTCACTATTTGTTTTACAAAAAAAAAAAAGCCATTCGTGCCATCATTAATATCAATTATCGAGACAGTACAAACGAACACTGGAGCAAACTGGGTTTTACTAAACATACACAACTTGAAAACCTTGCGGTTGGCTCTTGAGACACATCACTTACTCAAGAACGACACTACCTTTTCAGTCACTTTACACGACCCTCAAAAAGATCTGCCATATACATTTCGACAGGTTAGCTACAGGAATAACAGGATCAGGACAAACTATGGTTCACAAACGTTGCACTACCAGATTACGACACTCTTGAACAACAACAAATGTATAGAAGAAATTATCAGAAATCACAAATCAGGAAATATAGTAAAGCGCCACATAAGTCAACTACTTCTTTCATAGCATTTTTTTAAAGTGCATATTGCCTGCTATTTGTGTTCATGATTTCCGTCCTCAACAATGATACGTTTGATTTTATATTTACCTGTAAATATCATTTTATCTTTCCATATGTACTTGTACGTGAACTATTACATCTTTTATGTAAGTTTTCAGTCACTTCCGTTTTGTTGCCAGTGCTTGTGTGCAAACTGTTGTTGTTTCAGGTGGGAGGACCTCGTCAGGCGTCAATGCCTTTAGTCCTCTCTTTCCAAAGTGTAATTTTTTTTGCACTTGAATAAAATTTCAATTTCAATTTCAATTACCCGCAATACTGTGTACCCGAGCAGGCGGGCGTTCTAAAGCAAAACGGCGATACTTCAGCGCTCAAATCATCGCTGTCGAGTTCAGAAGAGCTCAATACATCGTTGCGTGACATCACCACTTAAATTTTTTTTGGGCACCAGCTTCACCAGCTTCATATTTCTGATGGCGGCGAAGCTGTGACGTCATCGCATATGCTTCACGAAGCGTCTACCCGTTTCGGTTTCGGTTTCAACACATCGTTCATTCGCTTATTTAAAATTATTGGAGAGTTTCTGAGCAAACTGAATGACCCTGGCTGCTTCAGGGCTATCAATACTATTGCAAAACAGTGATATCAGAATATGGCGGAAAAGCCGCCGGAGTTGCGCTTTAATAGGCACGAATTGACACGCATGATTGTCGTAGTGCTGACGAAAACTTTTGACATGAGATATGTGACACTAGGCGTGCGTAGCAAGACGATCAAAATGTACAGATAGAGTCGGAGCATAAGCTGCAAACCACCTCATGATTGTACGGGTCCCTCTGTATAAATGATTTGGGACGCTTTTTATAAACACTTCGTATAATTAATTGTTCAGGATTGTATAGGAGAACAAATTTACTCCTTGATGATTCCTGTATCTAGGTAAAAAGAGACAAAGTATTTATTGAAACCTGCTCTATGCGTGTGACATTATCAACGACATTGTGTCCTACACTTAAAAAAGGGGCAACCGTGATGGCGCCCGGTAAGCTGCAGAAATGTAGCCTGAACGTACTTGTGACCCCGTAAACTTGGCGCGACAGTGTGAAATCAAACACATAGCTACCCTGCTTCAATGAAAAGAAGCAGTCATACAAACAACTTACAATAAAACAAAATAAGAAAAAAATTGATAACCTAGATCGTTCTTTGTGAACGCGTTCGGTTTCATTCGCTTTTGACCGCATACATTTGACCTGGGACCGTGGTCACTTATTTATCAATAAGTGACCGTGGTCACTTATTTGTCTGACCACGTTTTCTCTGCAGGACACGAGTTTAAGTTCATGAAAAAAAGATATCTTTTATATTCATGGAACAGTCTTATTCCCTCGAAGGCGAAAACTGCCCAGAAGAAGACAACAGAATACGCTCGTGAGTTTTTATATGTTCACCGCTTGCCGATTGGCTACTCTCGTCCTCCGGTTGTCGCATATTTTATAGGCAATCCTGTCATTAAGCAGCACTTACTCAAACAAAGAAGGGAGACCAATCCTGAAAGCCTGCACAGCACTCAGCCGCGCTAAATACGCAGCGCGCGCGAGGGCCGCGCCTGCACTTTATGACGTTGCAGCGGGCGAACGCGTTCCGTACCGAACACGGGTCTCCGCACGCCCCCGCGGTGGAATCACGAACCGTTTTATCTCGGAGAGTTACGTGCTATTAAAATGGCTCGTCGCAAACAGATCCCACGCACTGTGAGAATCACTGTTATGCGAAGCAGTCAGTGAGAAAGTTGTCTATATCATGCTGAATTGCTTGGTATTCAGCCAAGTGTTGCTAGCACCAATCAACGTCTTTGTTTATACTGAGCAGTTGTGAGCGTAACGTGGGTTCACCATCCACGTCCACGGCACTAAGGCTACTAGAGGGTAGCTCACAGCACGACGTGACGTCGGCTGTGACGACGAGGTCTAGGGCGATCTTGTGCGTTTCGCCTATAAGTGTATTGATCTTGTCCTTCTCACTGTTCTTGAGTACGAGATACGAGGTGCCATAAGTGACCCTGCTCGTAACGAGCGCCTGTGCGATGCAGAGGGTGTCCTGCTTATTTATACCGTGCTTATTCTTTACGGTCCTTTTGATGAGGTGAGTGACATGCAACAAGGGTTTTCTGAGCGGATTCATTGTCATGAATGTTCCGTTCTTTTGTATCGTGAGACCCGAGAATCTTAAGATGTGGACCTTGGGTACGGGCTGGGCTTGTAGGGTGTGGTTAGGTTCCGGTGCTTCCTTGGGTGGTCCTCCTGTCGTACGACCACGCAGGACGAGCAGCTCCTGGGGAGCACTGCAAGTTGCACTCGCCGAGGTACTGAGTGGTGACGTCTATGGCTTCTTGCAGAGCTGCCTGTTGCTGTCCGGGCGAGGGGCCTTAGTCGGTCCAAATCGTATGTCATCAGCATACATGGCGTGTTGCACGCAGCTTATACCTATCAGTCTCTTCAGTAGGTCCTTCATCGCGAGATTGAAGATTATTGGAGAAAGGACTGCTCCTTGCGGGTTCGCCCTTCTCGGGCGCGTTAATTTTCTGCGTCTTAAAGTCTGATACTTAGACAAGTGGTTCCGCCGGTCAGAAAGCTCTTGACGTAACCATGCGTCTTTGCCCCGCAGTTCGTGACCGAGAGTTTCTGTAGTATTACGGCGTGTAACACTCCTTCAAGTGCACCATTTATGTGGGATGCCAGGACAGCTCTTTCGTTATTGATGCTCAGGTTGTATATAACGTCATTTAAGTTGCAGATGGATATCCGACGCCGACAGATGCGGTCTGAAGCCATACATTGTGTTGGCGAGGAGCCCGTCGCCTTTTGTGTAGTCAATAAGCTTGTTGAGCACGATATGCTCCATCAGCTTCCCTGCGCAACGGGGGCGAGATGGGAGATTGTTGTTTGCGAACGCGAGCGGTTTTGTTCACTTTTCACTTCATGTCACTGGCCGTGGTCGTGCTTACCTCGTAAGCAGCGGTGTGCGGCCACGTTTTTGCGTGACAGCGTTTTCTGTGCACGTCACGCGTTTAGCGTCACGAAAAAATTCTTATTTTCGTAAAAAAGCCATACGTTTCAAGACGAAAAATATTTCGTCTTGTAGTATTATTGTCTAAAAGAAGACAACAAAACATGTGCATGCTCGCTAATTTTTGGGACGTTCACCGCTTACCCATGGGTTGCTTTCGCCCTCCCGTTCTTGTATATTTTATTGCTCACCATGTCATCAAACAGTATTTACTCTAACAAAGGAGGGTGGGCAATCCTGGGAGCCTACGCTGTATTCAGTCGCCGCAAATCCGAAGCGTGCACAACAAGAGCCGCAACCCCACTTCGTGACGTTGTGAGCGAAAGCGTTGTGTTCCGAACAAGGATCTCCGTTCGCTCCCCACGTCAGCGAGATAGGACTAAGGTTGAGGCTTCGATGGGCCTTTTCCATTTAGGTATGAGAGTTGTGTCAGCGTGCTTCCACGCTTTAGGAATGTTGGCTTCCTCTCAGCAGTTGTTGAAATAACCAAGTAGTTGGTCGGTTGCATTGGCCCCTAGATAGGTTGCGGAGCCACTGGTTGCTGATCTGGTCGTGTTCGGGGGTCATGTTCTTCGTGAGCTTCAAGAGAAATTCAATCATCGCTTCTATTGTGAAGCGCCGATCTAGTTCGGGATTGGCCATTCATCCATATTCTTTTCCTACCTGGTGCGCTGCATTTTGATATGGGGCTGCTGGGTTTGCCGGTGCATTTATCAATGATGATGTAGCGGCAGCAGCATCGGCGTCGCACTGAAGAATGCCGAGACGCTCGCTCTTGCACGAGGCAGGTGCCGTTTCCACGGGCCTGCGCGCGCTAGCGTTCCATTCAGTCATTAAAATACTTTTGATCAAAGCGGACGCGTCTGGCTCGCTCTCTGTATATGGTAAGGCCGAGGCTTCGTCGGTCTGCTAGGTCGCTCATCGCCACAGTTTGGTGACCCGGACGTGAATGTGGCCGTACGTTTCCGTGGCAGAAACGTCGATGGAACAGACCGACAGTACGAGTTCTCGAGACCAGAACCTTCCCGAGCAACGAGGTGAGCCCTCCTGCTCAGCCATAGCCGTCCGCCTTCCTCAGTACTGGGACCAGCATCCGTCGGCGTGGTTTCTTCAGGCGGAATCACAATTTCAAGTTGCTGGTATCCGCTCTTAAGCTACGAAGTTCCAATACGCTGTTGCGGCACTCTCGCCCACCGCCATTGACGAAGTAGCGGATCTGTTGAGCACCTCGCTGTCTGGGAACATCTATGACGATCTCAAGGCGACCATGCTACAGCGCACAGCAGTTTCACAGCGTTCTCGTATTCAGCAGCTTCTGTCCCCTGAAGAACTCGGCGACAGACGCCCCCAGCCAACTTTGCCGAATGAAGCTGCTGCTCGGAGACAACGCGAGATCCATCGACGACGCGCTGTTACGCGAGTTGTTTTTACAGCGACTACCGGCTAACGTGCAGATGGTTTTGGCGACAGCTTCTGTATTCGAATTAGAGACCTCAGGAGTGCCCACGTACGTCTTGTTTCCAAGAGCACCTTTTACTGGTCGCACAAATGATTACAGTTTTGCCTTAGAAGTTTGTCGACGTATTCTTCAGCCTCTGGTTCAGTTTGGCTATGCGAATTTTGAGCTTGCGGATGTGCCTCCGCTGTTTCCACCTCTTGAGAAGCTGTCTTCTCCCCTACCACAGATGCAACAAGTGATTGTCTATATAAGGGTTCTGAGTACTAAGTTTATGACTTTGGTGTGAGTCTCTACGGCTTGCACCACTGTTCTCGTCCGTTCTTCGGCGTTGTTGAGTTGTAATGCCTCGTCTTGGTATATTCGCGAATACCTTCCAGTTCTTACGTCTTGCCTTCCCGATCCTGGTGTTCGACTTTGCGTGGGTAATCTGTATAGGACGACGTGATGGCCGCTGTGAAGCTTTTCCAGCAGCTTTGTCCACGTCACAGTGCTAATGTTCCGCATGAATGTGACGTTGAGGTTCGTATCTCTGGACAAACTATTCCCCACTCGCGTGGGATACTGTGTATTGTTCAATTCAATTCAACGTCTTTTCTTGAGCAGTCAAGAGGGCGGTGAGGACTAAAGGCTTGCTAGCCAAAGGTCCCCGACCCCGTTGTCAGTGCAAGCCCGTGCTGCTCTGCGGCATCGTGATGTCTGGTTTCTTTTTTGAGTGTCAGTCGGGAGCCCCAAGCCATGTGCAGTGCGTTAATATCGCCGACCACCATGAGTTTTCGGTGTCCGACAATTGCTTTCGTACTTGTGAAGATATGGTCAGTGTCGTTCAAGGCGCCTGCTGCGGAATTGTGCAGGTTGAGGACGAAGAGGGAATCACCTTTCCACCCGGGATGTATAATTTCAACAAGGGTGTGCTCTGTGATGGAACTGAGTTGAGTTGGTGCTGTTGTGCAGTCGGTCTACTCAAAGTTGAGGCAGCTCTCCTCTCCTTTGCGGTTGACATAAGCGTTTCATATACTCGGATGTGCAGAATGTCCGTTTCGGTTTCCTGAAGTGCAATGACATCCTGTTGATGTTGCTCCCGCTGGCAGGGAAAGACTCTGCTTCTTCTGTTTTATCGACCGGGGGAAAGACTGCTTTTCCTTTGTAACGATCGGGGGAAAGACTACTTGTTCGGTTGTATCGATCTACATTTCCATTGCTTGATCTCGATGACGTCAAGCTGCTCCCGCCTATGGCTGGCCATATTGCTGGCGATGTGGTTCTGTTGCCCATTCCTTCTTCGCAGCGTCGCGTGGCTTCGGAATCTTCCTATGCTGTTCGTTATCTGGTTCCATCTTGTCTACATGAGCGAAAATTTTATCATTTTGGGTCCAGATTGCTTCGTCAATGTGCTTACCTTGAGGGAAAGTTGCTGAATGACCGCTGCAATTCCCGAGCATTTTTCGTATGTTGTTTTCGCCGCGTCCTCCATTCGCGCTACTTTCTCCTTTACCGCCGCCGTTTCTTCTACCTTCCCGCATGTATTAGCCACACGTGATCGTATTATCACGTATTCTCGTATTATAACGTATTATCGTATGTCACGTGGATGACAAGTATATAATTTCAGCGGTGTACGGATCAATTTATGTTCGTCATACAATGATTCCATAAAATGCAAATTTTAATGTATGATTCATTGCATGTCAAATCAGCCAGCAATTTCCCGTATATATACGCCTGAAAAAAGTTTCCACGTGTTTGCTGAAGTCCAGAGCTCTCTCTGCCCGTTTAGTTTCGCCGCCAAAAATTTTTCTGTCATTTAATGAGCGTTTATTTATTGTTGACTGAGTTAAAGCGCGTGAAACTCCATTTTATTCCCAAGGACTATTATGCAATGCAGGCTCTAAAATTATTTACATTGCAGCCTAAAGAAGTGATGCCACTGTAGAAACCATTAATTCTTGAATTAAGGGAATATTTCTGACAGTTTCGGTCCTAGAAAAATTGAGGAAATTTTAAAGTGGGCTTTTTTTTTCGTCGGCTGCATTAATAACCTAAAGGGCAAAAATAATTTTCACCCTGGTGGCTTAGCAAACGTTGTACAAGGGAAAAATATCTGGGAGGACGAAGTCTTGGCCGATGGTCTGAAAAAAAAATCGCTAATTTGATTTTTCTTACAAAAAGTCCCGCAGTTAAGCTAGAATAAGTCACCTTGATGGTGGGGAGAAGAATATGCACGATGCATTATTAGACAGATAAACATATCCATCATTAGACAGAGAAACGTATTCATATTCATCATTAGATAGGTAAACTATCCGCTAAGCATTCGCAAAGTTACAAGTTACTTAGGGGTACTATTTTCGAAACAGGACAAATAATTTGAATTTATTCATCGGTCTCTGACGACACAAGACGCATTAAGCGATGAGTGATGATCGGCAACTAAAGCCTACTTAAATGAGAAGCACAAGGCAGACTCGACGCCATCTTCAATGCAGACGAAAAGGGCGTTGTTATCACCATTTTATTGCGAACAGACGGGCTCTGAGCCAATGCGGCTAGATTTATAGAGTTCGCTGTACGCCATATGTGCCGCCCAGTCGCCGTAAATGCACGACCACGACATCTTAATTGCGCAGAAGAGTTCGCCAAGCGTGAAAGGTACATGTTGTATATTCTATGTACGTAAACATATTTAGCGTACTCGCACACAGACATAGTGCTGATATTTTTGTAACTTTGGGAATGCTCAGTGCATACGTTTAGCTATCTAATGAAGTATCATTCATATTTTTAGCCCGACCACCATGGTGACATTAGATGAACTGAGGGGCTTTTCGTAAAAAAAAAAAAAAATAAGTGAACTTCGCAATTCTTTTTAGACCACCTGCTAGAACTCTATCCATCAAAATGGTTTTGCCGTGTAGTACGTCTATCAGGCTAGCAGGACGCAAATTATTTTTGGCCTTCGAATTTATTAACGCAACGGAAAAACTAATGTCAATTTCGCTCGTGCCACGAAACGTCAGAAATATTCCATGCATTGAAGAATTCATTACTTCTACAGTGACATCACTTCATTAGGTAGCGGTAGGAACAGTTTTAGCGGCTAAATCTATGAGAGTCCGTGCAAATAAGTCGAGTTTCACACCCTTTAACTCAAAGTGAACGAAATCATAAACTCATAACATGGCGAAAAAAATTTTGGCGACGAAACTAAACGAGCAGAGCTAGTTCAAGGCATCAACAAGCATGTGGACATTTTTTTTCAGGCATATTTATGAGGGTTCGAAATAAGCTGGTTGGTTTGGCGGGGAATGATCTGTAGACCAAGTGAAAGACCAAGTGAATGACCAAGACGTACGCAGAGATAGATAGATAGATAGATAGATAGATAGATAGATAGATAGATAGATAGATAGATAGATAGATAGATAGATAGATAGATAGATAGATAGATAGATAGATAGATAGATAGATAGATATGGTCAGAGTTGCTCAAGCTCGCCAAGAGGTATGCTTCGGATTTAAAGAAAAAGAATACAGAAGCTCGAAATGCGCGCACAAACGTTTACACGCTCTTTCATTCTCTGCTAGCGGTATGGCGAGCAGATGGGACTTAGTGATCCTTTTTATAGATAAAATACCTAATCGGTATTCCAATTGCCAACATATACAGCAATAATAATGTTGACATTTATTTATTTATTTATTTATTTATTTATTTACAGGTACTGCCAGTCCTTACACAAGGCTAGAGCAGGAGCGGGAAAATAAGTAACAGAACGAAAGTTCGTACATTGCAAAGTAACAAAAAAACGAGGCTCTGAGGAATTAAAGCAAATGACACAAAAAGATGTTTAAACAGCAGATAACAACATTAACCGTTACAGTTCGCCAAGAGGCAAATATATTTATATGTATACGTACACATGTGTTAGGTGTAACGAAGGATATGTACAATGTTTCCAGTAAATGCAGCAATTGAAGAAGATGAAACGGCTTCCTCCGATAGAGAATTCCATTCACTGACAGATCTTGGAAAGAAACTATACTTGAAGCTATCGGTATGAATAGGAGGAGAACAAATGAACATTGAATGACGGTTCCTACAAGTTTCACTTTCACTGGAAATAATTTCGAAGAAGTCTGTTTGCCTGATGTGAAGATGATAATGAATTATTAGATAAAGATATCTAAGCCTTTCATGTTTTGTTCTTGCCTGTAATGTCAATATTTCTGCCAGTACGCACAGTTGAGAAGAGCAGTCCGTCCTCCGATATTTGCTAAATATAAACCTGACTGCCACACGCTCTGCTTTTTCAATTTTTCATATATTTGTTGCAGTGAAAGGATCCAAAACAACCTTTGCATATTCAAATATAGGCCTAATTAGCGTCTTATACGCTATACATCCTGTTTCCTGCGTTGCGAGCGGCAAATTCTGCCTCCAACAGCAGAGTGACTTGGTAGCCTTGGCGCACACAAAATCTGTATGTTGGTTCCAGCAAGATCACTCGTGAAGATCATACCAAGATATTTCTGCTGCTCAACTCTTGTAAGTTCATGACTATTGATAAAAGAAGAGTACCTTAAATAATTAAACTTTCTAGAGACTGTCGTAACTACTATTCTTAGTGGATTTAGCGCAATTTGCCACTTATCACACCACACTCTTAAAAAAAGGTAGTAGAAAAGCTAGTAACGGGACTAGTTACTACCGTTTTGGCACCATTACTACATTTTTTTGTCCCTTACTAGCTTAGATGTATGCTAGAGGTAGTAAATGTCAGGGGTAGTAACTGTCACTACATCCGTACGTAACAGGTTAGTAAATGTACTACCTCCACTAGCAGTAGTATAATATGCTGTAATTGTGATAGGCGTACGCGGAATTTAGACAAACTATAATTGATTTGTTATGTTTGAATAAAAGTCCCATGCAGCATGGTTGCATGCATGTACGGAAACAGAAAAAAATACAGGAATCTCGATCCAAAACGTTGATTACTTATCCGAATCCATTTATGCTTACTGGAACAACGTGAGCGCCCTTAGGTAGGGACGTATACAGCGTTAACGCTGCCGTAAGGACACATATCGCGTAGAAGCTTTGATCTTCTGTGTGCGGTAGTGTGTGCTGTCGTTTCTGGTTCCAACATGTTTCTAAGCTGTCACCTAAACATTTCTATGTGCAGTGTATTCACAGGGCTAATCACATTAAGTAATTTGCGATCGTTAATTCGTGCAACACGATGTAATTAGTCAGCACCAATCAGCGTGACCGGACAATTCCTTACCGCGCTCATTTTTATTTGATCTTAATCTTTTGCAATACAGTCGACCTGATATTGCAACGTATACAGCAAATATAAACCGAGTCATATGCCCGATAAAACATTGCCGTGGTAGTAATGTTACTACCTTTGGTTACTAAAAGATTGCCATGGTAGTAATGTTACTACCTTTGGCTACTACCCATACCTATAGCTAGTAACTGCAGGTAGTAAATGACATGGTAGTAACGTTACTACCTGCAGTTACTACTTAGGTAGTCAATGTTGTGACAAGCATTTACTACCTCAAAGTTAGTAAGTAGCACTACCTTTTTTTAAGAGTGCACTTCTGTATCTTCTGTAACTTGTCCTGTAATTTATCCTGCTGACCTACAGATTCTATTTTGTTGTATATATAGATAGGCAAGAATGAATTGATATATGCGTACTGTATAAGTAATTCCACGTATATGCGTGATTGCTCTTTTTATTTTATGTTTTGTTATTATCCTTTGTAGTACAACTACCTTAGTAATGTTTGTTTTTGATGAGATAGCCCCAAACCAGATGGCAGTAGTTAAAGTATGAAGCACAGAGTCCATGAAAAATATTAAGTTCCAGACCGGAGGGGATAATGTTATCGACATTCTAAGAGCGGGGCATTTAACTAACCCACAAATGTTGTTAGCAGTGTAGTTTAGACAACCGTGCATTTCACGTCGTATGGTCAAAAGCTACACCAAGCTGTTCGAAGGAGTAGAACGAACTCGACGATATTGCCATCTAATCTAAGTTACAGGCTTCTTTTTATGATAAAATCAAATCGCTGATATAAGACCGCTTGTGAGACATGTTCTAACCTGTTGCTAACAATTGCACATGTGCATTTTTGTCCGGGAATGTCAGCTTCGGCTTCAAATAAAGCTGTGCGCTGCCCTTTTTGTTAATATCTCAATTTTGTCGAAACTTCCTCTTTGACGAGGCGTTTTTCCCGAAATGAATACGCCATCATGGCCACACCACGATCAACATCATTCATGCGAACAAATTCACAAACGAACTGGCTGCATTGCGAAAATTAGTCGAATAAAACTTCGACTGAGGCTAGCTTGTATGTCATCCTTAGTGTACTGCGCTAAGCTATTACCAAAGGACAAAATTACACACTTAAAGATGACACACACATGCGCAGTCGAATAGACAATTAAGCTTCTTCTTTCGGTGTTGTTGTAAAAGTATAAGTGCTGCTAAGTTAGTAAGTATACATAGCAGCACTGTTCGAGCCGCTGGGCACGTATACAAGATAAAAAAAAAGATGTGGTTGGTTCCTCTGTCACAGGAGTCGGTATGACACCAAAGTGAAACCTGTCATCACGAAGCTGCGAAATGTACTAGCGGCATTCTGGCGAATCGAGGAGCGGAAGATGGGTTAGGTACTCTGGACGTGTACAACCGTTGCAAGTAGACGTCAGTGGCACCTCGACACTGCACAGCGATCCTCGACAGCTGTACACAAGCAAAAGTTCTCCAACGACTCACATTTCTCCGCGACACTGCATTGCACGCGCCAGAGCCCTGAGCAACCTGTCATAAACCAGGAGCGTCCGCAAACGGCGAAACTTTGCGAGCGAAACCGAACGGGATGTCAGCGGATCGTTTTGTGAACACACACTCCGCTGCAGCGAAAGGCGCACCTTTTGCTTGTCGGCGACCGTCTTTGCGTTTCTGGGGAGCGCGTCGCAACGTCGCAACAAAACTGGCCACACGAGATAGATTTTGTAGCGGCCGTGGTTGTACTTTGTCGAAGCAATGTGCAGGCAGGACGCCGCCACGCCGCTAATATTCGCTGCGATCGAGACGCTGAAACTGCCGGCGCTCATTAGCACGACAATCTGCTTCGCTCCATCGTTCCTAGATAGCGGTCTCCGCTGCGAAGCAAGACTGCCGTGGAAAAGAGGCGAGGTTAATTTAAGACTAATTTTGCTTGCTGAACACATTTGCTTTAACCAGTCATCAGTTAGGCCTAAGATGTAAAGCGGTGCAATGAAAATATAAGGCCACTTGTCCCACGTACCTCTAATGTGTCGGTATATAGCATGATCGGAAGAGCTTCCAGCTCCTATCGTCACTTTCCGTCTGGTTATGGGTTCTGATCCTAGTGGGTGGTTCTCTTTCTTGTCAACTTTACCTTATTTTTTTCAGACATTCACTTCCGTGACAGAAATGGTTTAATGATTTCTTGGTGAACTACGGCATAAAACACTTTTCTGTTTAATGTCGTGAACTCCCATTCCACCGTTTTATAAACATCTCAACGAGTAGAAGAAGCGGCAGGCGTATACCGGGATACTACAGGTGGGCAAGGGCTAGCTAGCTAATGCCCACGATGCATGCAATCTGCTCGCTCGCCCTGCGTTGGAAGTTTCAGGTGCAATGACCAGGTTCGTTTTGAGACGAAGCACACTGCCCAACAGTGTCGATCGGACTTTTCACGACGCCAGCGTCGTGAACTTCACTGACCGACCGACCGACCTATCGATCAATAAATAAATAAATAAATAAATAAATAAATAAATAAATAAATAAATAAATAAATCGTCAGTATAGCCGCAAATGTATCATATTTCCTGCTGTTGCTGGTTGCCTACAGTTAAAAGGAGGAGATCTTCGTCAAGCGTTCCTCGTTTTTTGTCTCATGCCTTCGGTGAAGCCCTGTGTTGTTGTCGAACCATTATATTATTATTATAGTTGTCGGGAACACGATGCACATGCAGCGCTGCCATGGGACAACTTCCTAGCAGGAGGTGTGAGCCCTTATAACGAGCCTTTGGTGCCGAGTTTGCATCTCTGGGCCGTTTTTTCAGCCTGCTGTGCAACGTCAAAGAACACTTCCAAAGTGGCATAGAGTTGCAGGGCGGTGTATTCAAGCGTTGTCGGGCCACTGGACCGCGTACGGTTTCGGAGTTCGCGGTTTGAAGACTTATTATACCTCCATACAGTAATTGCATTTGCATATATGTCGCTTACATTCTGAGAGAAAATACTGCAGCTTAGCAATCCAGTAAATAAATATATCACTAGGCTGATGGGCTAATATTTTATCGAACGGGAGACAACCAGCTCACTGTTGCACCCGCCATACAATTTCATGTTATAACGGAAAGGTAAAAGAATAAAAACTAGAGAAGTGGTGGCTAGGAGAGATACTCGCTCTCAACTGCGGCTCGCCGCTAAGGACTTCCTCAAGAAGCAATTCGCTCCAGTCCGAAGGGCCGACGGAACATGATGTTCCGGCTAACGAATCTTTCCGGGTCCCGACATTCCTTCATCGCGGGGCAACGAGCTTTCCGAAAGGCAGCTGAACCAAAAGAGCAACGCGCGCGCATATACATACGCACATCAAGAACGTGTGACGTCTCTAGCACGTCACGTTGTCAGCGTCGGCGGTCGCCGCGTTGATCGGCTCAATCGGCTTCGTAAAGGTTCGAAGACCCCCCGAAGTCATCGAGGCTGACGGTGGTGCCGCTTGTTGGCGCAGTGGATGGAAAGCGACGGCGAGTGGTAGAGCGAGAGAGAGAGAGAGACACTCGGGCTGTCATATCCCCGCGAGTGGCATTTGAATAATGGCGTTGACCTTGCTTGCCAGCTCCACGGCGCGCGCTGCGCAGGACGGCCAATTGCGGAGGGGCAGCCGAGCCGATCGTCCGAGACGACGTTGCTGTAGCCGCTGGCCGGCTGCCTGCAACGACGAACCGCACAGCAGCCGCTTCTCGGTCGGCGAGGTCCACCTTCTCCCGGCGGGAGAGCTCTTTGACAGGCGGCGCCGGCATCGGCAAGGAGAGAAGCAGCTTCGTCCACGGCCACATCCTGACAGATCGTCCGGCAGAGAGGATCGGCGGCGTGGTGCCTGCGGTGTGTGTGATAGCGCCGCCGCCGCCGCCGCCGCCGCCGCAGCTAGCAACAGGGCGGCTTCCCTGTTGTCGCTCCCGCCGCGCGAGGTGACAGAAGCATTCGTTGCGTCTCTGTCTGTCAGGAGTGCGCCGCCGATGGCCTGTCCCGGGGACTCGGCGAAGCTAAAGCTTCCAGTCACGACTACGGAGCCCGTCGTTTCTCTCTCTCTTTCTCTCTTTCTAACTCTGTCCTGTGATCCGTACGGTGCTCGGCCGCGCGGACGTCTACGCTGGCAAGGTGTCGCCCTGCTCTGTGAACGCGCCGCTTGGCGTCGTGCAAGCGTCGCGCCATCGCGTGGTGTAGCCGTCCCGCGGGGACCCGTCCCCAGGTTCATGCGTAAACCGGCTTCTGCCTCGCAGTACGTATGTACGCGGCACGCTGGACACTTTGGCAAAAATTGTGTTCGTCGCACGGGATACGTGCTGCGTTGGATTGCAGCGGCGCGATGGTTTCCGTACGCATAATGATGTATCGCGCCTGCTCCCGCGCGACAGTAATGATCGAGATCGGATGCATCACGCGGCCGTCGATATACGCGCTGCCTGCGGTGCGAACGCTGGCGCACATTCATTACGGAGTGCGGTCCCCGGGCGGTCTTTATATATACGCACTTTTGATATAGCTCGTGATCATCAGGGTACGATACCGCGTGTGATACGGCATGTTATGGAGCATGAGCCCGGAATGGTAGGGCGGCCTCCTTTTTTTCTTCTTCATGTTTTTTTCTTCCTGGGACTTGACTGCTGGGGAGGTGAATTCACCGACATGTCGAAGGAGACCTAGGGGGCAGGAGACCATGCCCGAAAATTGTATAGCTGCTGACAACACTGAAATCCTATACATGAATTAAAGGGGTCGTGAAAAGATTATGGTGCTGCCCTGCTGTAATTTACACATAGAATATAGACATTATACAGTCTTTCATAATCATGTCGTTGCTTTGGGACGTTAAACCCCAGAAATCAATTAACCCTGATGATGCAACAAAACAATGTATATTACAGGCTGGAGGGCCAGGATCCCTGGATATACATATTGCACAAAATTGCCTAAAAATGTTTCAATACCCTGTTAATATTTTTTTTTCATAAAGCGCGATTCCGACATTGAGCCGACTATGATTATTTTGGGCTGCACCGCTGTCCACCTTCTCCGCATCATTAAATTTCTTTCATAACTAGCTATCATACCCTCCATAAGATGAAAAGTGGTGTGATTTCTCTTCACCGCGCACCTCTAAACTATATATCTTTCAGATTCTTTCTCATTCTTCACTGCCCCGTAGCATAATAGTTAACGCCAAATACCATAGAGGCGCCGGAGCAGGCGTCAGAACAGCGGGTATCGGCGTCGAAACCTCCAATAATGGAAGTAGTTACATCACACTATAACACTTAATGCCAACTGAGACAAGACATGACATTAAATTTAGTCCTATTGTCGCGAAGACCGCGTCGCGTAGAATGTTTTCTTGTTCTTTTTTCTTTTTCGACTGCTTTTGTAGAAGGGTGCTCGAGCAAACGAGCCGGCGCACCGCAGGGAGTCTTCTTGACGACGTAGTACAGAGAACGAA
This sequence comes from Hyalomma asiaticum, assembly GCA_013339685.2. Taxonomy (NCBI): domain Eukaryota; kingdom Metazoa; phylum Arthropoda; class Arachnida; order Ixodida; family Ixodidae; genus Hyalomma; species Hyalomma asiaticum. Next base: position 102,670,956 of record CM023485.1, on the reverse strand, counting down.
GACCACCTGTGTGCGTCGCGGCCAGTTTCCGGAAAGCGTTGTTTGTATTAGTTTTGTGGCGAGGCCGGATGCACGCGATCATAAAAGCTCGTGGAACATCGTTACCTTCGACCTGCCTGACTGGTCCGGGTAAGCCGTTTTCCTATTGGTGGGAGGCAGTGGTGCTCCGAGAGGTTCGTGTTGCCGTGGATGCTGAAAAGTGCTATTTAAGCGGCGACACTGGCCTTTTTTTGAGAGCGGACTAGGGGACCATGACGCTCGAAACCACCGGGGACCAGTTCGGCGGGCCGACGGGGTATGATACCATTTTCTATGTTGTATAATTTTTGCCCTGTGTGTTTTCCAATTTCAAGATGTCTTAGCTAAATAAACCCCCCAATGAGTGCTCTCCCAATTCACTGTGTCGACTCCTCATCGCTCGCCTGCGCGGATTGGCTCCCACGCCTCTTCGTATTCCTGACCTTCCGATGCGTCTAACATTAACGGCCCCGACGTTTCGCTACACTATGAAGACACGCCAAAGGAAGGCTACAGTGTTCTTTTAAACATTCCTTTGGGCTTTCCCAACATCTTGTCGTGATAGATGGATGGGCGAGTTACCGCATTGCGGGATTCTCTATTGAGCAGCACAGTGGCGGCCATATTTGATTACATGGTCGTGCTGCCCCTCAACTTGCCGTGAAGAGCCGATGTATCGCGGAGGCGCGAAGACCGGTGAATTTTGTAATAACCGGCAAACAGACGACGACCGGGCCGTCGAAACGAGAATTCGGTGGTGTAATCGCGTGTAATATCTACGACTTGATTGTAATTTCACGGTTGGCTACACACGGCCCGGCACGCCTTCCGAAGTCCGTGAGCACGCCTCCAGCAATGGCTCCCCACAGCTGACTTTGAAAGGTACATTTTGCGGCTACGGGCTATTTTCTCATAATCGGAGTCAGCAGAGGGCACAATGTTCGCTACATGTACTCTTTGTCCACGTCTTTCGCAAGGAGAGTAATTTTTTTTATGAGAAACAAAGTCTGAATGGTCCGTGTGAGTCTGCGTTCTGTGGAATGGCCTGGCACGTATTAATTAGCAGCATAAATATTCGGCGCATTGAGCGTGACAGAAGATCTTGGGTACACCTGCTTGTGGTTTCCATTGATCGTTCGATACACCTACAGGGACAGTTGATAAATATGCAAAATCCTCTATATGCAAAATATGCAAAAACACTGTATTCAGTCTATGCGCGTTCACGCAGGTTGGGATACGATTATGCATCCCGCGCGAAACTTGCATGAATAGGTGAGTGAGCATGCAGGTTCTTTGCACCCTTATGCTACACTAATAGAGCGCTCATTTCACGCAGTGGAAACTGGAAAAAGAGGAGACACAGAAAATGATTGCTTTATACGTGCTCCTTCCAAGCACGAAATGATGCCTTATGACTTTCGCCACTTGGAATCTTGAGAAAAAGTACCAACAATAGCAATAATACCAAAAAGAAATTCGTGCAGCAAACATCTTTCATGAAGAGAATAACTTCATTCTAAGTGAACCTAATGCCAAGACCTACGCCTGATGACCTGCTGCACGTGTCCCTTCTTTGTCCTCGCTTCAGTCGCCTATAGTTCCACTTACGGTTTCAGTTCCTCGCAAGCGGCCGTGCATACTCGAGATGGGAAAAAAATAGAACAACTATTCGGAATGGCACCGCCCTTCAAGCGGCCTGTCCATTAACGACCACTCCACGTGACATCTCGATTGCGCTCCACACTGTATGTCTACAAGCGGAGAATAGAAGGGGAGCTCCAAGTATGGCTGCACTGCTCCAGATCAGCAGCGTGTCCAGATCAGTTAAGCGAAGGGCAAGGAGGATGTAACAGCCGGAGTTCGAAGGCACCTCGTCCTCCTACAGTATTTACCGAAGCCTCGTGCCGAGGGCAAACAACCAAATTGGTGCGCGCGCGCGTGTGTTGCGAGATAGGTCATCCATATGGAACGAGCGCTTCCTGGAGCAGTGCGCTTCGGGAGAGATGATATGGCAGCTGCGGCGGCCGGCCAAAGTACAGGCCCCAGCAAAGGCGGCTGGCATGGGCCAGGTCTCGGGCATACAGAACGTATACACTCGCTGCAACGAAAGCCGGTGAAGCAGCCTAATTGCAGGCGTCCGAGCCAGTGCGAAGACCTGCGTATACCCCCTCGCTGCGTCGCTGAGGCAGCTTCCGTGCTGCTCACGATCCTGGAACAGCCACGTGCGTTTGCACGAATCGGTCATTACGAGGCCACGGCACACGCGTTCCCGAACGCTTGTCCAATGATGAAGCTGTTCCTTCTGGCAGCATTTGGTCAACTCGAGCGAGCGGCGTCTCGGGGTTGTTATATCGTGTAACTGAGACCTGACCCAGAACGGGTCCTATGCCTTCGCCGAAGTGCTCTGTAATGTAAGAGTGGCGTAACCATAATGGTATAGCCTGTGGTTAGGGGACACACACACACACACACACACACACACACACACACACACACACACACACACACACACACACACACACACACACACACACCTCCGAAATTTGCTTCTTCAATAGGCATCTTTTGTGATGACATATCTTTGACGTCACACATACGTGTGCTTTGCCGCGCATGTCTGGAAGATTGCTTCGCGATGTTACTTGACCATCAACAACACTTGGTAGTTGGTGCTCGTTTGTCTCCTACCTGTGTTTGTTTTCTCGCTTCTATCTGTGCGCCCGAAATAGAATATTAAGCAAGCGCCGCAGCGGCCCAATGATTGCCTTGACGAAAACAAATCCACTCGTCGAAACCGTGGCTACTGCGACGCTTCCTGCTTTCCTTCCGAGTTCAACGATATCCTCACCTCTTCAAGCCTCCATTTTCCAGTGAGCTCCTGTCCTTGTTTGGATTTCTCGCACCGAAAGTCCCGGGAGATTATGTGAAACAAACTGCCTGTTTCAGTGCAATATATATTTGGCGGAACGTGGGTCATAATTTTAGGTTTCCGTTCAGCTGTTTTGGGTATATAGCCCTTGATAGCGTTTGCTTGCTTTACTCATTTTGATTAATGTAATCATGAGTTTTTTTTTTATTCGCTTCGTTAATCTTTTTCATATGCGCTTTCGCTTTATTCACATATACAATCTTGTACTGTCAACTCGTTCGTGTACTCACTAGGTTTGTGCTATTCGATTCTTGGTCCTCTCACAGGTCTTACTTTCAGGTCGCTTTCTGGAAGCAACGTATGCGGTGGCGGTATTCGTATTTGTGCTAATGCGCCTGGTTGACTGACCATTGATTGCGCAGAACTTGCTAAATAAAGATTTAGCTGGCCAAGTGTTTTTAGAAAGTTAAATAGGTGCTAGGTGAATGACGAGCATTTTGTGGGGCCGAAAATGTAAACAGTTCAAGAATACCTTCACTATAAGGCGCATCGCCACTCAGGAATGTACACCCTCCCCCCCCCCCTTCTCTCTCTCTCTCTCTCTCTCTCTCTCTCCCCTTTGGCGTGACAGGGGTGACGTAAATTGCACATGGGTATCTGTGCTGGGCTGTACGCCCTAGTACTGACCTTTAATGAGGCGCAGAGCTGTCACCTGGTATCATACGCTTTAAAATAAACGACAATAATAACAACTTTCAAAGAATCCGTCGAGTGCTGGCAGTCGGGAGTCAGAACTGGTCGTTCAACATTTCCTTCATCGGTTGCCTTCGAAAAATTCGGCTGCGTTCGCGTACCCAGGAACTTCCGACAGTTACGTATTATGTTTGGCTAATTGGATTGTGCAATAAACACGAAACTGGAAGTCACTTTGGTGCCCGCAGGGTGTTTTCTCTTTGTGGTCCTTAATCTACGCCACACCTTCTTCTAGGCCGCTCTAATGAAGGAAATTAATTTTGCGTATACGACAGAAAAGTCGCCACGTCTATGCGCTGTTCCCGTCAACCCATTCCTTAAGAGATAATTGCTGCAGCCATCAGGCCCAAGGGCTGCGCAGCCCCACGGTCGCCATATTCATCCTTGTGACAATTTTCAGCAATAAAAGTTTGAAAGCAAAATACATTTCCTTCAAATTGAGAAATTAGCAGGCATAAAGTGTAACCAACTGGCCCCGGATCGGACAAATTGGAAATCGTTGGGAGAGGTCTTCGTCCTGCAGTGGACCTAAAACAGGCTGGTGATGACGACAACGACGACGACGATGACGACGACGATGGTGACGATGATGGCGATGGCTATGAACTTAACGGGACTGTGTACCGTCCTTCAGCCATTTTCTGTTTTTTGATAGCTATAGAAAGCGTACCAGTCGAAGGGTACGAGCTCGCAATGGTGTCAATGGAAAGGCAGCGAAATTCTTAAAACGGAATTTTTCGATATTCGCGGTCCCCCCTTCTGCTTGCGTAAGGATGCCGACAGCACTGGTTACTAGAATGTTGCAGTACTAATTTGAGACTTAATATGATTCCTTGTTGCGAATGAATGCTAAAAGACATGCGTAACATAAAATATCAGGTAACAAATTTTCGATTTTAGTCAAAATACCTGAACCTGCGTGGGTAGTTGGACACAGGTCAGCAAGGACGTCGTCAAATGTCATAACAAGCATGATCGTTGCCGTCAATGTAAGAAACAACCTTCTCCTTTCCACACACACACAATCATGCCGTCAACGTAAGAAACAACCTTCTCCTTTCCACACACGCACACATACACACACACACACACGCACACACACACAGAGAGAGAAAAATATGAATTCCATTTCATATTTTTCGTGCATAGGTGTTTTTATCGGTGCAACAGCCAACCAAAGGAATTGAAAGGATATCGACAATGCTCTCATATTTACAATTTCGCATATGCGGGGGGAGATAATCATTTTTTGATGGGATGGTTCAGTGACCTGAGCACCAGTAAAATGCAGTGGAGAGATTCAGAAAGCGCAAATAAGTATATAGATGATCGTATGGATATAGGCCCGCCCGCAAGATGCACGTAAAAATTCTGTTCAATCAAGTATCCGCTCTGATAAGCTTGTGCACTGCGTACAGCCGTTAGGACATTCATTAGTGTATTTGGCAATTCTTCTGCACCAAACTACTCATGACAGTAGCTGCACTTAAGACCGCTTCTAAAGCCGGTTTGGCACACTAGAATACATTAAACACTGCCAAGTCATTCCGCATAGAACCGCTGACCAACAAGGGGGCTTTCGCAAAAGCGGATAAGCACCTATCTGCGGCATAATTCGTGATTTCGCTCTAAACGTGGCACGTGTCATCTCGCACGGAGAACTGCCGCGTCCGTGCGGAAATCTTTCACCCTGAAATATCTTAATGCCCTAACGGTGATCAGCAGCAGAGCACGATTCGGGATGTCCATAATGGCAATATTGCATTATATGCGCTAAGTACTGTAATGAATAGGAAGACTCGTTCGACGACGCGATCCAGGAGCTGAATAAAGTGAGCTAGCCACTGGAATGGTCCCAAAAGCGAGTACATCAACCAACCCAGCAACGGAACCAGCGAAACACAAGACGCAACGGCAAACAAACAAAAGAAGGAAACGGCGCATCTTCCTGACGCCATCAATCTCGCAAATGATCGTCGAAATCGCGAGCTCAATCTTGTCAGCGGCTCCAGTAATGAGAAGCCCTCAGGACGCGGAGAGCGTGTGGGACGAGCGACACGCTGGACGAGTGCTGCAGCATGAGTTCATACCGATAGGCGAGAGAGCCAGCGCGGAGCTCACTGCGCCGTGTATACTTAATACACGGCGCTGATGGTAACAGCAGCAACAAGCGGCGGCAGCACGAGCTTGAGTGAGCACTATTTGATTGCGAGCTATATAGTGCCCAAACTGCTTTTCTCTAAAATTGCACGCCACGAGGAGCAGCTTCGGTATATGGAAGGCAAATTAGGGCCGTCGCGTACGTCCGCGGAGATTCGCCTATGTATAATTGCGTCGTAATTTACTCGCCGCTGCTATACATAAAGCTCGCGAGGGGACGCGCACGAACACACCAGAACAGCCTGCAGCTATATACCGGTAGCCGGGTGCAGCGGGCTTTGTAAGCGGGTTGCTGCCCCCCCTTTCATCTGATCGTAATGGGCTTCCTTTTTGCCTTTCCATTACTTGTTCTTCTTAATTAAACTCGGGCGTAAATTTATAGACAATCAAATCTGTGGGGGGAAAGAGATAGAGAGACATGCTGTGCGCGTCCGCATGAGTGTAATTGCCAAGGGGAGCCGCTTTCTCGCGTTTCATCTACAAAGACGCTCATCCATGGCTACTGCCAGCTCCACGTGCAGCAAGCGAATCGCGCGGACATCCAAACACTCGGTCTGTATTCCGGTTTGTCTATGGTCTTCGTTCGAGCGCACCAAGCACTGGGCCGTTTGAGGCGGAGAAATTATATTTCCAAATGACCACGAAGCCTCCAAGTAGTTGGGATTGTACGTTGTTATTGCGGTGACGCAAAGAAACAAAAATAAAAACGCAAACAAACGCAGATAATACAACGTTACTAAGACACTTGCCACGCGATGCAGTCAGAAACAAGCTCGGGGTGCCTGTGTACGTTCTGGGCTTAAGGCTTCATTATGTGCCTTGCGTCAATGGAGCGTCAAGGCTAAGCTCGCATCGGATAGCGCGTTTCGTGCGCACAGAGATTTTAATTGCGGTATAATGAGCCGTTTATGAAGTGGCGCACAGCGGAGGCACGAGTGGCGCTTGCTGGCGCGTGTACCGTGGTTTCCGGAGTGTAACAAAAAGCAGCGAAGCGTTTTAGAGCAAACGGAAGCAGGATTCGCAGTGACAGACGAAACTGGTCTCTCTTCACGACTGCTGTAGCAATCGTGCTGGTGCGCTTGCTGGCTGTTTGAAAGAGAAATTACACTTAAGACTGGCTGGAGTTTAATTAGCGTCCCATTCCTCTTCAGTTAATTCTCTTCTTGGAAACGAGAAAGGTTCAATGACCAGGCGTGTGATGTGCTAGGAGACCGTTTGTGTGGAAGTGTTTATGTTCAGAGGCTATAACGTGCATCATCGGAATGGCAGCGTCACTGCTATAGGGATCTTTCGTTTGTATCGTGTGCTGCAAATGTAGTCAATAAGGTTCTCTGGCGCACGGATGAGCAGGAAGTGACAAATTCCGAAATTAATTTGCGCGCTCGACCGAAATGCCTCACAAGCGTTACTTGAAGATAATGTCAGAGATAAGCGAAGATAATGTCAACCGCACTTTAGTGGGCTTATGTGCGTAGTCATGGTTCTCCCACGTAATGTGCATGTTTATGGCAGCTCGGTCTACTATGAACTCAGGTCCACTGCCAGAGGTCAGTCATTTCATTCACCACCACATCCATGCCACAACTATCCTACGCTCTGAGTAAAAAGGGTTGTCTGTAACTTCGGCATGCAGGAGGGTGTGTTTGAATTACATTTAATCACTTGCAGAAAAAGAGCCAACTCCCATTAAGTGCAATCATTATACCAGCGAGTTTCTTCATCTTTCCTACACAGGTGTTCACTCGCACACTTAGAAAACGCCCCGACACGGGGCAGCAAGAGAAAGGTACCAGGATATTCTGTGGATTGTTTTTAGCGTACATTCCAAGACGGTGTGGAAGGGTTGTGTACATTTTTATCATAGCTCAGTGGAGGTCAGGTGCACAACTTCCTGCTTGTTGGTTATCACGGGAACTGTGCACTTGTACCAGTATGATTTTGATCGTTTTCAGCAAGTGACGCCTGTAGTAGTTGCAGTCTCTGTACTATTATGTAGGAGGCTCGAGCACTATCCCATCAGCATCATCACTAAATAATAATAATAATAATAATAATAATAATAATAATAATAATAATAATAATAATAATAATAATAATAATAATAATAATAATAATAATAATAATAATAGTAATAGTCTACGCCCACTGCGTCACTGCGGACGAAGTTAGGAAAGCAATACAGGGCATGTCCCGCGGAAAAGCGGCTGGAGATGACGGCATACCCACCGACTTGATCAAAGATGGCGGAGACTTCCTTATTGGAAAGCTCGCGACACTATACACTCAATGCCTCAAAACTTCAAATGTACCCGAAAGCTGGAAAAACGCAAATATTCTATTATTACATAAGAAGGGAGATGTTAAAGACTTGAGGAACTACAGGCCGATTAGTCTACTGAGAGTAGACTCTACTCTCAGCACTTTACAAAATATTCACAAAGGTTATCTCAAACAGAATAAGGGCCACACTTGAATTTAATCAACCGAGAGAGCAAGCAGGGTTCAGAAAAGGATACTCTACCATGGACCACCTGCATGCGGTCAATCAAGTAATCGAGAAATCCGCTGAATACAACAAACCCCTCTATATGGCTTTCATAGATTACGAAAAGGCTTTCGACTCGGTAGAGATACCAGCAGTTCTGGAGGCACTACGTCGTCAAGGAATATGTGATAGCTATATAAACACAATAGCCAACATCTATAAAGATTCTACAGCCACCCTGCTCCTCCATAAGAAAAGCAGAAAAATCCCAATACAGAAAGGTGTCAGACAGGGAGATACAATTTCTCCCATGCTATTTACTGCATGTTTGGAAGAAATCTTCAAAAGGTTAGACTGGGAAGAGACAGGGCTCAGGATTAACGGCGAATATCTGAGTAACCTGCGATTTGCAGATGACATAGTACTCTTTAGCAATGATGGCGACGAATTGCAAAAGATGATTGAAGACTTAAGCCGAGAAAGCGCTAAGGTAGGATTAAGGATGAACATGCAGAAAACAAAGATAATGGTAAGTGGCACGGCGAAAAACGTCTATTCAAGGTCGAAACCCATACATTAGAAGTCGTAGAAGAATATCTGCACCTAGGACAGCTACTTACTGGAGAACCCACCCATATAAAGAAATCCACCGTAGAATAAACATGGGATGGCGCGCATATGGCAGACATTCACAACTCATGAACGGAAACCTACCACTATCACTCAAACGGAAACTATATAACTACTGCATCCTGCCAGTACTGACTTACGGATCAGAAACCTGGAGAATTACAAAGAAGCTAGAGAGGAAGTTAAGAACCGCGCAGCGGGCGATGGAACGGAAAATGATAGGCGTTACACTAAGGGATAGGAAGACAGCCGAGTGGGTCAGAGAACAAACGGGGGTCGCCGACATAATGAACGATATTAAGAAGAAAAAATGGACATGGGCAGGCCACGTGATGAGAAGGCTAGATAACCGATGGACAGTTAGAACGACGGAATGGATACCAAGAGAGGGTAAGCGCAGCCGTGGGCGGCAGAGAGTAAGATGGGGGGACGAAATCAAGAAATTCGCAGGCATCAAATGGAATCAGCTCGCGCAGGACAGGCAAGGATGGCGAGGATTGGGAGAGGCCTTCGTCCTGCAGTGGACATAAAATTGGCTGATGATGATGATGATGATGATGATGATGATGATGACGCCCACTGCGGGGCAAAGGCCTCTCCCATAGATCTCCAATTATCCCTGCCCTGTGCTAACTGAGCCCAATTTGTCCCCGCAAACTTCCTGATCTCATCTGCCCACCTAACTTTCTGCCGCCCCCTGCCACGCTTGCCTTCTCTAGGAATCACTCTGTTACTCTTAATGACCAACGGTGTCTTGTCTTCCCAGCGTACCATACCGCAATTTGTGAACTGTGAGCTGTGAGTGAACCACAAACAGTGTTGTCCTGGCCTAGCGTGTTAGCAGCACTGGTTATCACATGCTGATATTGTCTTGACAAACAGTTGTTCTTGGTAATTTGTCGTGACGACACACGTTGATTTGCTATGGTACTGCCAAATGTTGGTGAAATGGCGGTAAGGATTGGCTGAGGTAGCCTGTGCGCTGGCGTAACAGTAACGTTGTTTTGACTGCATCATTGCTCTGGCAGTTTTGTTTTACTTGAATGTTGTTATGATTATATATCGTTTATGGTGCCATGACTGACGCCATAAGCCGTATATACTTCGACAGCTGCGTATAACTGCAGCAATATGGGGCTGCAATGGTTGCCACGCGGAATCTGTAACATTTAAGCAGGGTTGCTCATTTAAGCGACCCGTGCCCTAGATGCGACTCGTGAGCATGAAAACGGATGTTGCAATGAAATGGGTGTTTAATGGTATCATTAATTTAGTCGTCATATAGAGAACAAAGTCATCATATACAGAACAAGAAAATCCTTTACGTAAGTGGCCATGGTGGTGGCGCCCAAGAAAGTAACGTAAATTCTGTCTACTTGTGTAGGTCATGTTGTGTGGAGGGTATCAAGATTGTCTTGATGAAGCGGCACAATGATTTCTAGTGTAGACTTGTAGCATGTGGCAATCGTCTGTGGTGTAGGGAGGTATCTCCTGCGCGTGGAACTTTTGCCCTTTCTTCAGCATATGAACGCCGTGTGGGGAACTCCTGAACGCATGGCCTCCATAATATAAGCAGACGTGGGTTCATGTGCAGTGGCCACTCAAATTACGATCTTTTGATTCAAATACAAATAATTCGAGTACTCTGTGCAGTTCACTCAGTAACGAAGATTTGACGGCGTTTTTCATTCATGTGACGCATTACGGTATTCTTGTCCTTGTTTACCTCGTCCGCGTTGGCGCAGTGGTTACTGTGCTCGGCTTCTGGCTCGGAAGTGCGCTGCTTCAATCCAGGGATCCAGGCCGCGGCGATGGCATTTTCGATGGAGCTGAAAGTGCTAGAGACCTGTGTACTGCGCGTTTTAAGTGAACGTTGAAGAACCCCAGGTGGTCATAATTACCGGGCCCGTCCACTGTAGGGGTGGCTCATATCGTGGTTTTGGAACGTCCTTATTATTATTATTATTATTATTATTATTATTATTATTATTATTATTATTATTATTATTATTATTATTATTATTATTATTATTATTATTATTATTATTATTATTATTATTATTACAGACCTGTCTCAATTTTCCCCATACTCTCACAAGCTTTCGAAAAGTCATTGCCTTAATGTATGCCCTCATTTCTGCAGAAATTTTCAGTTTTATCGCGTAGGCAATTCGGGTTTATTGCCAATCGAAGTACCATGACATTGCTAGAAGAGCTTTTCGGTGAATTATATCCGGCTCTGGATAAGAATTTCTTTAATCGTGCTTTACTGCTGGACTTAGCTAAGGCTTCTGATAAACGGTAAACCATGACAACCTATTACAAAAACTATTCCGTTTGGGTTGTAGAGGGTCATTTTATGAGACTCTTTATAATTATTTACTTCACACTGACACAGGCGGTTAAAGGTAGTTACAGATGATGTCGCCCAACGACCAGTGTTGTCGCCTTTGTTATTCAGAAATGAATGAATTTTCTTCAATAATCAGCTTGTGTATCAATATGCAGATGGTACGGTCCTACTTAACACCATATACGTTGTGAAGACAGTTCAGTTTATAATCCCATGCAGTGGTTTAAGGATAACTCTGTAATTGTTAATGCTAAAAAGAACCAAGCTCATGCGCTTCTGGAGTTCATTAAGGATACAAAATAAAATTTACCGATTTACTTATGTGCAGCACTTCAATACGCGCAAATGTGCCGCAGTAGAACATGTGGAAACTTTCAAATATCTGGGTTTGACTTGCCATAGCAGCATGTATTGGCAGCATCATATGGCCTTTCCATATACGGAAAACTGAGAAGTGCTCCTTATCTGCTGTTTACTCTAAAGGGCTTGGTGCCTCTTCCTGCGAAGGAAATCATAGTTCACGCGCTAGCATACAGTGGGCTCAGACACGGCATTACAATTTTCGCCTTTTCGTAGATAACTTTTTTCCTGAATCAGGGTTCTGTGAGTTTGAAGACTTGCTTACACGAACCATTATTTTGCGTCACACTTGAAATGATGATTTCAAAGAGGCTTATGTAGCACCTCGATTATTGAGGGAGAAGTGCTTTAATGTTCCATATTCTTTTCCTCAATACGGGGGAACAAGAGGAAGCGTATATGCTCCTAAAATTTTCAATTGAGTTACCTGAAGAGTTTTCTTCTGCTGCTTCTAAAAAGTATTGAAGAAGTTGATAGCGAATTTATCAATTACACTTGCTATTCGCTATTTTTGCAGAATACATGTTGCCTGCGGTAGTCATCCGTTTCTTTGACTGTATGTAAGCATCATCAGTCACATGTACTCGTGTGATCGTTGTCCACTCATCTGTAATTATGCTACTCTGTAAACACATCGCTGTACCCGACTCTGCCTGGCCTAGTCGCACAAGTCTCCCCCGACTTGGAAAGACCCGTTTCCTGGTTTGTCCTCTTGAGGATGTGCATCAATAAGTTATTATTATTATTATTATTATTATTATTATTATTATTATTATTATTATTATTATTATTATTATTATTATTATTATTATTATTATTATTATTATTATTATTATTATTATTATTATTATTTCATGCCCTTTCGCCTGTCTTCCGTACAGTGCAAAGAACCAGTGTGTCGACCTCCTTGAAATGTCTACACCTGTCACGTGTCGCTGTTTCTGTCTCTCTCTTGATACCGTACGACGACGTCTGGTACGATGCCAGAGCTCTTGTATTACAACGCAAATGCGCGAGCAGCAATCGAACGCTAGCCAGCCAAACGATGATGACGATCAGGAGGATGCATATGTACAATTAAAGACGATTAATTGCACCGTTAGCGCCCACGGTTCATCTAACGCCCTTAACAACTGAACCCGACGTCACACGGGAGACTGGAGGACGAAAAGCGAAGGCCATATGATCGTATTTGGAGGGTCGTTGAAATGGAAGCACTGTCGTTCCCGCAGCACACCACAGAAGGACCAGCACGTAAACAGGTGCCGAGTTAGTGCGTTTCCATATTGGCCGGCCGGCTCCTATATGTCCAGCTTCAGAATTGGTATAGACACATTCTCTTACGAACATTTCAAGCGTAAGATATGACAGTGAAAAACAGGACCCAGGTGTGCACAATGTAGGGTGCATAACATAACGCGAGTGCCGTGGGCTCACTGGAACTTGCAGCGCAGCACATCACTTTAAACGAACAACAGACTTCAGTGGGATTAGCAAAAATAGGAGCGTTAACTTGGTATAGCTTCTTAAGGTGAGGCGCTCTTATGTTTGGAATGGAAATCATCATACCAAGCTGGGCAGGTGATCGCACTGTCTGAGAGGCATCTGAGGGACACGAGTACACACATCAGAGGCCCGTCAGACAGCAACACAGTGCACTGCAGAAATTACCCATCAGCATAGAGCCCAGTGACCTAGGTAAAACAAAAAGAACAATATAACCCGAATCCTAACTTGTCTATAGAAATGTACAAGCACGTGCGCCCTTGCTCAGGGATTTATACAGCAGCCCAGTAAGACTTCCCCCCACTCCCTCCCCTCACAAAGTGTTTTCCAGCTAACCAATAACTCCGTATACCCCCCCCCCCCCCCCCCCACACACACACAAAAGATATTCTGGATGAACCCCTGCCCTTGGGGCGATGTGAAGTCAATTGCTTTTCAAACCACACTGTAGTGGCAGAACAGACCTTTCGAGGCAGGCAATTGCCTACACTTCTAAACCCCTAAAAATGTGTGTGGCACGACAGACCAGCGTGCCTTCAGCAGCACAACTATATGCTCCTCATACAACTGGTCCGGTGGGCAACAAATGTCAGTGGTGGCATCGAGCGAAGGTCCCTGTGGCACTGACTATGACTCTTTATTTAATTTGTTTAACCTAAGGACCCAAGATCAGACTTTACATGAGAACAGTACATTTTTACTAAAGCTTCATACCTTTCATAGCTAAAACTTCATGAATGAATCTAATTATGCGGAAGGAGCGACTGCGATTCGAGCGTCCGCTCATAATTTACGCACTTTGAACAACCACGGCTACCTTGTAGAGCAATATAGTTCGGAATATTCATCATTTATACGACGAGGCTTATGCAGTTCCAACATCTGCTGTTTCACATCGTAGTATTCGAGAGGGACAAGTAATTCACGAGCTTCGAATAGGGAATTCTCAGATATAGTACTCATCTGACAGCAAATAGCGTTTGATAATTGATTCTTACTCGAAATGAAGAGTATTCATATGCACTTATAATAATTACTTCAGGACGTGGGCACCTGTGTTCGATCAAATAGTCTGGCTTGACCAAACCTACTCCATTCCGTGCCTGCAAACTTCATCTGACAACACATCAAATTCTTTCCGTCATTGTCGATGTCTTCCGGTCTGTGGTCCCGGTTCTATTACGTTAATTCGACGTTGAACTATACGTACTATATGACGGCACCAAATAGTCTTAGTGCTCTTAATCATTTTAATTTGTACTGTAGTAGGAGAAGAAAACGAGAGGCAACAGGAGCAGGTATGGTACAGCTTCCGCCCTTAGCGGGCCGAATCATGACGTGCGAGCGCGCAAAACAAAACAGCTGTATACTTTCAATTACGAATAGAACATGTTCTACGAAGTGTGCAATTATACTGATATCGCCCGTGCCTCGTCGCTGACATTGCGAGCGAACGCCTCTGGAAGAGCTCAGCTTTCTGTCCATTCCGATAGCCTTTTCAACAGGCCAAAGTATACGGGGAGAGTGGTAAAGGCGAGGAAAATGAAATGCAGGAAAGCGTTCCAGGCATGTAGCACCCTCAGACCGGCGGTGTTTCACACCACACACAGCGGCGTCGACTTTGTGTGTGCACATCAGCACTTCAGACACACTGGAGGCGCTGTATAGTGAGTCGATAGTAGTGCAGAGAAGGTTGTGCGACTGCGTCCGGGAAAATTTGCTCTGCCGTGGCGGCTTATCGAAGCGTCGACGGCTGCTCGCCCTCTTCACGACCGCTGGCGACGGCGCGCAGGTGCTGTGCAAACAATCTTCAGGTAGCACGGAAACCGGGTGCCGATGCCGTGGCATGCAACTTAAACACTACTTGCGTCTGTGTGTTTGTTTTCGGGGGCACCTTTCAGCTGCCGTTGGTGAAAGACTGCGCGAGTAGGAACGCACCTGCGAAGGAAGGTCGCGTCGTGAACACTCGCGCTGTTGATCTTTGAGGGGCGATGGTGTTAGAAGTTGGGAGACAGGCATAAGGGGGCGGGGGGTGGGGGGGCAGAGGGGGGAGGAACGAAAAGGCGGAAGGAGCGCTGAGAGCTAGCCATCAATGCCTCGAAGTCGAACAAGAATTGTGTCAACACGACGTTTCTACGTCTTGTGTCACATCGTCATGGCTGGGGTCCTGCTGCAAAGATAAAAGGAGAGAATAGGCGTTGAGCCATCGCTTATTGTTTCAGCTTACCGCACTGGCAAGAGCTCGCACATTGCACCCAAGTCACGGACAAGCGTTGAGATTTCCTGTTCGGTGCCATACTCAGAGCACGGTAAAGATTTGTGCCAGTATTCTGTAGCGATGCCCTTTCTAATGTCGTTTTCTTCGTGCTTTTTGTGACGTGAGACCCTGAAAAATATTACGTTCTCTTCATTTTTGGCACCTATAAGACGTCCTGTCAGGATAGGGCTCTATAAGCGACGTTCTATTACAATGAATTCCGCGTTATCATCACTTGGTCTCCACGTTATATCTTTCTCTTTTGTAACATTGCTCGCTCCAGTTATTGTATCTTTAGTGCCTATATGTCTTCTGCGCTTCACGTCTCTTCAATTTTAGGCACTTATATAAGCTATGCAACAAACCTATAAAGTTCGCCGCAGCATTGAAGCATCATGGCTGTACTTCGAAGTTTTTTGGTTGGGCTTTGTTTGCCCTTGCGCCATCAAACGATGCATGAATCGGCCATAGGCCTCCAATTTTCATTTCCAGAAAATACGAGCATTGAATTCCGGCCAAGGCAGCTGCATTTCGTGGGGGCGAAATGTGGGAAAACACCGGTGCATAGGCTGACATTTAGGTCACGTTAAAGAACCCCACTTGGTCAAAATTACTCTAGAGTCCTTCACTACCGTGCGCGCATCATATTGATAGCTTATTTTGGCGCGTAAAACCTGGTCAATTATTATTAAAGTACACCAACCACAACCCTTCAGTCAAAGCAGAAAATTATGAAAGAAAAAAAAAGAAGAGCTGAAGCAGCTTCACAGGCTGCACTGGCTAACGTCACGAAGACTGGTCAAGCAGCTGAGCTGGCGTCATCACCTTGCCACCAGCTTCTTCGTCTTCTTTTTTGTACTCTGGCTGTACGCAGTCACTATCAATCATAAGTCACTATTATAAAGACTATCATTATCGCTTTGCCCCACCACGGTGGTCTAGTGGCTATGGTACTCGGCTGCTGATCCGAAGGTCGCGGGATCGAATATCGGCCGCGGCGGCTGCATTTCGATGGAGGCGAAATGTTGAGGCCCGTGTGCTGTGAGATGTCAGTGCACGTTAAAGAACTCCAGGTGGTCGAAATTTCCGGAGCCCTTCACTACGGCGTCTCTCATAATCAGAGCTGGTTTTGGGACGTTAAACCCCACAAAACAACATATCATTATCGCTATCACAATCATCGAGTGATGATGTGGTTAGCAGGTCGAAGGCAAGCGCTGGTCCATACTGAGCGCCAGAAGACTTTTGTTTCGTTATTTACCTCGCTTTCCCCTCTGCCCTAATTTCCTCCTTCTCTCGCCCATAGCAAGTTGTATTACAGTCGTCGGTACAACACAATCGGATATGGTTCCCATGAATGCACGTCTGCAAGCGCAGATGCATAGCCTGCTAGTCATGGCGATCGCCTTTAGTTCCTGGGCACCAGGGTTCGAGTCCTGCCATGCCGAAGACGTTTATTTTGTTTTATTTATTTATTTATTTATGAAAAATATTTTCTGCACGTGTTAGAAACTACCTCGAAAAATTTAGGCTCTTATCGCCCATCAATTTGGTTTTCGTCAAGGGTTGTGCAATAATCTCGCGCTTGTTGCTCTTACTGAAAATATCAGAAACACAACTGACAATGAAGCTGATCCAAAGTTCCTTGGATCATCTTCATTGACTTCAGTCAAGCCTTTGATTCAATCAATCGCGCGATTCTTTGGAACAAAACCTCTTCTTGTAGTATAACTGGCCCATCCCGAGAACTAATTTCTAGCAATTACTTAACCGTACTCGGGTAGTATCTATTTCAGACGTTCTATTAAACTACTATTATAGGAGTCCCGTAAGGATCTATATTTGGTCCTCTTCTATTCCTTATCTACTAAATGATCCAACTGGCTGTTTATCACTTCACACAGAATCCTTGCTCTACGTCGATGACACCACCATTTTCACTGCACATGACTCCATTCCAGCCCTAACCTCCCAGCTAAACAGTGATCTTCAGAGCATTATTAGTTGGTGCCATAAAAACAACCTTGTCGTTAACCCATCTAAGACTAAGTATGTCATTTTCAGCTCTCGGTCTTTTTTAAAAAATGGGGTAATGCAGTCCCCGTGTATGACAATAAGTATGCAATATTCCCATATGATAAATGTTTTCTTTATCGCTCTCGAACTTCATTGCTTCTTAATCTTAAATGAACAGATTAATCAAATAAAAATAAAAAGGAATATCGCCCATGGCATTCGTGTTCTGTTCAGAGCCCGTCAATATTTTACGCTCCCTACTCTAACTTCTCTGCATTTTGCATTGTCATTTGAACTACTGCATTGTACCTTTGGGGCTCACGTATAAAACTTAAGCCCATTAGAGCATACCCAAAAACAGGCACTCCGTATGATGACGTGAAATACTCATCACGCTTATTCGACCCCACTGTTCTCTCTAAATTAATATTCTTCCTATTTCATCATATAATCTTTAACTTAGCCGTAATGGCCTACCGTATCGTACATAACCCGGATTTTTTTTATATAATAGGTACGAAATTTACAACATCCTCTAATAATACACGTTTCTCCCTCCAATTTAATAATTTATTACCTAGCACAATTATGGACTAAAAACAATAAGCTTCTCAGCAATCCAGGTGCAGGACACTCTGACTTTGGAGGTTAAAACCTTACCTTCACTATATGCTTTCAAACATTCTTCAGTTCACCCTTATTTGGATCATACTTTTAATCGTTGATTTATATATAATCACTCTCGTTACTTTTTCGTCGCTTCTACAGTGCTTTTCATGTAGTACTTATTTATATTCATTGCATTTTTTTTAAGTTCTAAAGGTTGTGTCTCTGACACTATGTTAGCCTTTGCTTATTTACTATATTATTTTGTTTGCGTATTTCAGTATCGAATTGTCTTATTGTAATTTCATCCCCTGTTGCTGTTCACATTTCGTACGAATTGTATGCATGCATTGCATAATTTCGCTCTTGATTTTCTTTTCCTTTTATGTACTTTACAAAAAGAGGTCCCATTGCAGCGTTTACATTAAGGGAGCCCTTTCCGTAGATCTGTCTTATTTTGTAACCCCCACCCAAGTACGTTCAGTAAACTGAAATTTAAACTGAACCTGCGAACAACGGCGACGGCGACTCATGACTATTACTACGAATCAACCTCGACCCTAAAAAACTGCAGCTGCTAATAACGCAAAGTTAGACTCGTCATTGCTGTCCTGCGAAAGTGAATGCTGAGAGATGCTGAAAATTCGGCTCTATGGAAATGCTCACGGTGTTTTACGCAATGCTACATTTTAAAAGAATAGACTGTTGGGCGAGTTGGTATCCCATTACCTGGAAAACTGCGGGAAAAGATGTGGAAGGAGAGAGGAAACAATTCAGCCCCAACTCATACTAACGACCGTTGGTATACGCTCGTTAGTACGCGCTTGTGCTGTTCTTCTCTCCCTCTATCCATGTTTGTTTGTTTGTTTTTTTTTTTGTTCTTCCTTTCTTGGGTAAGGGCTACATGGCTTTAGAGCAGTGGTACTTACCGCCGATTTGGCCCGCTACGGTATGCGCCGTGATAAGTCCCACGACCACTATCGCCACATTCGTGGGCAAGACGAAATCCAAATACCATTTGTATCCCGCGCCGTGATAAGTTCCACGACCACTATCGCCACATTCGTGGGCAAGACGAAATCGAAATACCATTTGTATCCCGCGCATTTGATCGTAGTTTGCCAGTCCAAAGTTACCCCTGACAGGTTATGTAAGAACCGGTTCTCCTTGTAGGATTTCGCAGTGTCAACATTGAAGCCACCGACATTTCTCGTTCTTAGTTCTCCGTCATGACGTTCTTAGTCACCGTGCACGTAATCGGCTTGTTATTATTATTATTATTATTATTATTATTGTTATTATTATTATTATTATTATTGTTGTTGTTGTTGTTGTTGTTGTTGTTGTTGTTGTTGTTGTTACGAGTACCAAATACCCCTTGTTCCTTGCGCAACACTTCCGATTATGATAACGATTAGAAATAAAAACGAACGTGTTAAGAGCTGTATAGGTTGCAGATATGCTATCACAGCATAATCTTCTTTACTAAAAGAACATTTAGCCATCAAGAGAATCAACGGAAATTAAATTATGCGCTTGCGGTTTCGATTGCAATAAATTGTGGCGCATGCCCGCTTTGGATAAGCATATATTAGCCACACGCCATAAACAAAGAAAGAAAGAAAGAAAGAAAGAAAGAAAAGAAAGAAAGAAAGAAAGAAAGAAAGAAAGAAAGAAAGAAAGAAAGAAAGAAAGAAAGAAAGAAAGAAAGAAAGAAAGAAAGAAAGAAAGAAAGAAAGAAAGAACTGACATGCAGCCGCGTTGGGCGCGTGGGTTGTACATAACGTAAAGTGGTGCAAAGTTCAGAACACTACAGAGGTACGAGTGCCACTAGCGGACATCTAAGTTGAGATTTAGGGTCATCATCATCAGCCTGTTTAGGTCCACTGCAGGACGAAGGCCTCTCCCAACGATTTCCAATCCACCCTATCCTGAGCGAGTTGGTTCCACTTTATGCCCCAACTTTTTAATTTCATCGCTCCATCTAACCTTTTGCCTACCTCTGTTGCGTTTTCCCTCTCTTGGTATCCATTCCGTCGCTCTTACTGTCCATCTGTTATCTTTCCTCCTCATGACATGTCCTGCCCAGGTCCACTTCTTTCGTTTAATATATATAATATTATCGGCTACTCCTGGTCTGTTCTCTGATCCATTCCGCTCGTTTTTTATCTCTTAGCGTTACCTCTATCATTTTTCTTTCCATTGCACGTTGCGTGCTCCTTAGTTTCATCTCTAGTTTTTTTCGTTATCCTCTACGTTTCTGCACCGTACGTTAGTACTCGGAGAATGCAGTGATTGAATACTTGTCGCTTTAGTGAGAGCGGTAAGTTTCCAGTCATGATTTCGTAATGCCTTCCGAATGCGCTCCAGCACGTCCTTATTATACGGAGAATTTCTTTTTCATGGGTAGGAGTTTCTGTTATTAACTGTCCCAGGTATACGTATTCGTTTACACATTGTAAGGGTTCATTGTTGATTTGAGATTCCTGTTTCTTAGCTAGGCTGTAACATTGGTATTTGCCTATTCATTTTTAATCCAATTTTAATACTTTCCCTGTTTAGGTCATCAGTCATGTTTTGTAGTTCGTCTCCATCATTGCTAAAGAGCAAAATGTCGTCTGCAAATCTTAAATTGCTTAGATATTCTCCGTCTATTCGAATTCCCTTTTCTTCCCAGTCTAGACGTTTAAAGATCTCCTCTAAACATGCAGTGAATAGCATCGGGGATATCGTATCTTTCTGTCTCACACCTTTCCCGATCGGGATTTCTCTGCTTCTCTCATGTAGGAGTAGTGTGGCTGTGCAATCTTTGTATATGTTGTTTATGGTTTTCACGTATACGCCAGGTACCCCTTGTCGACGTAGAGCTTCTAGAACTGCTTGTATTTCTATGGAATCAAATGCTTTGTCGTAGTCGATAAACGCCATATAAAGAGGTTTGTTATATTCCGCGTACTTCTCAATTACTAGGTTGATAGCGTGGCTGTGGTCCATTGTCGAGTAACCTTTCCCAAAACCAGCTTGTTCTCTCGGTTGGTTAAAGTCGAGTGTTTCTCTTATCCTCGTAGAAATTACTTTCGTAAATAGCTTGTATATTACTGGGAGTAGGCTAATTGGTCTGTGATTCTCTAACTCCTTTATGTCAACTTTCTTGTGGATAAGGATTATATTAGCATTTTTCCAACTGCGCGGTACACTACATGTCTTGATACATATCGTGAAGAGCTATGCAAGTTTTTCAAGTACAATATCTCCTCCGTCTTCCTGCGGCTGAAGCCCCCCCCCCCCTCCCCCCCTTTCTTTTTTTTTTTTCTTTATTTGAAGTGAGGACGCGAACGTTGTGAGAAATCCGAGCCAACTAGACGCTATCAGCTTTATTGTAACACATAACGAAGCTGCCTCTATACAGACCACCGCCATTCAGGGCTTCAGAGCGCACACGCGACCACAGGACGTGCCGGTAAGGCTGACGCCATGGCGTATTTGCACTCGTTATGCGCGCTCCCGCAAGATTATTCCGATGGGTGGCCATGTCTCGGTGGTTACTAATGGCTTCCTCGACAGCTGCAGCGATCTACGCTCAAGGCGGGGCCCTCGAAGCTCGGCGACCTTCGGCGCCGGGCGCGCGATGCCGCCATTAATGTTTCACGCTGTTTCGGATCGCGACTGCACAGCATCCCAATTATCTGCTGCTGTCTCTCTCCAGCAGAGGCCGAATCGGCTCGTTTGCATAATGGCTCAATCTAGGGACGGGGAGTGCCGAGATCTGATGCTCGAGGAACGGGGTGCCCGTGGCGTCCGCACATATGCTTGTGGCATTCACTACGCATGGAAAACTGCATAAAATAAATTTTGGATCTGCGTTACACTTCGGAGCATTTGGAAGCAAAAGATTGTTGCACATGCAGGCACGTTGAGTTGTGCATTAAGTGGTACATTAGCATATACATTGCCAAGTGTAGCAACATTTTAGTTCCACGGAAAATCAAGTGTGGAGCATGCATACCAGCACATTATGTGCTCGGATAAACGATTATGCACCGCACGTTATCGGGTTATGTGCATTTCCACACTGTCTAGTTATTTTTTTCTATATTTTTTGCATCAGTTCTTGTACCGTTAGTGTCCACGACTATGTCGTTGAAGGACACAACCCAATTGACGTATAAGGCATAATGAAGATAAAGCCGGGGAGATTAGTAAAAATCGAACATTGCGAATTTTCTCCCACGGCCAGAAGGAAATCGGAATCTTAGAATAGCGTTGGTAGATGTATAATACAATCTGAAGGGTGTAACGTCGCAAAGGAAAAAAAAAACCTGTTTCGCCAGAAAGGCGAAGCATTGAATGCGATTAAGGCTGGGCAGAGACACTCAAAAATGTATTCAGGAATGCAGATATCGAAATACATAGACTGGAAGCCATACATAGACTGGAAGATACTGAGGTACATTTGTCTTTGACCGTAACGGGATATTTGCGAAATACTCTCGCAAAAAGACGAAAAAGGTGCCCCGGAATATAGATAGAATAAAAATGATGGAATGCTTTTATTGTTTCGGGAGTACTGGAGCTATGCAAAAAGACGTTCATTAATGTACAGCACAATATTATGAATATTGTGATGGCGCGCTAGAGCTTACTTACAACTCAAGCATATCGGTGGAATTACCTGCCAGAGAAACAGTGACCACTGAATTAAGAAAAAAAAAACCTACAGATTTATATTAGATATTTCATGCTGAGAAGGTTGTTGAAGTACGTCCGCTTAAACAAAAGCAGTCTAAAGTCATGTAGAGCATCGGATCCTCCTTAACACAAGACTCGCGAACAAGAAAGACTTCTCTATAGATCCAGAGGAGCAAGAGTTCGTGCTATGTGGAATAAATACCGCCTTGAAGTGAAGAAAGCTCTGCAGTGTGGCAATACCACTTCTCCTGTCATCTGATTACACCGAAACACTTCCACTCGCGCGCGGGTTCAAACCCTTCAAACACGTCAGCTCATTTGCAACGAAGGGGTAATGAAAAAAACTGGCAGATCCCACGGGCAGTGGGAATCAAGGAAATGCGAAGCACGCATCAGGAACGTCTAATGGATTTGCATTGCTTTCTCGCTATACCGAGTTTGGTACATATGAAGTTAACGTAACGGCCGTAAGAGCATCAAGACTGTGGCATGTAAACCATGGCGCGCATATGCGCATATAATGGTTCCGACGTTATGGCCTGTCATTTATGTTCGTCATGCAGTCGTGTTGTGCCATATCAGTTTTTGTATACATCCCATTAACGAAACGCCTGGCATGTAAATCATGCCGCTCATGATATGCATGTCACGATTTTCACGTTATGACCTGTCATTTATAATCGTCATGCAGTCTTGTGCCATACGAATTTTCGTATGCATCCCATTAACGAAACGGCAGTATAGCGCCAGGACCGTGGCATGTAAATCACGCCGCTCATGACATGCATGTCATGATTTTCATGTTATGACCTGTCATTTATGATAGTCATGCAATCGTGTTATGCCATAGAAATTTTGGTATACATCCCATTAACGAAACGCGTGGCATGTAAATGATGCCGCTCCCGGCATGCTTGTCACCATTTTCTTGTTATAACCTGTTATTTATGTTCGTCATGCAGTCATGTTGCGGCATACCGGTTTTTTTATATATCCCATTACTGAAACGGCCAGGACAGCAACAAGTCCATGGCATGTAAATCATGTCGCTCATGACAAGCACGTGGTGATTTTCATGTTATGACCTGTCATTTATGTTCGTAATGCAGTCATGTTGTGGCATGCTAATTTTCGTGTACATCCCGTTAACGAAACGCGTGGCATGTAAATCATGTCGCTCATGATGTGCATGTCACGATGTTCATGTTGCGAGCTGTCATTTATGTTCGTCATGCACTCATGTTGTAGCATACCAATTTTCGTATACATCCCATTAACGAAACGGCCAGGAGAGCACTAAGACCGTGAGATGTAAATCATGTCGCTCATGACATACATGTCATGATTTTCATGTTATGACCTGTCATTTATGTTCGTCATGCAGTCATGTTGTGGCATGCCAATTTTCGGTACATCCCATTGAAGAAACGTGTGGCATGTAAATCATGTCGCTCATGACATGCATATCACGATCTCCATGTTATGACCTGCCAT
The DNA here is from genome assembly GCA_013339685.2 of Hyalomma asiaticum. NCBI lineage: Eukaryota > Metazoa > Arthropoda > Arachnida > Ixodida > Ixodidae > Hyalomma > Hyalomma asiaticum. Next base: position 102,646,757 of record CM023485.1, on the reverse strand, counting down.
TTATGTTCGTCATGCAGTCATGTTGGGCCATACCAATTTTCGTATACATCCCATTAACGAAACGGCCAGGAGAGCATCAAGACCATGGCATGTAAATCATGCCGCTCATGACATGCATATCATGATCTTCATGTTATGACCAGCCGTTTATGTTCGTCATGCAGTCATGTTGTGCAATACCAATTTTCGTATACATCCCATTAACGAAACGGCCAGAAGAGCACCAAAACCGGGGCATGTAAATCATGCCGCTCATGACATGCATGTCAAGCTTTTCATGTTATGATCTGTCACTTATATTCGTCATGCAGTCATGTTGTGGCATGCCAATTTTCGTATACATCCCATTAACGAAACGGCTGGGAGAGCACTAAGACCGTGGCATGTAAATCATGCCGCTCATGACATGCATGTCATGATTTTCATGTTATGACTTGTCATTTATGTTTTTCATGCAGTCATGTTGTGGCATACCAATTTTTGTAAACATCCCATTAGCGAAACGGCCAGTAGAGCACGAAATCGTAGGCGGCTAGATAGATAGATAGATAGATAGATAGATAGATAGATAGATAGATAGATAGATAGATAGATAGATAGATAGATAGATAGATAGATAGATAGATAGATAGATGTCTTGCAGTTCCGTGACATGAACGGCTTCCTTGCGGCTACTGGTGAACCGTTCAATTTAATTATCATTTGCAAGCCAAGGATTTTGGTGAAGGAACACAAGCATGTCAACCTTCTCTCCCTTTAGCCAGCTCCTTCTTTCTGAAATGATCTGTCCAGCAGCGGAGAACACGCGTTCTGCAGGTACTGACGTTGCTGGGATGCACAAGTACTTCATAGCCATTTGAGAGAGCGGCGTTGTTCCGCATTGCCAAGAGTGCCAGAATTCTGAAGGATTGTTCTTCCTTTCCTCTGGAGGTAACTCCAAGTACTGGCGAACCATTAGTTCTGCGTTTGAAGTGGCAGTTGAAGGCTCCGGTTGTTGCCTCTCAAGGAGCCTCAAAGTTCGGCTTCCTGTCGTAACTTCGTTATGAACCACATGCTGTCTAGTTGGTTCAGCTGCAGGACCAACTGGCTTTGTCGACAATCGCTCGCTTAGTTCACCAATCAAACAAACTTTGGCGCGTCCTGCGTTGGTTCGATTCGAAAACTCCCGCTCCCTGATAGTATACTATCCATATTAACATCGATAGTACTATCGATAGTTTTTCGCACCATCGATAGTTCGATAGTGACTCAACCATCGATAGTATCGATAGCGCTATCGATAGTTCTGCATCACTAGCACCCGGCCAACATGCGGCGCGTCGAAGCGCTTGCTTGAAACGCGAGAGTTCTGGGTGCATAACCACAAAGCGGTCCGTGCGTAAGATGCGCAGTAAAGATACTTTGTGGTTAATCGATAGCTCACCTATCATCATGCTTTTGGTCGTGAACGAATCGCACCCCGGTGCCAGCATTATAACAAATGCCATTGTGGCACCTTGCGCGCTCAGCTTTCTGGATCTTAGGCCTGTTTGACAAGGTGAAGCTCTTGGCATCTGCGAATTGTAATTCAATTCATAAATGTGGAATGCTTTGGTCATCTCAGGGAAACGAGAGGTAGAACATGTTAAACACAATCCTAGGAAGTCTTTACTGCTGCCGATTGTTTTTCAGAAAACGTGGTGTTTCTGATTTCTTGAAATTATTCGGAAAATAAGCTACATCAACCTATGTTCGCAGAGCACGGCGAAGGTATTTATTTGCTGAATACTTCCAGCGCGCATTCTTTTAAATTTTAAGCTACGTTCACGCGCTTTTTTTCCCTGCTCAGATAAATATGCTTTAGTTCTCGTCTGCGCGCGCGCTTTCGGCACTTTGTTCGTTAATTGGCAATCTCACCCAGTGTGCTCACTTTGTGAGAACATGCTGATATGCCCATTGCGAGAATACGCCCTCTTGTTTACAGCAGAGCATGAACCTCACTTTTCCTCGTTCGTTCGCTAACGGCAAAATCATGAACGCCCCTTCCCGCGTGCATCACTAACAGGTTGCGAACAGCGGGCTCATCAATGAAGGCTCCAAATACAAATAACGGTTTTTTTTAATTTCCATTGATAACGCATTCATAAACAGTTGAAACAATGAAAGCATGTTTATTGTAGCGAATCAAAAGCGCGATTCTCGTTCACAAATTTCCGAACATGATACAACGCCGAAACAAAATGATCATTGCTCATTACATTATTGCAAATTTGTAAGCGTATACATAAGGGTAAATGCACAAGTTCACAATCACATCTAGGTACATGATAGGGTAAACATTGAAACAGAAAGATCATTGCTCCTTACCTCAGCATAATGTAAAAGACGTAAAAGCACTTTTTCTAAATTGCTGCTGATGCATTTAAGCTATCATTAAATTTAAATATCATTGTAACCCTCTCATTGTCACCTAACATCTCATTATCGCCCTCTGTTTTATGCACTTTTGCAAAATTACGCCAAAAATGAAAGAAAAATAAAAGAACACTCAGGGACCTTTTCGGGGTACGTTTTAAACGACTTTTGGCAACTCAATTCCAGTATATGTATGGGCCGCGCCGGGCCTGAGAGAAAGCAGAGTTCGTTAAAATTATTTTCCTGAAAGTTGGGGTAAATTTTCACAAAATGAAAAGGAAATTGTGAACACTAATAATTTTGCTTTAATTACTATCAGCAGCTTCAGGTAGCAATGTCCAGTACGGGCGAACTAGAATAGTTTTGGCTTTCATTGGTATCAAAATTGGTATTCATTGTTATGAGGGCTCGCATTTTGTGCAAGTTTATGTCACAAGGGCCGAGTCTGCTTTGTTTCACGTTAAAAGACATGCAGTCCGCGCAGGTACACGCTGTCTTCAGAATTGGCTACGACTCCATTAATTGGACGAACTCCATGTCAGAGAAGCTAGCTTCACAATTTTCAAAAAGGGTCTATTGGGAGGGATTCCGGCATGTCCTTGACTACATTACCTTGAGAAACAGCGGCGTCAATTAGTGCTGAAACAGGGAGATTGCCCTTGAACCCGTTATTTATGCTACTCAGTTTGTGACGAGTTATTTCTTCAAAATATGTAAGGGTAAGCTTTCGCCGTGGCGTGCCTTGTTTCAAACATCCAGCTGTGCAGCAAGTCAAGACAACGTAAGGAATGCTGCCCAAGAGGTGTGCACCTGCCGGTAGCGAAGGAAAAAAAAAAATAAAAGGAAAAAGAAAGGGAACATGAGAATACGGGAGACTGAGCGTAGCGACAAAAATCACGCAGAATAAACGTAGCTTTTAACAGACCTGTCTGGTAGAGGCATTCCTTCCCATCTTCAAAGCCATAAATTAAAGCGAGAGCCGACAGGACACGGGGAAAGGGCACCGCGGGCACAAGTATAGGCATTCTAATTTCGGTCACCACGGGGAGGTTAAAAAGAAAAAAAAGGAAAAAAGAGTATACATATCTGGGAATTACACGTGCGTGCACATCCCTAGACTGAAGCCTGCCCTGCTGGCGCCAGTGACCTCCGCGCCGCGTCGCTGGTATCGTTTCCTCGGTTGGGACGCTGCGACCGCGGTGGGAACGAAAAGGGGGCACCGTTTCCTTGGAGCTTCGGCTTTCCCGATTCCTCCAGAGATGCCGCGCGTCCGGGGAGACTCGCCGCCATTTTCTGTTGTTTTTTTTTTTTCGGCGGGTATTTGTCATGCCTCGCGCGCCCGACCCTGCCGAGTTTGCGGTATTCGCAAGAGCATTTGGCCAGAGAAAAAAGGAGGCCGCTACGAGATTCCTACGACTCTAGTTTCGTGCAAGGCAGTGGGACAGACTGCGAACGATGCCCTAGTGGCGGGGATGAGGTTTGCCTGCTTTCACTGAATGGCGAGACATGAATGGGACTCAATTGAAGAGGGCAAACCGCAGCCGAGACAGCCTAAGGCGCACGTTGCCAGTTCCGCTGTTTTTTTTTTCTTAAGCAGAAAATTTGAGTTAACAATCACAACGGTAAATTGCTTATTTCATGAACTACAAGCAAGCCTTACGAGTGTTGCTTCGTTTGTATGCGTTGCCCCTGTACAAAACCCATTCTCCCGGTTCGTAGAACATCGCACAATGTTTTACATTCAAAAACTGCCTGTCTTGAATTTTCTTTCACGTGCTTTGTCGACGCCTTTTCTGCAATACCAGAAACACGACAGAAATACGAGTAGACATTTAGCGCCGGGTATCGAGCGCGACTGTCGCGTGTGGCAGGATCGGGTGCTAGACGACTGCACGCAACTCCGGGGCCAAGAGCTACGCAACCACGTGATCTCATCTGGGCTCTATCTCACTGAACAATCTTAGCTGCACCGAATCCTCCCGGGGACTACTAGACAAGCGATAAAGATGTCCGCCCGCGGTCGCCCCGACGTCAGTCATGACCGTAAGGTGAAGCCCAGTGTGGCGAAAGAGGGCGCGGCGTCTTCTGATGTACTTCCGGCAGTCATCGCGGTGATCCTCCTGTCTTCGACTGGCCACTCGAGCGCGCACACCGCCTCAGCGTACACACTAAACAAAAATAACCAGGAACGGGAGTAAACAGCTTGTCCTCTAGCACACAACCTTTTCTGGGTTTTTTTTACTACGTAACAGTCAAGGTAAAAATTTACTCTCACGCTAACCGAGTTTTTGAACGTAGAAACGGCAGTAATTATTTACCCCCCTGGAGCTTTTCAGCGAGTATACGCGGAGTAATTTTTTACTGCCTAAACAATATTTTCTCGGCTTTTTTTAGTTATTTTTAAAGCTCATTCGAGGTTTACTGTGGCTGGATAAACATTAGGCTTACGCAAAATGCAGACATCACTCAATTTATTGAGCAGTAAACGAGGACTCACCCTTCGAACTTATAACATTGGAAGCACGTTTTCACTCGTTGAGAGCGCAACAAGCACAGACACAAGCGCGGGAGCAGAGATATTCGAAAGTGCGTTTTCACTTGGCCGTCGTCCACCAAGACCGGCGCTAGGACAGCGAGCATCGCTCGATCTCAGCACAAAACCACGCCGCACTGGTAACACTCGGGGTAGTTCGCCGTGTCGTTGTCGTACTGGTTGACGATGCGGTCAGTCAGGAACGTTTGCGACCGTAGTTTCCGTGCTTTCCCAGAACTCGGCGGTGCCTTCGAAGCGACGGTCACTAGGCATAGCTGCCGGAGATGTCACGGTATCACGTTCTAGTTGACGGACGCCGGCGTACGCCGGCACGCGCCGATACGCGTACGCGCTGATCACACTCACGCCGTTCACACTCACGCCCCGACACGTCCCCTCTTCCGCGACCGACGCTTTTGACGAACAGTTGCTTGCAAACGCGCACCATGTGGCTAGGCCTAAACAGTCATTCGAGGGCTATCACGGCCTCCACCCCTGCGCCACGGCAGCTTGGAGTTTTTTACCACGTGACGAGGTACGTAGTTTTGATCACGTGGCTTTAAACTCTAGACTGGGGTTTTTTATCACGTGACACAAAACCCCCTACGTAGTAAAATAGGGCAATAGCGTCCTTTTACTACCTTTCTAACAGGTGGTAGTAAAGCTATGTCATATGCTCATTTTACCTCAACGAGACGTAGTAATTTTGAAAAAAAGGGAGTTTTTAAGGCTCATGAGCCGCAAAACCCCAAATATCGGGCAACTTTTGCTTACAGTGTATGCCCGTGGACTGGAAGAGACGCGCGTCGCGCCGCTGCACCTGTGACTTCAACCCAAGCGGAAAGACCCAAATTTTGCGTGTTTGAAAGAAAGCGATACATTTTCTTTCTTTTTTTGTCGCGTTCAAAGTAACATTTTTGTTTAGCCGCATGGTTGAAGAGGCATGTGTGTGGTTTATCATGAGCTGTTCTGATCGCTGAGGTCTGCCTGTGCTAAAGGAACTGCAAGCCGATGTTCAGCTTATTTGGGCCATAACCGTCCTCAACAAATGCCTATTGGGCATTTGGAGTCACATAATACGGAATATCAGTTTGCCAGTATACTTTTTATATATGTACGGATACCAATTTACCGGAAAAGTGTACGTGATCGCTTGGCAGCGCTTGTAACGACATGTGACGATGCGGAGCCTAACCTGCAGACACGCACAAAGCTAACATTACCGTGGCGTGCACGTTTTTGCTTGGCTGATAGTGTAAAGAATTGGCAGCGAACTAGTAAGTAATCACAGTAACTTAATTATATTCTTTTGACGAGAACACTCACTCGACCAGAAAGAAAGTCCATTGCATCGTGTTTAAGCTAACTGCCGCCAAGTGTCGCTACCGGTTGTGCGTCTGCCCTAAACGCCTCCGGTAGACCAAACGTACGGAGGACTATCAACAAACTAAAATTCCCTGTTCTAAGTAGGTTCCGTAAGGAACGCTACCCTTCCCCCATACAACGCTAAAGAAACGTTAACCATATCAGATCGGGTCCAGCGTGCTTACGATTTAGCACTCGACTTGTTGCTTCCTCATCCTTTCTATCTACGTCGGCTCTTTTTGCGTGTTGCGCTAAAATATTTTGTCACGGCAGCAGGAGCCAAACTCATAAATGTACCCAGCAAATGCAGCAACTTTGTTAGTAATTATGCTCGCATGACTATTCCACAGCTCGAATTGTGTTTATTTATTTTTTTTAACATCGAACTTACGACTGTTAACTGAAGGTGTGTATACTATACTGTAGCCGCTAATATCAAAGTTCAAATACAAACGAGCGTTATTAAATGTGCACTGAATATTTCGCCAAAATATTTCGGAATCGGCTTGTCGAAGCGTGTTTTAGCATGCAGTGAAAATTACAACCGGGCATCTGCAAGTTCTTTTCACGATCCCTTTAACTATTTTCATTAACAGGCATACTTACTAATAGTTCGGTAAGGTGCCAGAACATTACATTAATGCTTCATTCTGTATATTGCTTCGTGATCCCTGCTCTAACATTTCCTTTCAATGAAAAGCGATACAGTGTTGTGTGTGTATGCGACTGTTTCTTGCGCAACATTTACAAAACGTGCGATCCTGGATTCACGTAGCTCCTTAGTTTCTGTGGAAATGCACTTTCATATAAATTCTACATTTTCTGCACACAACTTTCTTGCGTACACGCACGTGCAAGTATGCCCGTGTGATGTATTTATTCGCGTGCTGACATGTTGCCAGTAAGGTACAAAGGTCTAGTCATGCCAATTTTTTGGTTTTTTTTCTGTGCTCCTTCCATTTGTATCTTGTGTGTGACGCGGAGTAAAGCTCAAGTTTATGATGGCCTTCAGTTATTTCTTGCTTCATTTGCTTTCTTTTTCTGACTCGTCACAGTTTTCGGACTTGTATACGACATGGCAATTCAAGAGTAACTGCAAGCGGACGTCAGTTAGATGCAACTTGTAAAGCGCTGTAGTGAAGATATAAGGCCCCTCTGTTCTCTCCTGCACCAATGCGGCGGTGGGTTATTCGTAGAGCTTCCAGATACTATCGTCGTTTCCCGAGTGAATGTGCTTTCGAGTCCGAGCGGGTGGTCCATTTTCATTGTGAATGTGTTGATTTTTTGAGACATCCACTTCCGTTACAGAAGTACGTCAGTGATTTTTTGGTGGACTTCGGCATAAAACACCTTGGTGTTAATGAACCTTTGGTTTGATTTGATTTGACTTCTTCACTGCTTAAAGAGACCACATAGACGCCATAACGCAATATGGGCAGGGCTCGTTTTCGGGTCTTCTATATTTTTCAAAATCGGGCAGAAGAAATCGTGGCTATCTCTCAATCTGACATTCAGGAAGAAGTCGGCTTTGCTGAACCGTCAAGAAATTCGTTTCTTTTTCTGCTTATCTTAACGCGATAGCGTTAACGTTAAGGAGCTAGACTCACAGAAAATATAGTGTCGCCGTAGGCGTCCACAGGCGAAATAATCCCCTCGATCTACCGTTGTGACACCCCGAAGCACGCGATCCAGTAAGCCTTACACCATGAAAGCAAAATTCACTTTCAGGTAAAGTCTATCAGAAATCCTAAACTACCACACAACACCTGCACGCGGAATTGCTCAGACTTTAGTTTGAGGGTACGAAAATAAAAAAGCACACAGCTTCCAGTAGGTTGCGCAAGGCCAGATCACAGTGAAGCTGGCCAATAGTTTGCTAAAACAGGTCACTAGCCATGTGATATTTAGGCGGGAACATGTCACGTGACAGTGCATCACGGGATTTTGGCGGGAACATGTCACGCGACATTGCGTTAAGTGATTTTGGCAGAAACATGTGTTATGACATTTTATGTGATTTCGGTGGGAACATGTCAAGTGATCGCCCAAAATCACTTAACGCAATGTCACGTGCCGTGTTCTCTCCAAAATCACGTAAGGCAATGTCACATGACATGTTCCTGCCAAAATCACGTAACGCAGTGTCACGCGACATGTTCCCGCCAAAATCACGTGATGAAATGTTGCGTGACATGTTTCCACCAACATCACGTAACGCAGTGTCACGTCTATTGCATGACGCCCCATAAATTACGGCTAGCTTGAACAGCTTCTCTGTTAAAGCTGTCACGCCTGAGGAATTACAGCTAGCTTGAGCAGCTTCGCTGCTAAAGAGTAATTCTGTTACTAGGAGGCGATGCGAATAGGCCCTATAATGATGCTATCGCATTCACTCCAAAGGCGGAGCTTAAGCCTCCTGCAATTCTTTATTAGTGTATATGTAGGAAAGGGCAAGGTGATCAGTGGAGACGTCACCGGTGAGGAGGGCGTCACTGCTGCACTGAAGATGCCGCAACTTTATATAGGCTGTTAGGTGTTTATCTTAGTTGCTGAAGTTCCTCGTCATTTCGCTGCCGTACGGCCATTCCTTCTGGGGATACAGCCATCGCGGTAATGGCTTCGACGCGGCGGATTGCGTCTGCTGGAATATATAGTGCTCCTTTCTGTCTTGTATTAAAGCTACACAAAAAACTTGCGAGATAAGGCAGTTGTCTGATTGAACGGTACCTTGAGCGGTAGCGTTCCTCAGGAACTTCGCTGTCAGACTGTCTGTCTGTCAGCATGCCTGTCTGTCTGTCTGTCTGTCTGTCTGTCTGTCTGTCTGTCTGTCTGTCTGTCTGTCTGTCTGTCTGTAAATGTATACGAATGAAAACCGCATAGCGTTCACAGTGCTGCACGCAGCCCCTGAAATGAACTTTACGTCACTGGAACTTACTTGAGGCAACAGGAGGGTATCTTCGTTGTCTGGAGGTCAGGTGCGCTACATAAAAAGCAAGCAGTTGTGGTGTGTTAAAATTTGAGGGGAAATTAGGTTGAACCCGACTTTCCCGAACACACTCGGGGTGTAAGAATCGGGTAACATCGGGTTTTACTCGAAAACGAACGACCCCACCTATAATGCCTAGAGTAGACTGATCAGTAGAATGAATGACCTTGCACTAAACTTGCTTCGTCTAATTTATAGTGGGAATGATTTGACAATCATGTAACCTAATCAATGACAACGTAAAAACTAATTAAGGGTCATTTAAGCCTAGGCGTGGTCCTGGACATTAATTTCCTTCAATATATTTCCCGTGTATTGAATATTTCAGCGTAAATTTGGTACTCTTTCGGCCCTTCTTCCGGTTCATGACATTGCTGTTTGTTTTCCGGTAGTACTTGTTTGTCCGCCTATCTGAAGCCTGTGGTAGCTGCGTGCACACTCGTTGGATGGTAGTACTCGAGCCCCGTGGTAACAACATCACATTATAATTTGCACGTTAATTGGGTTGTCTGTTTCATGTGCGGCATTCGGCTTCTGACTTGAGGGATAGGATTGTTGCCGATTGCGGTTCACCGGTGCGACGAACGTTGACACACTCACAGATAACATTAATCGACCGCAGTATATCTGCATAGTGCGCTGATCAATCATTGTCCAAGAAATGAAATGGAGCTTCACACGCAAGCGCTGAACACACACACACACACACACACACACACACACACACACACACACACACACACACACACACACACACACACACACACACACACACACACACACACAGGCGCGCGCACGTCGTTACCGAGAATGTTTTGTAATAATCCAAGTTTCTTTTTTAAAGCTGCACATTCACCAGACGCCAGGTACAGCTTATGGCTAGTATGCAGCAAACGATACCTGGATAGTGATAAACTGACTGTAAATCAATCACGCAGTTTGAGACCGGATCAAATGGTCTCACAAGATTGAAGGGATCATAGAGGGCGCGAACTGCACGTGAATTTGCCTTTCCGGACGCTGCTAGTCTCAATTCGCAGCGACCTGACCATATCTTGCTGTGCAGGTCTGTAAATGTGATCTAGAAATAAAGCCTCACTTAGCGTTGCATGCTCACGTTTGTCTTTCTCGTTCGTGTCTTCCAGTGCCACGAATATGATCCCTTCAGTTGTACTCGTATGTAACTGTGCAACTGGCCCAAGCAGCCACGGAAATGGTTTCGTCATCAAGCATTTGCCTTTTGGAAGCTTGACTGCTGTCTTTCACGCCGACGCATCCACGTCGAGAGCCCCCCGACTGTTGACGAAAACATTCCGCATGCCAACGTATCCACCGCTAGACTCGTAGGAGGCAGATATGTGCCCGCTCTCTACATGCCAGAGCGAAAGGCGAGCAAAGCACAGAGAAGCCCTTCAGTGTGTGGACCCTTCTCGGTGAAAATGCGTTCGCTTCCGACGAGCTGTACTCGGCGCCCTCAGGGCGCTGATTAGAGCGAGACATCGCCCGAGCGTCTTCCTATATTTAGGCAGAAAAGGGACGCCTTTTACAAGGGCGACTGTTGAACAGAAATAGAAGAGTGCGCACCTACGAGTCTGTGTAGGGTAGGTGAACTGAAAGCCGGAGGTAGGCACATCGGGAGCGCCGCGCAGAATGCGGAACGACCGAGACAGGAAGGGTTTCGCGTCGGGATCTACGGAACACAGACGTCGTCTCAGTCGGACGATGCCAAAACGGAGGCGGCTGCTGCAAGTCAGTGCGCGCCCTTTCAAAGACTCGGAAGGAGCCTGTCTCGCGAGACCTGTGAGTGGAACGAACTCCGTAAACTCTGTGACACTGAAATTTGTTGGCGTGTGCAAGATCCACGGCCACTCTTGCCGGGGCGTGGTTTCAAAAACGCTTTGTCGGCAGGGATATGACATCGCACATTCCGTACAGATAACAAAAGGAACAATGAAGCTGTGTTGGAAGTCGGTGATTAAGTTTCCCTTTTTTTACGTGGTCGTATAGTGAGAAAACTTTTGTTCAGCTGGAGTGCCACATTAACAGCGCATTGTGAGGTTCTGACTTGTGTGCTTCCAGGCACCGATGCTCCGAAACAGGAAAGACGTTCCCTTTCAAGTCTGTGGAGCGTCTCTTGCTCCCTTGACGTAACAACAGTCTGCTTCATGGTATAGGAACATATAGAGCTGCTACCAAGCAATGAGGGGTGATCTTGCGGAATTCATTTGTGAAAACTGCAACTCATTCGTACGATTGTACCACGGGTGGGCGGGTACGCGTTAACGAATTCATTAAAAAACCTGATGAGTTCAGCCAATGTAGTCCGTTGTTGCCAGCCACGTTTACTTATCGGTTGTGGGGTGGTGCCGCTGTAGTGATGTCAGCGTTATGATTTTCGGTGGCATGCAACCTCGTGTGCCTTTCTTTGGTTGCGTAACAAAGACCTACACGTAGTGGCATAAACGCGGAGTCCTCAGCATTGCATGATTCGTATAGTCGTGTCATTTTCGCTCGTAAAAGCGCAATCATTGTATCAGGCTTAATCCAGCTGGACTGATTCACTACCATGTTAACCAATATTAGATATAGACAGCGGATAAGGAAGTGACAGGCTCAAGGACAGTAGCACTACGCTTACTTGAACTGCTGAAATCACGGGTCTCTCGGAGTCGAGATCAGCCAGCAGGCCTGAGAGGCGGTGACCAAGCATAGCCTCGAACTCTCCTCAGGGAGGACCTGAGGTCGGGTCGTCATGTTAAACTTCGCCAGGTTATCAATAAAGTCGTTTCCGTCCATCCAGCAGCCTGCTGGCTGGCTGGCTTCCTCATGGAAAAACAGTGGTATGTGATGCATATGTGAATGCGGCATGCCAAGCAAGCGGCCGTTCGCTACATGTTTCTCTCCTGTGTCATTCTTTTTTTTTCTTTTCATGTTCTGAGTCCCGCACTCGAACAGCGAACACATGCACAGCAACAGTGTGTTGCTAATCATCATCATAATTATAATCATCATCATTATTGATGTCGTCTTCAGCTAATCTCACGTCCACTTCAGGATGAAGTCCTCTTCCTAACGATCCTTGCCTTGTCCTACATCAGATGATTGCATTTTATACCTGCAAACATTTCTTTTAATTTCGTCGGACCACCTCACCCCCGTCCTCTACGGCTGCGCTGCGCTTTTCCTCGCGAAGCGCGGCCCCAGGAAAAAAAAATGCAGCGTAGGTTTTGTTCTTAGTGCTGCTGCGGCTGTGAGGGCGCCTGACCCCAGACAAGGATATACGACGATGACAATTCGTTAGTGCACACGTCCATTTTTGATACTTTGGTTGTGCCCGAGGCTTATATACTGTAAAGAGGAGCAACAAGCGGAACACCCATTCAGTGGGCTGGCTGTTCTATTCTTAATAAAGAATTAAATCAGGCTGGTTGGTAAGCATCCATCTTCTTGGGAAGCGCAAAACTAAACGACCGACAAGACAAATAAAGAACGACACACAAGCGCTCAACTTCAACTGAGCGTTTATTACAAAACCAAATACATATATAGGGGAAAGGACAAGTAAAACAGCCCCGCCACGGTGGTCTAGTGGCTATGGTACTCGGCCGCTGATCCGAGGGTCGCGGGATCGAATTCCGACCGCGGCGGCTGCATTTCGATGGAGGCGAAGTGTTGAGGCCCGTGTGCTGTGCGATGTCATTGCACGTTAAAGAACCCCAGGTGGTCGAAATTTCCGAAGACCTCCACTATGGCGTCTCTCATAATCAAATCGTGGTTCTGGGACGTCCAAACCCCAGAAATCAATGAACAAAAAAAAAAAAAGAGATACACACACACACACAAACACACACACACACACACACACACACACACACACACACACACACACACACACACACACACACACACACACAAGAAACAAAGAAGCCCACGTGTCAAGCCAGTCATAACTTATCCACTTCTACAGAACACACCATCCAGAAAGCAAAGTTCTTTTCTTGTCAGTGAGATAGACGGTGCACTCACAGAAATGGGTAAGTGATGGCTGGCTTGATACGTTGGCTTCTTTGTTTTTCTGTTTTGTTTGTTCTTTCGCCTCTGTATTTGGTCATGTAGTAAACGCTCAGTTAAGCGCGTGTGTGTCGTCTTTCCTTCTCTTGTCGGTCGTTTAGTAGTGCGCTTCCCAAGAAAATGTTCTGTTCTGCCTTTGGTCTTCGTGTTCTTCGGTGTCCCTGCGCTCGTAGCACGAGCGGCCAATCCACAGTGAATCTCACATTATATATAAATCAAAGCTCTGTGGGCAGCAACTGAAACGCGTGAAGCCTCAGATAGCGTATATGTGAAGCGTAGACATCGGAAAGGTGTCGGCAGCCCTTAACTTTATGCTTTATGCTGTTCTCATTTCTGAAGTTACTTCTGATTGTAAGACCTTCTACAACAGATCGATTTCGCTGTTAGTGCAACATTTACCAATAATCACACAGCGCACGGGGAGACCGCTTTATGTGACGGACATATGACGATAACATTATTATTATTATTTATTATTATTATTATTATTATTATTATTAAAGTAACGACGTAGTGCTTGAAGACAGCTTCACCTCCGGATCGGACCACATTTTTGAGCGTACGGGATATTGCCACGAGAAATGTCGACCAAGTGGGCTGTTGCTTCGCTGTAACAGAATGCACGCGCTATAAAAACAGCGGGAGCGAAGAACGGCAGCACTACTGTCTCTGTAGTAGGCCAGAACGACGTAAAGCTTTGGTAATTTCTTGAGTCCCTGTCAAAGTGATGACTATACAGTTATGTATTTCAGCACTGCGCTACGAAAGAGCGAAGCTGTGATCATGTGACAATAATAATTGCCCGAGATCTGACATTACAATCAATCCAAGGGAACGAAGTCGTGCATTTTGCCCCAAGCTCTATAAAGCATATTAATTAACCACTTCACCGCAGCTTCGCTCAACATAGGTTCGAACATGTGCTTTGGATCTCCCTGTATTTCCCGTCTTCCGTAGCTCTGACAAGACCCCTAGCACACTCCTCACCCGTAGACAGCGCTTTTACAAACACGTGCGTCGCAGGTGCGGCTTCAAAAACGGCTCCTTCCGCGGAGTGAACGCGCAAGCTTACGCCGGAATCCGGTGGATTTGGGTGATTAGTTTTGTAATCCGAACCATTAGCGGCTTTCTGCAGTCTCGCTCAAAAGCAGCTAAGCTCCTCAACAACGGAAGCACACCCCCTCCCACGGCGACCAATCCGAGATTAGCGCCCCGCTTCTGAGGCTTGATTTAGGCATTTGCTCGCGGGCGGCCTTTGCCGGAGTGCCCCTACCGCGGCGGCCCTTGAAAGACGACAGAACAATGGCGAAAGCTCGGCGCTCTAGTCGTCGGGGGTGGGGGGACAGCGCCATCTCTCGGTAATCTCTGGGATTAGGCGCTGCGCTCGAAGTCCGATGAAGGGATCTCAGGAGGGGCGCAAAAGCTGCCAAAGCACTTCTGAAAGCACTGCTACATCGTCTTTGCTTTCTTGCTCCCTCACAGACGCACGATGATTTCAAGAAAAGAGGGGGGGGGGGGGGTAGGGCTAGACAGAAAGGGGCGCTGCCTAACCCGCGCGCCTTCATCGAAACCTCAGCTTGCTGTGCGCGGTGGCAGGTCTCGAAGTTCGTCTTTCTTTTGCGCCCGCTCCCCTCCTGACAGCGGCGGCCCATCGCTCACGCGGCCCCGAAATAAGGAAAAGTATTTCTCGCGCATTCTCCAAACGAGTCGCGGGATGAAGACCGCCGCTTCGCCCCCTCGGACACGAGAGCCCCGACACGGTGCCGCCGTCTGCGCGCCGCAAGGGGGCGGGCAGGTCGGCGCGGCGCGCACCGGCTTATTCCGCGCCTTTTGTGCCACGAGCATGCCGGTCACCGCCGGACAGCATTCAATTCCTCCTCGGTATATCCACCCCCTGCACCTTTCTTGTGACCGAGGCACCCGTTCTGGCCGATTTATCGCCGCGTGTTCTTTGCGGTTCGGTACGCGGGGCAACTGCTTCTGTTGTCACGTGGTTGGCGCTCTCGTTTGCGCACTGCTGGGTGGGGGGATAAGGGGAGGATGCTATTCGTGTTTGAGCGATAGAGTAGCAAACGTTCCCTCTGCCGGCAAACACCGTCCTCCTCTCTTTCTCATCAGTACGCTGAGTGCCCCACGGGCTTCTCCGAGCCGAAGGAAAACGCTTATTTGCGAAGGAAAACACAATTCCCCCCACGGTGCTTCTCCGATCACCGGTATATGGGTGCGGACTCAACAGGCGTGCAGGTAGGTTTGTACATGCGGGTTGACATGGATCGATGCGGTTGCCTCGACGTGTTATTGTGGTTGGGCTAGCGAAGCGGAGGACGGCGCAACCCCAAAGCAACCCGTCGCTACGGGGCTACCGCCCGACAACGCGCTCGGGGGTGCTGTCCGCTCCCCCGCCGTGCGTTTCTGTGTTCGCTGGGCAAGCACGACCACGCCTGGGCGGCCTTGGGGTCCTTCCACCACTAACCTCCGCAGGAATGTGTTTTCTCCCGTTTGTTGCTGTTTCTTTCCTGGAAGAGGCCGAGTTCAGATGAAGCGCCAATATATCCTCCTTTTTTCTTCTTCACTGTTTCCTTCTTGCTTCCCTCCTCTCGGACATCTCAATAAAGGCCAAATAATGATACCAGCGAGAAACGCATCGCCCGATTCTCGGTAAGGATATTGAGGCCGTGTTTACCCAGCAGTAAAGTACCGTTATTTGTGCATACAGCATGTGTGTCTACGTGCATTAGCTTGCACCGAGGATCCATGCTTCTGGGCTATTTAGCGATGAGTTTGATTGTCGGAGGCTTGGGCTGTTTACGGTAGTTCCCTGTCTGCATTAACAAATTATAAGCAAGCGCTGATTAAATTCATGCGCACGCACAAAGCTTGTTGTAGGAGTCCGCATATACTGCGGTACAGGTCAAGAAAAAAGCGGCGTCCACCCATCAAAGGACTCCCCTCCCTGCCGCTCTATCAACGTGACGTAGCTGGAGACCGCCTCCGCGCCGCGCTCAAGGGGGAAATCAAAGTGCGCCACGGAGGAGGTCTTCCATGACGTCACGTTGACAGAGCGGCACCACTAGCTGGAGGTGGGTCCTTTCACGGGGCCGCTTTTTTCTTGACCTGCACCCTGCTCTAGCGTTTCATGATCATTATTATCATCATTAGTCTTTCTACGGTTCTGTGCTCAGTGTGACAACGTTGTGTTCGAGAACTTCGTGTTCTCATCAGCCCACACAACTTTCTGCCGCCCGCTTTCCCGCTTCTTGCTTTCTCTAAGGATCCACTCTGTTAGCCTGAACAGTTAACCTGGCACTCTGATCCCGGTGACCCTAACCAGTGACGCACTCCCTCACCAGGACAAGATTGGCCACTCTGGTGCAGTAACGGCCACAACTTCTCATGTACGTGCACACCAATTAACGTAGTGTTTTATGACCGCCTTATTTCGATGTCAGCCGACACAAAAATGACAAAGTATTCGCACGACAGCTGAAGGTGGCAGGTCTCATTAAGTCTAAAACAAGCTGGGCAGCTTCTCCTTGAAAAGCGAAACAAGCAGTCGCCACAACTAAAATCGAGTCACGTTGATCTTTAACAACATTAAACACCTAGTAGGAAACGACCCACTCAACGCACTCAACGCAAAGCGCTAATATGGTCTGCTGTTGATCAGGACTGGATCTATCGGCGAAGTGTATTCGCAGCAAACACCCTTTTAGAGTCCGTCACTAGGGTCATCTTTTTGAATGTGTTCCAACTGAATGATGGCCACTAGTTTCTGTGAAGATGATGCATCGAGTTCAGCATGGTGGCCACTGTTTAGTCAGGTTTTTTGGTACGAGGACACACTGGTGTGAAGAGCACAGTAACGGGACTGAGATTAAGTAGCTCTTGTGACATTCTCTTTAACTAGGCAAGAAAACAACACCGATCAATCGTGAGGGCTCCTCTGAACATGTTAGCTGAATATTATTACGCTACAAACGGCAGGGAATTTACGATTTCGCTTCAAAATGCGTATATAGAAAGCGCCCGCTCGTCTCTTAAGAAACCACATTCTCTAGACCGGACTAGAGAGAAAGAACCGCCATTGGCTGATTCGCGTGTGCAGTTGCCGCGGATGCCATGAGGCGGCGCCATGTCCCCACAGTGACCATGGGCAGAAGCTTGTCGTCACTGGGAAAGCGCGATTACGTTTAAAGGAAAACGAAAGAGAACATGTTAATGGTCATGACGGTCGCGTGGCTTCCCTCTTTTTTACCTCCCTCTCCTAGGAGGCGGCGTCACGTGATTCCGCTAGCCTGGGCAAGCCAAGCTCCTCTGTCACCTGCGCGCGGTGCCTGTTGGGTAGGATTAGGCCCCAAATAGCTGCCGGACTGCTCGAAGTTATTTGGAAATGGTAAGCTTTAGTTGCGCTTGATCGTGGATTATTCTACCAATTGCCTACCACGTGATCGGGGCCCATTTTCCACAATTCTCTCCTTTAATTTTTTATGACTAGGCTTCAATATTTCACGTGATGCTCTCTCCTGGTTCTTTTTTTTTTCTCCATGCGTGTACCTCTGTGTAGCCCCCAGCGCGCTCCTCGTGACGAAAGGGATGAGAACACTCTCGGAGAGTATAATTACCCTAAAACTTGTCGCTGTAACTCCGAGAATACCGAATGGATTTGTACATTTTCTGTGGAATGCGATTTGTGAGGTAATGGGCTCCTTAAGAGACGTCACTCGAGGATTATTTGGAAAAGTGCTGCAGGTCCTTGCCATTTCCGTCGTTATCAACGATAAAAAGATCACGTGTGGCTCATACTCGTATTGGATATGCTTGTATGACGTGTGGCTCTGGCTCATACTCGTATTGGATACCCGTGTATGAGCTGGAGCCACACGTGATTAAATATTAACTTTTACAGCTTACGTCAAGTTGCATTTAATTGACGTTCGACTGCCAAAAGTTTCGGGGTTCAAACCATGTAAAGGCCTTGGCTTTGGCCTTTACGTCTCTAAGAGATAGCTAGGTACACCCAAGAATTCCTTTGCATAGCTACAAAGCCAGCTCACCGTTTAGAATATTAATTTTCACACTGAGTTTGCGTGTGCAAGATATTTTGACAGCAGGCATTTAATTTGAAGAAGAAAAGGGGAAATTGACTTTTTTCTTTTTTTTAACACCTGCAGTCTCTTATTTCGCAAGGTCGGCTCTGTGGGCTCGACTCTCAATCATGACAACATATTTTTGGGCACAACGGCGGCACATCATATTGTTGCGGGAATATGGGCTTGTTGGGAACTAACGAACTGCCCGTTATTTCAGCGTTCATTTGCTCTTGCACGGTGTAAAACAAATACGACATAACAATCTCCAAGCCGACGCTGACGACCGTGGGACCTGTATGCACTGTCGGAAATCTACAGCTGTTTCGTCCCCCTGTCAGCCTGAAGTCATGCTTTCCTGATTTCTACTGAGCTCCATCTTTTCTGCTGTGTTTTCCTGGGCGTGTGTGGCTCACACCCCATTTGCGGACTGAGCAAAACGAATGCTTGCTGAGGCTTCATCGACAAGACATGGACGTTATTTTTTCACCGTCGGATATGGCCAGGACAGACAAAGTACGCAGTATGCAGCATCATGCTGCAGTGGAAGAACAAATTCTTAGCTAAGACCTAAAGTGCAGCGCAGAAAAACAGCTGCATGTGGCCGTTGCTTGCGTATTCTGTACGTCCTCGTTTATGGCGCCGCACCATAAGCAAAGATGTGTAACAAACTAAACGACAATGGCAAACCTTGGGCAAGGTTCAACATTCAAGAGGTATTCATGGAACTTTCCAGGCAACAACCCAACAACAAGAACACTAACGACCACACATGCCTCGTTTATTTCTTCTTGACCTGCGCACACCGTGTTTCGACGCGCGCCCCCATTATCTCAAGTAGCAATAAAACATCTTACGTAACACCATTATCACGTGGCAATGAAAACGATCGCACGCTCTACAGCTGGTGCGCTACAACTTCGCACTTCAATGCGAGCCAAGTATACCAGCCACGCGTGGGAGGCGTTAAGTGCAGCGATGTCTCAGCTACATTCTCTTCGCCGTGGTGCGCTCACGTCGCACAGGCGCAAATCCGGTTCCGCCGCGGCACGCGCCTGGTGGCGCTGCAAGAGGACCGGATTCGACGCTAGCGCCGCGGCTCTATCATTGCGAACTACCGATATATATGGGTCCCGCGGGTTGTTGTCTACGTGCTCCCATGCCTCCTAATCATTTCATTTTTCATCCTCCGTGCCTCTGCACGCTCGTGTGTGCACCCTTTGAGAACTATTGCCCGGCAGCCCTGTTCTGTTCTCCGCGCTCGGCAGGGAGGCAGGGAAAGTCTCCGCGATAGCGTACCGGGCGTAGGTCACATCCGTGTGGCTGCGGCATTTCTACGTAGAAGGGTCCGCCGCTTCGTGCCTGCGGTTGAGTACATGTCTGAAGCATGTGCGATACGCATTTGGTGTCGTTGTTTTGCGCGCTGCAACTTTAGCGGAGGCGGCGACGTGTACGTGTACGCCGGTTTCCGGACACACGCACTTCGAGAGCGCGGCGGGAGGGGGTGGCGGCTCAGTTTCTTTCCAGTCGGGTTCCGTCATCGTACGTGAGGGCACTACCCAAAGCCTGCTCGCGCACCCGGCTCCTCGACGCAAGGTCGCCTGGCATCTCTTATGAACAGCCAGCGAGGTCGAAGCACCCTGCCTCTTGGTGCTATTTTATTTAGTTGCACACGGCTGGAAGCAGGGTGCGAAGTGTCCCGTAGTGATACGCCACGATGCTAAAATTGGCAGGTAACTGCTCCGCAAGCCCGCAAGGTGGGAAATGGTTGTGACAGCTGGGTCTTTCATAAACGTTTCTTCACCTTGCGGGCCGTGACAGAGGCAAATTTGCCTATTTTATTTCGGGTGTCCGCGTCATTTAATTTGTCGATTTATTCACCGTGGCACTGCGATCTAGTGACCTCCTGATTGGCTGGAAAGGTTCAATGACTGCCTGCGAACGGAGGTGGTCACATGTCCGAGCACCGGGCAAATAAGCATTGTTCGTCCACGAGAATTATTTACCTCTGATAAATAGCTATATGGATCACTATGGCTTCGTGCTAAAGAAAGGGCGTGGATCAATGTTTAACGTGCGGAGCACTTTACGGGCTTGAGCTGTCGCCGTCTAATATCTCGGGAAGAGTCGACCCACTCCTGCGCTTGATCCACTGCTCACACCGTTGACCCAAGCGCATTGCTGCATTATAGTGATTATGCGAAGGGAATACCAAAATAAATAAATAAATAAATAAATAAATAAATAAATAAATAAATAAATAAATAGAGAAAAAGAAAGAAAGTCCCGCTATGGTGGTCTAGTGGTTATGGCACTCGGCTGCTGATCCGAAGGTCGCGGGATTGAATCCCGGCCGCCGCTGCGGCATTTCGATGGAGGCGAAGTGTTGCCGCCCGCGTATTGCACGATGCCGGCGCACGTGAAAGAACCCCAGGTGGTGAATCCGGGGCCCTCCACTATGTACGGCGTCTCTCATCATCATAGAGCGGTTTTGGGGCGCAGTATCCCAGAAAATGAATCAATCAAGTTGCTGTGCATATTTCGCGCTTTTTGTCACTGGCCATATATATGATGCGCTTGTACGATAGCTTCAACTGCCGTATCTCCTCTCTCAGCGCCCTTGTTTTCGATGGTGCCAGGATCAACTGATGAAGTTTGCTGGTATATATCCCGACTTTAGCGGAAACTGCAAGTGTAAATAAAATTCTGCTTGAAATAAAATTGGACTGTTTTTCAAGTGTCCCATATAAGTCAGTTGTGAGGGAGAGAGGGAGGGGGAGAGAGGGGGAAGGGGAGAGAGGGGAGAGAGGGGGAGCTCGACTGTCGTCGAGCTCGATGGATGGATGGATGGATGGATGGATATTAGGAGCGTCCCCTTTATAACGGGGCGGTGGCCGGGCCACCAAGCTCTAGCTTTATTTCTTTTTTGTTTACAACCGTTTCTTTTCCCGAATCACACATATTTCCACAACTAATTTTTTTTCCTCGTCTATTTATTTTATCTATTATCGTTCTGCTGTGATGTAACAATCTTACCCGAACTACCTTGCGCTTTTGTTTGCTCCATACTTTTGCGCCACCAATGCTCTAAGCGCCTTTTACTTATATCTATCGCCGGCATGTTCAGCTTTCCCCTGTTACTCCAGAAACCCATGGCCTCCTGTAGGGTAGTGTCCACAACTACACCTGGGTGGACATCTGTACATTCAATCAAAATATGGTCTGTCGTTTCCCTAGCTTTTCCACAGCACGTACATGTATCCCCTTCTTTATTGAATTTCGCTCTGTAACTTCGGGTTCTCAGGCAACCGGACCTTGCCTCAAACAGTAAAGCGCTTCCCTTTGAATTATCGTAAAATTTTTCTCTCTTGATTTCGTCTTTCCCTTTTCGGTAGTCGTTCAATGCCGGTTTCTTCTCCATTCTTGCTATCCAATCCGAGTTCTCCGCCGCTCTGACCATGCTCTTAACGCTCTTTTTCGTCCCATCCGTTTCGTTACTGGATGTATACTTACTGGTAAGCTTCCTAGTTCTCTTCCTAGTTCTCTTCGACGGCGGCATACACAACGCCATCTAGTGAGCCATTCATCAACTAAAGGTGGCTACATCGAGAAAATTTATTGAGGATGGGCAGACCCACGACTTAAGGAGCTTCGCCCCTAAAAATAACACCTGTAGAGCCCAAGAAGAATGTGTATGTGCATGATGTGCAGCCCCGTGCATGATTTATTTTCTTAGATATGGTCAGCAAAGTACGAGATGGTTCTCAAAGAAAGAATTGTTTCAAAGATGTGCACATAAGTACGTGTCTGCGTAAACTCAGGCGTTGCCGGCACCAAAACCATACGGACAACGCGAGAACGCGCTGACAATGCCGTCTGCGCCATCTAGTGGCACACCTTCTCTTGTTATTGAGAGCATATTTCCCTGGTGCATCTCCCTGCGTCTGTAGACGTGTGCCGGGAGACGTTTGGAATATTCGAACCTTTCGGATAACGAACCGAATAGCCTTATATTACATTTGGTACTCGAATCGAATAGTGTATATTCGAAACAGCGAGTATTTTTCGAGTACTTGAAGAATAGTCGGCACCGACGAGGACACTTTAATGGAAGGAAACGTCGGAATTGCAAGGGGTTGCTTATTAATCGTTGAACTGCCTCGAAACATGTAGTTCAACCTTGTACGGAGGTAACGAGGCTACGTTGATCGCCAGATCTAGATGTTATTACTGAAAATTTCAGTGTTGCGGTAGTGAAAGCGCCATGCATGTGCTGTCATCAGGACGATATCAGTATGGCTCTGTTCGCCGAGATCTCGGCTATATGTCGGAGCCCTCTCTATAACATGCTCTCGCGCACGGTGGGAGAAATAAATCCAAGAAAGGGCATCACGCGGTAACCTTGAAGCCTAGTGATGGAAATTTTAAACGAAGAGGATCTTGTTAAGTAGGCCCTGTTCACGGAATATGCAAGCGGTATAGGTATACAGTCAAGCGCCACGTATATACGGTTACATAATATTTCCAAGGTCCAAGTAACTGCATGCTGCCGGCAAGCCTACCTGACTTTACGTAATTGTATTTCTTTTCCGGATAAGTAGAATCATAATGTCCTGTTGTCAATGTTTGTGAATATTTCTTTCGAATAAAATGTCGTCGAATTTCCGGGCTGTTTTGAAAAATCTTGCCTCACTCCTCGAAAACTATCCGAATAGCATTCGATTCGCATTCGTATTCGATTCGGTTTCATCGCTGTTGGATGCGTATTCGACTCAATTATAAGGCTTGGTTATAAGGTTCGCCCACACCATGCAGAGGTCGTCGTGTGCGCCACTAGAAGGCGTATATACACGGAAATTTCGGCAGGCGCTCGCAGTGGTCCGTGTTATTTTGCAGCCGACGCTATACGTATACACACACAGTAACGTACGCGCGTGAGCGAAATGTGCACACATAACTGGTTTGAAATTGTGTTTGTCGTGCAGAGTTGAGACTCCTCGACGAAGTAGACCAATAAATGTATAAGCTTACCTTTTCTTCACTGAACCTGCGAATGATCTTCAGCAGAAATAGCAGTGGCGCTGCCGCTGTGTCGCATTGGTCACATTCGACGTATTGTAGTACACTGTAAGCAAAAGTTGCCCGATATTTGGGTTTTCGCGGCTCATGAGCCTTAAAAACTCCCTTGTTTTCAAAATTACTACGTCTCGTTGAGGTAAAATGAGCATATGACATAGTTTTACTACCACCTGTTAGAAAGGTGGTAAAAGGACGTTATTGCCCTATTTTACTACGTAGGGGGTTTTGTGTCACGTGATAAAAAAAACCCAGTCTAGAGTTTAAAGCCACGTGATCAAAAACTACGTACCACGTCACGTGGTAAAAAACTCCAAACTGCCGTGGCGCCGGGGTGGAGGCCGTGATAGCCCTCGAATGACTATTTAGACCTATAGCCACATTGTACGCGTTTACAAGCAACTGTTCGTCAAAAGCGTCGGTCGCGGAAGAGGGGACGCGACGTCTCGGGGCGTGAGTGTGAACGGCGTGAGTGTGATCGGCACGCGTATGCCGGCGTCCGTCAACCAGAACGTGATACCGTGACTAGAGCACTGCACGGGCCGACTTTTTCCGGCCCGGGCCCGGCCCGGCCCGAAAGCGCCGTGCTCCGGCCCGCCCGAGCCCGGCCCGTTGTTTTTAAATACGGCCCGTACCCGGCCCGGGCCCGAAAGGTTAGGGCCCGGCCCGACCCGGCCCGGCCCGGCTCAATTCAGCCAATTATTCCTTGAGCATAAACGAGGACTGTCGAATCTTCTCTTATAGTGAAGATATCAGCCGCACTCAAGATAGTTTCTGGAGAGTGGTGTGAGAACTTATGACAGTGTCACAATTTGCACTGGCACTGTCTTTACCTTCGGTTAATTACGCCCGTAACATTTTCGCGAAATAATTGCAGGGGGATATATGAGGAGGCATAGCTGGCTGTCTCATGCACACAGTGCTAACCGTGCAATATTCGTATTTCATTTTAAAGAACGACTGCGACGTATACAACGCCCACATAAAGTAGAAAAACGGCGGACATTTATAATTGAGTTTACATTAATTGCTGGTACTATTGAGCAAATAGCGCAGAACTTATCCTGCAAGCTTCGTTTATCGCGCAATGCAACGAGAGAGAGAAAGAAACGCATTCTAACTACTCGTGGGAGGATTCGCCAGGATGAGTAGCGTTATTAAACCTGTCGTTTCGACTCCTTGGTAGGCAACTGTCTCCAACGTATGCTACATTTTCGTGCTAAATAGAAAGGCGTCCTCTCCGGCACCTTTGTTTGCCGAGTAACCGCCACCGCGATGCCATAGATCTGTCAAAGCAAGCCACACACGTTAGTGAGCGAGATGCCGCCCACGTTTTTCGCTTTAGATGCCTATCTCGTCGCCTTTGTGTGACCCGTCCTCGGTCTTTGAAAGTGTTATACTTTAAATCAAGACCGGACTAAACGCTTCCGAAATAACTGCTTATTAGAGTGCCGAACTGAACTAGCCGGTGGCCTCTTAAGCTCCCCGTCAAACGCGGCGGGTCGGGTGCCCGGAGCGCGATCCCACGCAATGACTGGAATCGGGAGAGTGGGTTGCTGCCGAGGGCCGGATGCCTCGGTGCGAACAGGGTAGCGAAGTCTGACTGTCTGTGGCTCGCAGTCGCGGTTGCAGTCTTGCAGCTAGCGGCTGTGACGGCGGAGGCGATGTGTCCCAGAAAGGAAAAAGCGGTGACTACGGTGGGCAGGAAAAGGCAGAAGGTATGGAGAAAAAGCAAACTTCTGAGAGGGGTAGCACCCACGTGGAAGGACATTTCACGCGCATCAGGCATATTCTATTGCTTCAGTATAGGCTTCATGTCAGAAGGTGTCAACTATTCAGTCAATAAAATAAGTTATGTGTTCCATCATATCAATGAACTTGGGCCCATCTGCTTTTGTTTCAACATGTAGGGTGTTAAGCATCTCAAGTGCGGCACAGAATACTTAGTCTATGCCTCTGTATATAGCTTCGCAAAACCTGTATTACCCACTATAATCATCTTATGTTAGCGCACGCACCGAGCTACTCGCGCCACAATTTTGCATCGTGGTACATTTAACACCCGACGGTGATACCGCAGCCGATAAAAGTCAACAAAAAAGTAGCGCACATGTCGCACACCGACGTAGCGAATCTGCCTTACAAGTTCTACTCATGCAGGGGAAACCTTACTTGTTTACCACAAACATTGACGTCATTGACGCTTTGGTCAACGGAGCTGTGGGAACTCTACGAATGGGAATCGCTGGGTGCGCGAGCTACGCACGTCCTGAGGTTTCACAGCAGCGGAGCTGCGGTACGTTTTTTTTACTAGAGGAGGGGCTCATGTCTCCCGTTTTTGTGTGCGTTACTTAACCGCTAAAATCTAAAAGCGGCAGAAGTTCGAGGTAAGATGAAAGCTTGAAGGGATGAAAAATTCGTCCACACGGGGTGTCGCTGGACCCGTTAGATATTTATGTGGTAAAGGGTATACACCCGCCTCTTACAAAGGGTACTACAGTAAATCATCTTGATTATCACCTTCCTTAGGTGCTTCTTCACTTCTGTCTCGGGAGCGCCTCCACGTTTTTGAGCGCCATGAGAACACTTGTGCTCCGACGAATGAGGAAGCTTATGAATTACTGACGAAGTGGGACGAAGACGAACGTGGCCGTGAAAATCAGCAAAAACATACTCGATATAATGAGCACCCGAGTTAAATGCTAGTTATGATTTGCTAATTGCCAAATCATAAATATTTGCAACTGCCTTGCTAGCACAAAAATCAGCAACATCTGCGTGGATCGGCAAGCCTGTGACAAGAGTCACATCGCTTCTTGCGCTTAAACTGCAGGAAAAGCAGCTCCTCAGATATTAATGACTCACGAGTCGCGTTGACCAGTCTACAGAGTCACCAAGGCAGAAGCAGGTGCGGTGGGCATGCGAGCGTAGCTGCATACTCGAAATGTCTCCCATGATACCGACGAGTACATCTTATATGCACTAATCTGGGCAGTGTACCGTTGCTTCGCACTTGCCGCAGTGCTGCCTGACTACCATTTCTTTTGATACACCGGTACGCATAGCGTATTTCACTCAGTATAATGGCGGGAACTTATATGCATGAGGCAGTTTCCCGAAATTACATGTAACATACTGATGGAGGCAAAATGCTAGACTTCTTGTATCGTGCGATTTCAGTGCACGCTAATGCACTTCAGGTGGTCTGAATTACCCGGAGCCTTCCACTAGGGCATCTCACATAGCCTGACTAGGTTCGGGACGTTAAATCCCAAAAAAACCACAAAACCAAAAAAGCACACACGCGCCATTACCGACACGTATGAGACCCAGGCCTGACTCGGGCCTGACCCAGGCCCGGGCCCGGCCCGGGCCCGATCCAACAATTACTTACCCGACCCGGCCCGCGGGCCGGGCCGGGCCCGGGCTTTCGGGCCGGCCCGGGCCCGTGTAGTGCTCTAACCGTGACATCTCCGGCAGCTAGGCCTAGTGAGCGTCGTTTCGAAGGCACCGCCGAGTTCTGGGAAAGCACGGAAACTACGGTCGCAAACGTTCCTGACTGACCGCATCGTCAACCAGTACGACAAAGACACGGCGGACTACCCCGAGTGTTACCAGTGCGGCGTGGTTTTGTGCTGAGTTCGAGCGATGCTGGCTGTCCTAGCGCCGGTCTTGGTGGACGGCGGCCAAGTGAAAATGCACTTTCGAGTATCTCTGCTCCCGCGCTTGTGCCTGTGTTTGTTGCGCTCTCAACGAGTGAAAACGTGCTTCCAATGTTATAAGTTCGAAGGGTGAGTCCTCGTTTACTGCTCAATAAATTGAGTGATGTCTGCATTTTGCGTAAGCCTGTGTGTTTACCCAGACACAGTAAACCTCGAATGAGCTTTAAAAATAACTCTACAAAAATCCGAGAAAACATTGTTTAGGCAGTAAAAAACTACTCCGCGTACACTCGCTGAAAACCTCCAGGGGGGTAAATAATTACTACCGTTTCTACGTTCAAAAACTCGGTTAGCGTGTGAGTAAATTTTTACCTTGACTGTTGCGTAGTAAAAAAAAAACCCAGGAAAGGTAGTGCGCTAGAGGACAAGCTGTTTACTCCCGTTCCTGGTTATTTTTGTTTAGTGTGTAACATGTTAGGAAATTGAATAATGCGACGTTCTTTCTTTCTTTCTCTTTCTTTCTCTCTTTCTTTCTTTCTTTCTTTTTGTTTTTTGGCCAGTGCTAGTATATATAGGCGACATCCTTTACTTTAAGGGGCCCTGAAATGAAAATTTTTCTCGCCGAGTTTTGCATTGAAACGGGTTACTCGCATTCCCCTGAGACAAATTCAAAAGCGGTTTTCAACACTGATGCGCGCAAACAGATGTTAGTCAACTAACAAATTCAAAATAAAAGCAGACGACAAATATTGGCAGCAACTTTCTCATTTCATTCACCCAGAGACCTGTTCACTCCTTCCAATCAAAACGCGGTATACATCTTGTGGTATCGGAACTGTGCATTCCATTGTCTACTTCCTACCACGACGGTTACCGCGATTTCTTTTTTTTTTTTTGACATCGTCGTCGCCACGGGCAACAGCAACCACATGAGCCGCACAGTGCAGCTTGTGTCGGTTGCACACAAAATGAAATTGGTGCAAATTTATGTACCTTAGTGGCAGCAAGCATGAAACATGTTTTCGTCTGAAAATTCATCATAGTCTTTCCACTGCAAGCATGTGCGACAAGTACTTCTATTCGCGATTGCTCCCAGCCAATTAGACCAGCAGCGCAATCAGCACAGCAATGTCACGTTCGCTTGCAGAAAGTGTTGATGTATGACGCTGTCGCGGGAGCTGATTTTCAGGTACAAAGTAACATACAATACGATCTGATTTCGCCACTCCTACTGCTGCTGCACTCATCGTTGAGTTCCACATCAAGGAAACGTATACAATCGAGGCAGCATGCTTAATTCGCGTTTCAGGGCAAAAGTACGAAATTACATTTTTTTAGATATTTTTCTTGAAAGTTCGACGTTTATGACAAAATGCTTTTGTTAAGGAGTAACTATGAAATCTGACGGCAGTTCTTAACGCAATGAAGATGATTTGTACAGAAAGCAAAATAGTGGAAGATAATATCGCCCGAGCTTCGTTGTTCCAAGCTTAATTTCTATGGATCAATAAATGCCCGAATTGTAGGTATTTTGCTTCATTCCCAATATTCATGTTTTAGGGGCGAAGCTCCTTAGGGTGTGGGTCGTTCCCTCCTCTGTAGTAGTATGTGTGTAGCCACCTCGCGCCGCCGGGAGGCTCGCGCTCGCCCTCGGCGCGTGCCTCCCGGCGCGCGAGATCTCTCACTCTTCCATATGCTGTCTTGTGAGAAAGAAAGAGAGAGAGACAGAGAGAAAAAGAGAGCGAAAGGCGCGCGTTGACTATGAAAACGCTCTTTCTTCTATGAACGCTCTACCAGCTCGCAAAGAAGGAGAACGCGCCCTCACCCGCGAGAGACAAGCTTGACGCAGGCAGCGTCTTCTAGCGAGTTTCTTGATTGAAAAATACCGACTGCTCGCGCTGGAGAACCGTTCACCGGCTACCCATATATATATAATATATATATATATATATATATATATATATATATATATATATATATATATATATATATATATATATATATATATATATATATATATATATATATATATATATATATATGGGCACTGGATCATGACTTGCAATGAACTGCCGGTGGGAGATTTCACTTGTGCGTAGTTGAGCCATAAGTATTCGTAGCATGCGCGTTAACTAAATTAATCCGGAACTCGGCACGATCTACCATGAACATCCCGAGCTTCGCCCACTCATCATCATTCACTCCGTGGACATGCTGTGGACTTTTTCTTCCTAGTTTGTCCCGTACTATCTGTAGGATTGGCGTAACTAGTATTGGCGCGTTAAATGTAGCAATATCAAATGATACGCACTGAGAAAGGGCTAAGAAATAAGCTCTTTGGGCGGTTCTTGCACACTAATATCGTTCCAAAGAGTGGTGGCAGCCAGTGGTGGTTGTCGAAGATGTCATCAGGGAGTGTGACCATGCATTGACGAACTGTGCTTATGCAAGAAAAATCTCCGCGAGTGAAGCTGCAGTATAGTCGGTTTCTCAAGCCCACGAGCGCTTGCGTTTAGAGGTAATCTACGAATTTCTTTACGAGGTCTCTCCTGTGGAAACGTACCATTGTATATTAGCATAAGCCCCAAGGACCTCTAAGCAGGACCAGAACCGAAACATTATTAACGCAGCCAGTCGATGCAAAATTACACGTGTAAACGTACGGATACCGATAACGCCACCGGACGCGATAGTTCGCTAGCCGGCCGTGACGTTGCGTCGGGTGTCGTCGCTGTCACGTGTTCATGCTGAAGCACATAATTCTTTTGTGCCGTAGGTAGTAACAAAGACCAAAAGTCGTTTGAATTCAAGTACGCCGGCTACAACTTACGCGTTGACTTCGGGGCATTAAACGCTACGTAAAGGCATGCCACGTCTGACGCGAAAGGTCAAAAATAATATAATGCCTGCACCGCTGCACGAGATCGATCGCCGCTCAGTGAGTCGCTAAATCGATCGAGTTGATAAACGATCTTACGTCGTCACGGACACCGAGCGATGCGATCGCGTCCCCTCTTTGTCGAGCCGCGGCCAAGCTGCGATGCATCTCCACTCCTCACAGTCGGCTCCATTGTGTCGAGATCGAAGACCGCGATACGCGGAACCTGTCGCGATGTGTCTAAGGCGGAGCGACACTGCGGCCAAACCCTTCGTGATTGGACGAGCTCATCAGCCAGACTTTAGCGTACAGACCACTGCGCGACGCACGATACACCCCTGTGACGGAGTATTGCGCTGACGACGTTGAGTCCTGGGTGGTGAAGCGAGAAGGGTGCACGACGAAGAACCGCCTTGCGCGCCCTCAACACGGCATGCCGTGTTGAGGGCGCGCAAGGCGGTTCTGCGTCGTCTCTCTGGCGGCGAGACCTCTACCGCCCGACCTCGGCGAGACTCTTGTTTTTACGATGCGCAAACTTAGCGTAAAAAGACAGGACCCCCATCGGCCGGGCGCATCTCCTTTCGCGGTCGGCTCTTGTTTCCTGCTCGCGTATCTTGAATCGGCGGTGCGCCTTCAACGCCGAGAAGCGAGGAAAATAGGCGACGGCAAAAAAAAACCGATGGAGACGTCAAAGGCCGGCTGGTTAAATGAACGCGAGGCGAACGGTGGTGAACTTGGAGGCCGCTCGCGGAACGGGGCGAGCGCAAACAAGAAGTATTGGCGGTGCTTCGAAGGGCGACGCACCGAGGAGGCAATAAAGAAGCGGGGGCCCACACACAATCGGTGCTTCCATTTCAATAAACTGACAAGACGGCGCCCAGCGGTGTTTAGCCAGAACGGACTTCGTAGTCGGCAAATCCTCTCCGTACGGCCTTTAAGTCTTCAGTCGCCCTGTGAGTCGCCTTCGCGACGCCCGGAAAAGGTGCTGTGGTTGGCGAGGCTTGCGCGGCAAGAGGCATTTCTTCCCTGTTCTGCATATTGATAAAGGTCGTATAGAGCGACAATTGTCTATAACTGACGCTATAACTGACGTGTGGGCGTGCATTTTCGGGGCAGTTCGACTCCCTCACAATAATAATTTACGTTCCCAAACCGCGATACAAATATCGTGCATGCTGTAGTGAGAGACTATACGCATTAATTTCTACCACATTGGGAGGAGCACCTAAACTTGGGTGCCCTGCATTGCCTCCCCATCGAAGTTCGGCCGCTGCGGCGGAGTATCAAACCCGTGTCCTTGAGCATGGCAGTGAAGCACCGGTCCACGGACTGTCACGGACGGAGGATTACTTCGTCACCGCCTCTAATTCGTCATCGCTAGTGTAAACAGTGAGCGACGGAGAGAGAGGGAGCTAAATGTATATAGGTAACTAGATTGTTGGAGTCAGTGCAGGTTAAATAACCCTAAGTGGTTAAAATTTCCGAAACCTTTCAGTACAGATTCGCTCTCCTTTCTACTTTTTCATTGTCTTTTCCCTACGCCCACGGACGGCGAGCCACGCTCCCGACAAGGAGCTGTATAAGAAAGAGCGTGCTTTCTTTAACCGGATCACAATGCTGGTCGTATCGCGCTTTTGGGACGTAAAACCTCGGAAATCAATCAGCGCTCATCATCACTATCATCGCTTTCTGCGCCCTGCCCAAATGTGGCCGGACTATTGCTTGTGTATCATATGCGATGTAGGCCAATCTAAAATTGCACGCAAAGGACATGGTGGACTTCCTCGCTCAGTAAAGGAAGAGAAAAGTTGTGAGGGCACTAGCGATTAAGCTTTCAAACGCCAACGTATGCGACTTGCACGTCACTCGGAGCAGCAGAAGACCATCACATTCTATAACAGCATCGTTCCAACATTTATTGCCCGGTTTATCTATAGCAACAAGCATATATTACGAAAAATAATAATGGGTCAGTGAGTATATACCAATTCAATAATTCGAGTGGGTGATGATGTAAGCGAGGCGGTCCAACGGTTGCAGCTTCCAGATAAGCATGTCACAGCGCTCCAGCTTTGATTATTATGTATCTTTTTTCCACTTTAAAGCGCTCAGCAAAAAGGGAAGAAAAAAGGGTGCTGCTTGTGCCTTCGCTGCCTCCGTGTTATTTAATGCTGAACTTTCGCGTGTGTAACTTTAGCTGACGTCACGTGGTATACAGCTGTTCTTGCCACATGAAAGGCACTTATTGCAATGCATATCCTATGCCATTCTGTGTATGTTTGAGTGCACGCAGTGCCGCAACTCGCCTTTATCAGCGCTCTTTCTTCTTTTGGGAACTAGCCCACACATCAGTGACGCTTGCATTCGCTGTTCGTATATGGTTGCCTACCGCTTGGCCTTCGCCAGAGAAGCATACAGCCTCACAGCGAGGTCAGTGGGACCTACTGGTTACATACGAACCCAACGATGAGCTACGGTCCCGGAGCTCGCGAGCTCGCGGGAGACCATCGCATGGTCGCAAGTGCGCGCGGGCGACACCACGTGGCGCGACGATCGCCTCGCACAGTGCCGCCGCCTGTGCACACCGGGGGCCCCAGTCAGTGGTGCCGGCCGCGCCGCCGTGCCTGCGGCATTCCTCTCCCTCTTCAGTGGCGCGAGCGGCCAGCGAGCAGCACGATTTATGGCCACGTTTCTTCCACCCCATACGTTTTCAGCGGCGGCAGTGACTGCTGCAGCCCTGTAGAACTCGCCCCGGCGAAAGCCTTTCTCCCGGACAGCTCCCCTCCTTTCATCCTCGCTAGTGACCTCCTCCCCTTACATTTTTCTTCTTTCTCTTCCTTATCCCTTCTTTCTACTGCCCATCTGGTTGCGTTCGTTTTTTTTTCTTTCCTTACTTAATAACTTCTTATGTCATTCGAAGCGTCGGGACTTTTCTCTACTGACCTTCATTCCTGCCACGCCTTACGCGATGGCGTTCACGTCGCCGACGAGAACCAAACAGCCGGTAGAGTGTGAGCACCATCAAACGCGGCACACACAGTAGTCGCCTCACTTCGATGCACGCACGCGAAGTTTACGGCGCCCCCCAACGCGGGCGTCGTATCATCGCCGCCTGTTTCGTCCCCTACCGTTTCTTTTCCAGAGAAATGCGCCGACCGAGCGCCGCAGCCACACGACGTCCTCGTGCGAAGTACCTCTTTCGCGCACGCACTTTTGCACGCGGCTAAAGAAAAACGGGGGAACGACAGGCGGGAACGCCACAGGCGCCGCGGGACAACGCGTTTTCCAGGGAAGGTCGCGGCGCATGGTCTCGACGGGCAGTATGCGGTTCACGCTGTGACGACGCCTGCATCCTCCTTCCGTTTCTCGGGGTTCCCGCTTCGGTTACTGCGGTTGAATGATGCTAGCTGAGAGAACAAGCACGCTCTGTGCTGTCAACCACCGTTTGTCGGTATTCGCAAGATCCGCAACGCCACGCTGAGAACACGCTGGGAGACGGCGCACGCGAACGCCTCTGCCGAGTTCTCATTCTTTTCAGCGAGGCACCCTACTGGCGGCTAGAGTAGGCCGCCCAGAAGAGCCGCCGGAATCGCCGCTGCGCACAGGGGACCCGACGGCAACAGTTCCGCGAGGACGAAGGAAACACGCTGTGTCATGACGACGCGCTTGTTAGGAACGGCAGGCGGGTGTCCTCTCGTCGCGAGCTCTCCAGTTGCGTGCGTGACAACCGAACAGACCCTTTGCGAAAATCGCTTAGCTATGATTAGGGCGCTGCACTTGCTGACTGTGCGCAAATGGTTGTGAATGGCTCGTACTTGCATCCTTTCCCTGTAGCTCGCCGATGCCACTTCTTGCGTTATGCTCAGAGGACAGGGAAGCACCTTATGTACCATATTGGCTGATTGACACTTGGTCATTGCCGCGTTTACGTACTGAGTCTTGATAGATTGCAGAGCATGTAGCTAAATGTCCTAGTAGTTTTTAGGGGCGAAGCTCCTTAAGCTGTGGGTCGGTTGTCACGTATCGTCGTATCGTGTAACCTACACCACTGTTTATGAAGTGCTCACTAGATGGCGCGATGGCGCTGCGGTGCTCGCTTCATTCAGATGTATGGGAACGCGTTGTATGGGAGTCTGTCTGTCTGTCTGTCTGTCTGTCTGTCTGTCTGTCCGTCCGTTCGTCTGTCTGTCTGTCCGTCCGTCCAAGCGCTGCGGTGCTGCTTAGCTAGTACGTGAATTGATCAATAGATGGCGCGGAGGCGCTCGCTGTGCGCTCTAGTGTGATAGGAGAGCGCTAGATGGCGAGACACAGTGTTTGTCACGTCTTTGATGATGTACTGGGCAAGGTTCACGGAAGATTCCCGGTTTTTACCGATGAACCTCCGCAGCTTCGCCCACTCGTCATCATTCACCTCGTGGATATGCTCTGATTTTTTTTTTCTTCGACTACCAGCCTTGTGTCCTTCGACCCCCACCAGTACCATGACAAACCGATCCTTTTGAACTTTTCAGCTGACATAAGTTTTTCTTTGAAATGCGTGGACGAGGAACTCCATGAAAGGGCAGCTTGAATTGATCGGGAGTATTGATTGCTTGTCGGCACTCGCACTGAGCAACTCGATGACTCGGTGACAGGGTGGGAATGTAGTGGGAAGCACATTGATTTTGCTAGATATTTCTCAGTGCCGAATTCTGTCGTGGTCTATGTGGTCTTCAGGAAATATGGTCTGCTTGAAGGCTTTCGCGTAGTAAAGCTCAGTCGCCGAGGTAGAGGGATCTAAGACAACCAATTTCAAATGCATCTTCATTTCGCGAAACGAAAGATCATGTATCCTCTTCCCCAGTGCCATTTAAGGACTATGAGCAGATGAGAACCGTTCGCCCAGAGCTTTGCGCGTTACCTGTCCGACGAAGGGAGTGAAAACGGATGCTATTTGGGTACTGGACTTTATGTGGCAAACAAATTAAGGAGGCGCCATTTGGATCTGCTTCATCAGCTTTGCTATCGCTCAAGTTCTGCTGTTAAGGTCTCACAGAACAAGAAGGCCGAAGTGAAGCAAGCCAAAAGAACGTCGTCACCTCGCCGTTATACTACCACAACCACCACGTTGCATCTATAACTATATGCCGGACCAAGCAAAGCCTTCTCTGTGCCGAACATCGCGTACGTTGCTTCCGTATACCAGGAAACGCCGTACAGAATCTGATGGGAAAGCAGCAGCAGCTTGCGGGACACAATGAACAATTCACGGACTCGGTTTCGCCGCCCAGTGCGCCACATGTAGCTCCCCACGGGCGCGGAGTCAATCTCGAAGCAAACAGGACAGCTGGTAAAGAAAGGACGTCCCGCTACGGCGTGCGACAGTTTGAGGAATGGGTCCGGCTTCGCGGAGCTCCGCGGGACCGGTGCTGCTTGTTGCGTCCAATCAGACCTTGGGCGAGCGGACCCCTCCGGTGGACCTCGTACTACGGTGCGAAGGCCGCGATGACTTCTCGGCGGGAGCACCTCGAGTTGGGTTTCTTCTTTATTTTGTTCGAAACCGAAGATGTTCGATATGGCTGACTCTCGCGGTAGCGTGAGACGGAAAGAAAGAAGAAAAATGGAGGGAGCAAGGAGAACGCGACGGGAAGCTTTAACGTTGTGCCGACAGCCTGCTAAGAACTTTGCTGACGTGAGGAATTTGCTACGCTCTCTTCGCGTTCCTGCCCGGCCGAGGTCGGGATCTTTATGTCTCCCTCCGGGAATCTTTCTTTTTCTGCGAGCCGAGCAAGCGGGTGTTCGGTTGCGCGCGTATTTTTTTGTAAAGGTGACTGATCGAGAGCCCTGGACGTCGACTGGTCACATTGAGGTTCTTTCGGTTTCAGTGGATGACGTCGGGTAGTAAATTTGAATCGTATGCGTGTCTTAGCATTAAGTCGACTGCTTTTTCACGTGTTGTAGGCCTCGCATTAGTTATGTAGTACATTCATAAGCTAACCGTTCATTGTCACCTAATCGTGTGAGGTTGATGCGTCTGCGGTTCAACTCATGGATTTGCACGAACTGTGTCAATTCACTTCTTGGTGGCTTTAGCTAGGGTCATCTGGTGTTTCGCCTTCTACATATCAAAACAGCCCGTGAAATAATAGCTATTTTTAGAAAATGGGGAGATAAATGCATTTTGAACTAGAACATGGCCGCG
This sequence comes from Hyalomma asiaticum, assembly GCA_013339685.2. Lineage (NCBI taxonomy): Eukaryota > Metazoa > Arthropoda > Arachnida > Ixodida > Ixodidae > Hyalomma > Hyalomma asiaticum. The sequence continues at coordinate 102,610,524 of CM023485.1, read as the reverse complement.
AATTAAAACCCGGATAAGACTCTTAATGTCTTCCAGCTTACCACATCAGTGAGCTGATTTAAGGAGAAAATGGTTGCAGTTCAGATAAACCAATCCTGTAAGAGCGCTCGATAACTGGAAATATCGAAGAGAAACCTCAAGCAAAATCTTTTCTGTCAAGGTGTACGTGTATTATACTCAATGTACATACCATTTTAGTTTCCTATCAGCATTCGATTAGAGCCGATTATTCAGCATACGTCGTGGTTCGTGAAGCCGGGCTGTCATGAGCTTAATGGATCTCTTACAGCACGTAGCAAAAGTGAATCATGACGGATCACGTTGAGTTATCTTTTTCTTTGGCCTTTAACAGGCGATTTAAGTAGATAAATATGCGTTACATAGAAAGAGTCTCAGAACTTTCTATATATAGATGAGAAATTTCATACTATCTCCGTATTAACTGAGTGTATGCGCACTTGAAAAGGGGATGTCAGTATTTAAACATACCTTGCGATAATTTCATGAGAGCGCGTGAGAGCACACGAGGGTGTTACGAACGTATTGGCCAATTGCAGAAATTACCCGTAAGGATGAGGTCAAGTATGTTAGATGAATTTAGACTTTGACGTGTTGGTGTTTTAACAAGTTTTGTCAGTCCAAACACCAGACAGGTGCTGAGAAGTCCGCTTTCGGCAGTGTTCGCTGATATGGGCACGTCATGGTTAGACCAATCTATAGAGGGAAATTGAAGTCTCCAAACACGATTGTAGGTGACTGGCGATGCGGCGTTATGACAGAATTGAGCGCCTCATGAAAATTAGCCACAAATGACATGTCAGCATCAGGCGGCCGATAGCAGCTACCGATTATGACTGGCGGGTAGGAGGCATTACTTCTAACAAACACGATTTCTAAGGGCGTGCTTACTTGAACTTGAATGCATTGAAGGCATTCATGAGCGCCTGTTAGAACCCCACCGCCTTTTCTTTTAGGTCGGCCATGTCGAAAGGTGCTCATATCAGGAAACACTGATAGGATCTCGGAGTTGTTAATCGACTGGGTAAGCCATGTTTGGGTCAGAACAATAAGGTTAGATTCTGTAGTGCTGTACAACTTACCGAGTGCATCAAGTTTTGATAAGATGCTTGTGATCTTAGTATAGAGAACCAAAAGATGTCAGTTACGGCTAATACCACCAGGCCCATATGCTAGGAGAGTGGAGGAGAAATCATGGTTTCCGTATTTCTGTCGAATGTGTTAAGCCGGTTACCGATGAATAATTTGTCGTGCCGAACTCTATATGGCTCCTGTTGAGACTTGGCGAATTGAATAATATGCTTTCTACCCTTAATCGTATTGGGGAGTAGTCTTCAGAGATTCTGGAATTTGTGCCCTTCAGCATTTTAGCACTCGAGAGGAGTCGTTGTCGTACTTTGAAGTGCGCTAATTTTATGATGATGGGTCTGTTCCTTCCAGGTTTAAAGCGGCCCAATCTATGAGCCCTTTCTATGTCCATGGGCTCAACGACAGTGTTATGTACTGCAATGTTCTGTTATTAAGGCTTCGGATTCGGCCCAGGTTTCAGATCAGCATTTTTAACAGAAAAAAACAAGTTTGATCTTCGCGCCTGGTCTTCTGAATCATTCAGCCTGGATTCAATGGATGCGACGTTATCTGCAGTTTGTTTGGCAAGTGTGCGAATATTATCCACTCCTTTTTATAGAAAAGGGATGGACGAGCAGTCTCTTTCTATTTTAGTCAGGCGCTTCCTGATATCATCAAAAGTTTTGTCGTTCTGGGTTAACTTATGGCGCATCGACTTAACTTCGTTTAGTAGAGACGCCTTCCCGGAGCGTATTTCGTTAAGTGCCTCCGTGATGTCATCGGTAGTTTCATTAGCTAGAGTGTTTGGACAAGGGTTTAGTTCGACATCTCCTGATAATGCCAACAACTGCGCAATAACGCGCGTACAATCTCTGGCAATTACAATACAACACCGTGGGCTCGGCAGCACTAACAAACCAACGTAACGAGTGCGTCTAGTAAATAATTAACGTTGGAAGTTTACCTGCAAAATGAATAGGCGTTGAAGGTGAGCGTTCATGCTTTCGGCTGTAGCGCCACCGAGCCCATGGGAGGCGGCGCGACATGCGTCCGTTCTTACAAGACAGTGATGCGCTGAGAGCGTGGTTGATTGCCGAGTAGTTATCGCCAGTTCCACGAGGGGCGGCCATAACCATTGCGGTTGCGCATTTGCAGACTTAACCATGCATCGATGCCGTTGTGGAATCCCAAGGAAGACGGTCGTGCGATGCCACTTATCAGGTGACCACTCACGCGCGCATGCGTCGAGGCCAGGTGAAGGGGAATGTCCAGTATGCAGGTAGAAGTTCTTCGCCGTTGAGGGGCATCGAAGAGGAAGCCAGCACCAAAGAACAGCCGCCTAACACCGTAGAAGCCAGGAGCTAGCTGTGTGCTGCGGCTGAGGTGTTAGCTGCGAGCGGTTGGTGAGGCAGGAGCACCGAAAGCTCCCCATTCCTTTCCGGACGTCCCTCTTTCTGTGTAAGTTTCTTATTTTTTATGGTGAACTCTCATGAACGCATGCAGCTACTATATTTCTATCAATCGCTTTGTGATTTCTTCTGTCCAGTACTCTTAACGTTTAAACAGACTGCTGTCTACTTAGTGCTCCCATCCAAGCTAAACTGGAATGCCACTGGACACTGGAAGCCGCATAAGCTATAGTTTCGACAGTCGGTCAGAAATTAGTCGGTCAGGTCAGGCTTTTGTTGCCAATGGCATGCACGTATCTCATCCTACTGCTAAAATATTTTCGCAGCTATGGCAGCATTTCTCAGGCTACAAGGCTCCCCATCTTGCTTTGTTCCCTTGTTCCATTATTCCTTTCTCGCTATGTTTGTAAATATCATTCTTTTCGTTCTTGTTCTTTCAATCGCCATCATCCGACGTACAGTGTAAGTTTTTCCGAGTTTCTCTTCAAAAGCTCTCGGCTGTCAAATCACAATTTCAATTACCCACCTGGGTCGCTCACTTGCGCCACCATGCTTCCAGGTCCTACGCTGCTGTTTTTTTTTTTCTTTTGTCACGAGCCAACTTGCCGATCAGTGGGAAATTACGAGCCCGTGAGCTCCTTAAATGCGAAGAAAAAAAACAAGAAAAAGCACAGAAAGGTCATTCCAAAACACGATAAGATGTTCGCGGGAATGCCATCTCAAATACTTTCGGAAGCGGCCACACAAAAACAGCCGTCATGTGCAACGCCGCAACAAACAGCCGTGTCGGCGTGGCGCCTTTCCCGTAGTCGATCGGTCAAACGGACACAATGGAAGCGCGCCTATGGGAAAAGGCAAAACCGACGCGCCGATCGGCAACGCAGTCGTCGGGGCCGACGTCTTCTTTCATTCTCGGCGCATTCTCCACGGTGGTCTCTCGGTACGCGGCCCGTCCGTTCGCTTCCTCTGCTACAACGAGTGCGCGCTTTGCCGCCGGGCACCAGACGTGTGCTGAGAAGCGGCTGCGAGGGGACCACGGCTGATTCAATTGCCGTGCGAAGCGTTTGTTATTCGCGGGGAGCGTCTCACAGCAAGGTGCAGGGTGTGACTTTACAATTTCTGGTGTATGTTTCTGCAGTGCGCTGTTTTCACCCCAAAGTGCGTCGATGTCCCGCAGGGGTGAGGGCGGGTTCTGGCTATGTACACGCGAGTGCTTCTTAGTCTTACAGCGGCATGAGAAAAAGAATACTTGCCCCCGCCAAGGTGGCCTCCTGTGTATGGCACTCGGCTGCTGATTCGAAGGTCGTGCGACCGAATCCCGGCCGCGGATGCTGCGTTTCGATAAAGGCGAAATGTTGAAGCTCGTGCACATTTAAATTTCACATAAATGTTACAGCCCATGCAACGGTTTTTACCCGAGGTACTGATTTGACGAGACAACATTGCAGATATTGTGCAGGACCTTAGGAATAGCACAGGGCCCTAATGTTGCCTGTAGAGGTAATATGGAGACTAATATGTATTGGCCATATACGGCCAAATACGGACACGTGCCATATATAGCCAGATATGCGTATATGGCTAGATATGCATATCTGCCTATATGGCACGTGTCTGTACGTGGCCGTATATGGCCAATACATATTAGCCTTACATGACATCCCTCGTGTTGGTCTTTCATTGCCATATATGCTTCTATCACGATTTAGGCAAACGCGGCCACATACGGGCACGTGTCATATATAGCCATATATGCCCAATTCCTGATATCGTCATATGTGGCATTTTTGTAAGGCACCGGGCACCCCATACCATTGCCGTAACGTTAGGTAGCCACCTGTTATTTTCCAATCCCCTTTTTTGGGCCGTCGTGTCATCAAATGTCATCAAGGGCCTTTGTCAGGGTACAAGCCTTTTGTCCTTGCTCCATTTTCGGTCCTTTGCGCAGAAAGAAACAAATAAAGAATGTGAATGTGAATTGCATGCATTTGTGTCACCCCGCGCAGAAGGGGACCCGCGCATAGGCACAACCTCGCGGCCTCGTCTGGGCCAAATATATGCCGCAAATAGAGGCGTAATATACACATACACGAGCCTAGCGCGAGACTGTAAATACAACCTCCATTCACATGAGCGGCATAAACTAAGACGCTCACGTTATATAATCAGGGTAACTGCAAGACGGACTCCAGCACGAACAGCTGTGATGATTGGGCACCATGATACCAGACTCTACAAACCACTGCTTCAGTTCAAGTGCAGCACAGGCCTTTCGGCGTACTTAGATATAATACACACAGGTAGACATTAGTCGTTCTTCGTGCCTTAACTGAAGTTTGCACCACAGCAATAAAAAAAATTAAAAGAAGGAAGAAGAAGAAAGTCAGTTCCACGTGTCATTGCCCCTACATATATATCATCGGCAATTGAACAAGCCAGAACTCGATGCCTCATCGCCGCACGGTCACGAACTCACTGAGACATCCGTTCAAGCGACGTGTATACAACCGCAGAGCGCACGAAGTCTTTACCCTTCAATACCCACAAGGTTTACGAGCTCCGGGACGTTCTTCGCACGCGATCCAGCGCGACCTCCACATATATTGGGATAATCTCTACAAGCCTCCGTGCTTGCTCTCTTCTCCTTCTTTTTTTTTTTTAAGTTGCGGCCACGTATTCGTCTCTAATAACCACGTCTCTACCCGAGCTAAGCGGGCTATAAGTTACGTCGACATAATCAGGGAGGCCTTTCGTACGGAAGCCCAGAAATTGCCCTTTCTGGATCATGCGTACGAAGCACATGGCATGGTACCCCCTTCTTCATAGGGAAACCTATTGCAAAGGCGTTCCTCAGCTTTGTGACCTGCATTGCTGCGTTATATCCGACGTGTCAAGCAGCTCGGCCGCGATGCGAGGTCGTCCCGAGCGGCCGCTGTCATATATAGACGGCTCCGTTGCTTGGTTCTTGCATCGGCGAACGTGGGTGTTTCCGTACAGATCCTGCCTGCGCTTTATCAGCTGGGAGCGAAGTTTATTTTTCGTGGCCTGAAGAGGCGTAAACGGGCGCTGGAAGGGAAGCGTCGGGTTACGCGCGGCATGGAACAAGGAACTCCCGGTGTTTATGCGGTCCGGGTGATGATATATGCGCCAAAATTATATTCGCTTGCGGCTACTGCGATCGGCAGGAAGAACCTTTGGGGGTGTAGAGATGAAAAAGAAAGAAAGAAGGAAGGAAGGAATGAGGGAAAGAAAGAAAGAAAGAAAGAAAGAAAGAAAGAAAGAAAGAAAGAAAGAAAGAAAGAAAGAAAGAAAGAAAGAAAGAAATACTGGGCTTTGTCTCCCGCTCGGAAAATTTATTTTCGGTTGTAGTGAAAAAGAGAATATTGTTGATTATATATTTTCGTTGAAACAAGTATACTTTAACTCCACAAGAAAGTGAATAATACTTTTAATTTCTGAAAGTAGAGAAAAATATGTCCGGAGGCGACAGCTCTGGAGATGTGTGCCAGGCACCAAGTGTAAAAAAAAAAAATCCACGCAGACACGCTTACCTTGCTCAAAAACATAAATTCATTACGTACAACTGTGTTCTATGGGCGTCCGGTATCGTTGCTCAACAGTGGAGAATAATTTTCTGTTTTGAGCGTTGAGTGTAGGCGCCGCCATGGCGCTGACATCGAGTTCGTCGCGCGGCCTCCTCAACAAATTGCGACCTGTTCATTCTACAGTGGAAGAAAACTGTTATACTACTTTGTTTGCCCCCACTGCGTGTCGTAAAGTACTAATTAGGGTAACATTTTAAATGCTAAACAAAGTCAAATTAATCGTGCAAAAACCCAGTGTCGCCGACGTCCAACGCAAGCAGGAGAGAAGACCATCGATCGAAAAAATCTGTTTTGAGGCTTCTCTACTCACATTCCAGAGAAAGCATAGCAAGCTTGGACGCTTCGAATCGTACACTTCGTCTTGTGCTAAGAAACACACGACAGCGATGAAGCGTTATAAAAACTTTATTGATAAACCGTTGAAACACTATTGGTCGATGCTGATAACTGCAATGAGGAGTCATTGTCTCTCCTCTTAACTATCATTTAATTCAATGCCTTCATCTCCTGAATATTGGCCATAGAAATATTATTGAAAATCGTTTGAGTAGTAGTGGTCGAATTGTTGTTGAATTATAATTGAAAGTACGTTTGCACTGAAATTCCGTTGTGTTGGATATCATTATACGATTAAAACTGAAGCAGCATTGCTATTCATACGTTCACATTCCCTACGTTGAATAATAATAATAATATAAAAAAAGCGGGGATGCTTTTAGGCGTTTTATGCGCTCGGCAAATCTGAATATCGATACCCCTTGTCGAGAAGGGGCCCATTCATCGCAGGGCGGCAAGCGACAGACATTGTTTGCAGGAATACACGTGTTAGAAACACACATTTCACATGTTACACACTCATCCATAAGTATACAACCAACAACGACAATAAACGGAAACACAGCCGCGCATGCACACTGAATATAGAGACCGCCTTATCAAGAAGCCCACTAAGGGGCTTATACAGGCCCTGAATCCCGACCCTTCGAATTTCAGTCTGTTCCATCCTCAACAACAGAGTATAAATCTATTCAACTATGGCCTTGTCACACCTCCTACGTTTGATTAATTTTGCACTGCAGAATGTAAGGGCTTCGTTTTGCTCGAGGTGTTTTACCGATATTTATGCGTTTTCATATGCTGACTTTCTTTATTTGTTTGCTTTCCTATTAATTATTGTAATTATTACCTTGCAACAGACTGCGAAAATCCCTAACAGAGATTGCTGTATATTTATAAATAGATAAAGTGCAGTAATATTAGTAGAAATGCGTATTTAATGTATGAATTGGCCTATATATAATGTGTCCCCATTTGCCTTTCATGCTTCCTCAGCATTGGTGCTATAAGCTGTTTCTAATACGTTTATTTCACGGTTGCTATAAATAAGAAGCGACTGTTACAAAAGCTATTTTTTCTAGTCCATGCTATCACTAAAGAACTTGCGCATGTACTACTGCTACTTGTTTTTTCAAAATCTGTGGGCAGTTTTATGATATCCACGATAATTGTCTTTACTTTTTTAAACCTTGGTTTTTGTGTCCGTTGCACATTACAGTGTGTTAGAGTGGGGGTTGTGTTATATGCATTTGTGCATTGCCTTCTCTTGAACCGCTGTATAACTATAAAGCTGCCTTGTGTACTTGCAGCTTTTTCTACGCGTGTTATGCTCACATTCTTGCTACGGAATAAATAAATTCAATTTAGCGTTTAATTCTATCGCCGCCATATTTTTCAGGTATAGCCACGTCTTCACGCCGCTCTACGAATTTGCTTCACACAATTATTCTGGTTCCTTTATTCCCGCAGTTACGCATCCGCGAATTTGTGCTTCGCACTGCGTACGGATTTTGGTTATATTTTACATTTGTTTTAACATGCGATGTGTTAAGCTGAGTATAGGTGCACATTAAACGTAATAACTGTGTTTTTATTCCGGTTTCAAATTTCAAGGCTGCTTCGTTCACGTTCATACCTAACGAACATTTGCGTAATAAAATGACTAAATAACGCTGAAGATATTCGGTAATGAACATGATTTCCTCTTAGTTTAGCGTATCAGTACTTTGTAGAAAATAAAAGGGCTCTGGAGATTAATCTTGTCGATGTTAAATTTTATGCTCATAACCACTTTAAAAACACACATGTGAAAAAGTAGCTTTTCTAAGAAGTGACATGCCTGCTTAGCACCTCAACCGCCTTGTGTTAAGCATCCTAATGCAGCAGTATACCTTCCAGTCTGTGAAGGATTTGTCGTAATCTGGTCGGCTGCGTAACGCGACAACTACTGACTTGTATATGACGTTGTGCGAGCTACAGAGGCTCGACAGCAAAAAAGCGAGCAAAGGCCATCTCTCTATCGGCGCAGTACCAAAAAAAAAAAGAAGAAAGAAAAGAGGACTGAGGGAAGGAACAGGGCTGGATGTCTATAAATCGCAGCTGTTTCTGCTGTGAAACACACAAGTATACGTTTGTGTGCTTTGGACTCTAAAGAGAAACACTAAAATTGTTTACAATGATGAATTATTGTTGGAATGCTCCACTGTCGTTAATTTCGCCATTTTTTTGTTCACTATTAGAAGAGCAAAAATCAAGATCAAAGATTCATCTTAGTTTCATCCTCGAATCTCGCGCCACTTCGAGGAGATGACATCACGTACCACATTGCTCTTAGACGTTTTCTCGCCACATTGGTTGTGTCAAATTGTTTGAAACACGCCATGCTAAGTCTCTGGCTTCGTTATGGAATGGAATGTGTATCTCCTTTGTCCACAAATAGTTACGTAAGACTTAAGAAAGGTATGACGTCATGTATATTAGTGTGGGAACCTCCGCGCAGTCGTCGCCACTTGTATTTCCTTTTTGCGCATTTTGTAGCTTACTAACCGTCTCCTCCTGGCGCTTTTGGTAACGTGGAAATGTAGTTCACGTATGCAAGAAGAATAGTAGTTTACATTGGTGTACCTTTAAGGCTGGTTACGAGAATGCCCGAGCGGTATACACTGAATAGTATACACAACCGATCAGCATACACAACGACACCGTACTAGTGTGTAGCTCTAAAATTCCATCAGCTTCGATTCACTTTAGCCACATCAGCGGACCCTTACGGACGTGTCGACCTCGGCGCTGTCCGCGAAATTTTTTCCCCTTCATACGCGGCTACGACGGCTCGCGCGGGGTTGATTCCTCGGCGCCGCCCGTTCTCTCTCGCGCACTGCGCGAACGCCGGCATCTTGTTCGGTTCATCCACTTTATTTATTTCGCGCGCTCGCGTGAGCGCGGCAAACACGAGATGCTCGGCACGGGCTCATCACACGCCACGGCCGCGCTCGGTCCCGAGCGAGAGGCATCTTCGGCCCGACGAAGGGCAGGCACTCATGCCGCTCAACCCGAGAATAAAGAAAGATAGCTAGCTGTCCGAAGCAACGTCGTTTTCCCTTGCACCCGTCGCCAGGGGTTCCCATCTCTCGCGCCGTCATGCAATCTCGCCGCGCCTATTCCACCCCCACCCCCCCACCCTCCTCCTTCTCCGCTCTAAACAACACGAGTCGCGTCTCCTCGGAGCCCGACCCTGTGTGGCGCGATCCCGAGCCCCCGCTCGATGAACCCGTCCAATAAAGCGGATCAAAAAAGAAATCGTGGTTCGGAGAGCTGCCTCAGCGCATGTTTCTCCGTGTTTCTTCTTTGCCACTCTTACATAAGTGACCCGCCGGACGACCTTGAATGTGCGACGCCCTTCCTCCTCTCTCTCTCTTCTGGCACACGCACGCGGCCGACTGCTATCCTAACCTGCGCGTGAGCCCAGCCCTCGCAGCACTCATCGAGCCGCGCTCATGGGCGGTGGCGAGAGGCGGGCTTTCCTGGACGGCAGCGACCAGTCCGCGACCGGCGTACAGCTGACGTCTTCATCCGAGGGGGCGCGGTGCCGTTGGCGACTGTGGTGGTGGTAGTGCGAGGGCAGCACTCTATCGACTCCCTTCGGAGAGGCAATCACCTGCCCCCTCTCCCTCCCTTCGTATCGCGCGGGGTGAAAAAGAGAGAAGGTCGGCAAGCAGCAGCCGCCTTTTGCCGCCAAAGCGCGCCGGCACCTCCAGCGTTTACCAGAGGTCCCAGCGGCCGATGCTGCATCGGAAATGAGCGCGCATTCGCGTTTTACTTTTCCCTAGTCGCCGGTTCGATGCTTGCCAAAGCTGCTGGAGCTCCCTCGTGGCCCGGCCCGCCCCTTCCTCTTATCCAGCTTGGTTGAGCCTGACCTCGCCTCCTTTCCCTTCCGGTTCTCCTTGTGTTTGATTTAAGTGCGCCGGCGGCATCAGCGTGCCCAGTCAGGTGGTCATTATTGGGTGGCCCCCGATGATCGGGACAGGAAAGTGGGTGGGCGCCGCTCGGGCGGTTTTGGCCCATGGGTGGCGAGACGGTGGGTGGTGTCCGAGCCGTGGATGTTGCGCCGCTCGACGGGCCGCTGCCACTTGTGCGCTGTCCAAAGACGCGGCGAAAATGTCTCACTCTCGGAATTCCTGTGGGAGCGTGGGGTGGGAAGAAATAATGGGCAAGTTCCAAGGTCATCCTGTGTACCACCCTGCCGCGCTCCTCTGTGTCGGCATTTTTTGCGACTGCCCAACGCCTGCTCTTCTTGTATAGCGAGAGCTGGACGAGTGGTCGCTTCAACTTACCCGTAGAAACAACACACAACCTCGTAGGCTTTTTCAACCATTTTCAAACTTGTACCAATGCAGTATGAGCGAGGATGCAAATATATAAAGTTTAATACGGCTAAAATGAAGCTAAAATGAATTAAAACATTACTAATCGATGTCATCAAGACTACTAAATAATATATGTAATGTAAATAAATAAGAATCGTCAAATAGTGAGAACAAATAAATAATAAACACAACATAAAAAGACGGCAACACTTGCCCCCCTTCTCCCAAAAAACGTTCCGGAGTCTCTGATTAACAGTTCCGAGCTTAAAACGACAAAAACCTGTTGCTAAGTGTGTTGCTAGGCATGAAGACAGGGACGTGTAGCACGCAGCACGAACGCCTACTATAACTGAAGGGAAGCACTGAGGCGAATAAGAAAGCAGGCAGAAAACTTATCTTCCCATCCTCGTGAATGGTAGCACCGTGCACCTGTCAGTCGGGTGCAGGCACGGACTGCAGCGCGTGAAAAGTACCGACAAAGGGGAAAACAGACTGTACATACAAGCACGGCCCAAGCTTTCCAGTCACTGCAAGAGGCGCGGCTACACGCGCTTCAGGCCTCTGCATCCTGATGCTGAGCTGTTGGACAGTTAAGAAAATCGAATTTCGAGGGCCGTGGCGTTCCAGCAACGTTACTGCCTTCGCATTCGGATGATGCTACGCTGCTTTTCCGCGGGCGGCTTAAACTTTGCCACTCTTCAAATTGGGTATACCGAGATTAACGATTCTTTTAGGGGCGAAGCTCCTTATGGCATCACCTGGGCGGTTCTCGGTTGTCGATGCATCCTGCGTAGCCAGTAGCGTCCCCCTTAGCATACAATAGATGGCGCTGTCCCATAGAGATGCATGCAAACTGCAGTTGGGTGACGATACACTAGATGGCGCTGTACGCATTCTGTGTCGGATGATGCTACGCTGCTTTTCCGCGGGCGGCTTAAACTTTTGAGGGAAGGGACGTGAATCAGAGGACGGTCGGACGTCTCGCACTGGGCGCCCATGGGAAGACCACAAATGAGGCTGTTAAGGGGGATATGGGATGGTCTGACTTTGAGGGAAGGGAAGCTCAGAGTAAAATTAGGTATGAACAGAGATTAAGGAATATGAAAGAAAGTAGATGGGCAGCGAAAGTATTCAGGTATTTGTATAGGAAGAACGTTGATTCACAATGGAGGAAGAGAACTAGGAAGCTTACCAGTAAGTATACATCCAGTAACGAAACGGATGGGACGAAAAAGAGCGTTAAGAGCATGGTCAGAGCGGCGGAGAACTCGGATTGGATAGCAAGAATGGAGAAGAAACCGGCATTGAACAACTACCGAAAAGGGAAAGACGAAATCAAGAGAGAAAAAATTTACGATAATTCAAAGGGAAGCGCTTTACTGTTTGAAGCAAGGTCCGGTTGCCTGAGAACCCGAAGTTACAGAGCAAAATTCAATAAAGAAGGGGATACATGTACGTGCTGTGGAAAAGCTAGGGAAACGACAGACCATATTTTGATTGAATGTACAGATGTCCACCCAGGTGTAGCTGTGGACACTACCCTACAGGAGGCCATGGGTTTCAGGAGTAACAGGGGAAAGCTGAACATGCCGGCGATAGATATAAGTAAAAGGCGCTTAGAGCATTGGTGGCGCAAAAGTATGGAGCAAACAAAAGCGAAAGGTAGTTCGGGTAAGATTGTTTCATTACAGAGGAACGATAATAGATAAAATAAATAGACGAAGTAAAAAATTAGTTGTGAAAATATGTGTGATTCGGGAAAAGAAATGGTTGTAAACGAAAAAGAAATAAAGCTAGAGCTTGGTGGCCCGGCCACCGCCCCGTTATAAAGGGGTCGCTCCTAATATCCATCCATCCATCGTCGTCATCTCCATTTCTCGTCTCGTTTCCGAGAGGGCTCTGTCCCATAGACATCCCTATTGAAAATATTGCTAGTATGTGGAATGGTGGAATCCACCATCCATCATCATGGTGGATTATGGTGATGGCACGGTGGCATGGTGGAAGCCAGGACATGGTGGATAGTGTACCATGATGTAAGCTGGGACATGATGGATAGTGTACCATGATGGATGATGGAACATGATGGAACATAGTGGATGGGCATGATGGTAGGAATGCGGCACGAGACAGCATATGAATATATTTAAGATGTGTATCGATGGCAAAATAGTGAACAATGCTGTAGATATTTTGAATACATATGTGTAGTACACAACAGTAGTTCTGGAGCTGTCGAGCACAGTTCAAGGGTTTGATGGTGGCCTTTAAAGCATGCACTTTTCCTAATGACGGTTGAAGAATGCTAGTATACAGTGTGCAAGGGCATTATATCAACCTTAGGATCAAAATTATCTACCAACTTCTCACTAGTATGTTGAAATGCAGTCAAGTTTTATTCATTGCATATTGTGTTGGCAGCTGTCGGCTTTTTTCGCTTGCCTTGGCGGCCAGCCTCCGTAAAATAGCTGCGCAGGTGCTTCCGGACCGCAGCAAGCCTGCTTTCTGCCGGTGGTGCTGGTGGAGGTTGTGGATGGCTGCTGGTATACTTCTCCAGGCAGTCTATGAAACAGTGCAAAAATGCCATTGTTTAGGCTTTGAAATACAGTACAGGAAGGGGAGAGAATGCGGCTACAAAGGCGTATATCTGTACAGGGAATGGCTATGAAGTCTTCCTGGATAGAACATGTGATCGGCTGCGGCGAGTAACGAAGCGACAGCGTAGCCTCTCAATTAACAGCAAAGCGGCACACTTACAACGCCGAGCGATTCTACTACCTTTAAGGCAGTATAATCCTTCGAACTTCCTCAGTTTTGTCCTTTTTAATAGCAGCTAACACATTTTTATACCTGCATAATGACTTTGGATCGCAGTTGTTTGCAGCCCTAAAATGGCAGTTAATGCACGAACGCTTGCATACATCAGCGATAACCACAGCAATAGGCACGTTTCGCGAGTCATGTTACACGTATAAAAAGCAAGACTATCATGTTCGTGGCGACAATTTTATGCACCCTTTCATGGAATGTTCACGCACGATAGCGCGGGCGGACCAGCACTTCGCAATTGTTGCGACTAAGCTCTGCACACACATCGTGCACACGCCAATTTAACGCTACCGGCACCGCACTCTGCACCACGCTACTCGATTTCCTTTGCTGTAAAGATTGCACACAACAATGATAGGGCACAAAGCTAGATGGCGTTGGCGGTGCAGCTGCTCTCCGATTGGCTGCTGCGCGGGGAGCGCTCCACTCATGCTCCTGGATCGTCGCCGTACGTGTCGGATCGCGCTTGGTGGACCATGGACGATGAGAAAAAAATTCCGAACGTTGTGTCCGAAGCGCGGAATCGAACTGCAGGGACCCCTCGCTTCCGAACGCGCGGCGCTATAGCCACTACGCCACGAAGTGCATATGGACACATGCACCACGATGACAGTAAATACCCAACATTAACGAAAGACTGCGCGTTTCTAACGCGTTTGTGCTAGCGCGTTACGGCCCGTGTAAGAAGCTGGTGTAAGACGCTGTGGCCTCTCCGCCTTATACTCTCTCAGCAGTCATGTGATGGCGTCGGCAAACGCGGTGCGCGTTCCGGCCTGTGTAAGGGGCTGCGTAAGACGTCTTTACATGATGATCGACTGGGCGAATTACACGGAAGGTTCACGGTTTACCGATCATTCCCTCCGGAGCTTCGCCCACTCACCATCATTCACCCCGTGGATATTCTGTGATTTTTTTTTATTTTTCTTTCCTGCTCTGGTCAATTTTTCATGCTATAATGCAAGCGGACATGCTATATTTTTGTGAAATGTAATCGGGAAAGACGTAAGAACTGCGCCCCTGTTCGCGTCATTTTTAACGTTACATGCGGTTCAGGTATGTTGTTTAAAGGTGATGCGATATATATACGAAAACGACGTTAATTGTGAGACAGATGAGAAGCGTGCTGTAATGTACCCCTTCGTGCAGACAGTTGCAGCTGCACACGCCATAAAGGCAAAAAGAAGCAACGGAGAGCGAATAAATTTATATAAGGCTATCTTATTATTAAACAAACCAAAAGGTAAACTCATTTATAAATGCTCTGCGAACACAACTAAGAGAGAGAGAGAGAGAGAGAGAAGTTTAATTCACAAATAGGTCCGGCGATTCTGTCGGGGTAGGGCCACAAGCACCCCAGCCTAGGTGACGGCCTCGAGCTCTTGGACACGGCCGGCTTCCTCGGCGTGCCGGACGGCCCAGAGTTGATCGGCGAGGTTTTTTGGCTGAGCAGGCACGCCTCCCATCGCTCCCCGCGATTACAGACTGCCATGTCTACCCCGTTCGTAGTGAGGGGATCCTTCTGTGCGCTCCCTGTGCATTCCGACAGCATGTGCTGCAGCGTCGCTCGGGCTCCGCACACTAAAACACAACTGAACACAACTAAAAATCAGATTCAGTTTTTGCTTACGACAGCTCCACCGCATTTGTTCTTCTTACTCTAACTTTAGAGGCAGTAAAAATTAACAACGTTTATTACACATGTTTATTTTCATACATTTATTTAGGGCTCTTTGTGTGTGGTTATTATGTGTGTATAGATCTAGCTGTAGATAGCACAGTGCATCTGTTATATCTGTTATTCTCGCCTTATTTATGAATAAAAGGCGCCCAACGTGTTAAAAGGAAGTGCTGCATAGACTTATGTGTTCAATGTTTGTAAATTCTTATTTTCCTTCTATGCTTTCCCCTATATACAGTTTGTTTTTAAGCTTCTTCTGTTCTTTTCTTGCTTTGGAAAATGTATTAAGTGTATCTGTTACCCACTCCTGCCTACGACTTCGCATAGAAGTCGGCAGTATTGACTAAATAAATGAATAAGTGTACTCATACCACTGTGCCTCGCACGCACGCAGATATGCTGCAGGCTTACGCAGGGTGTTTGAGAAAATGTGTCCAGAAATTTTATAAATACACAGAGAAGCAGATATGTGTGCGCTTCGCTCATGCCGGCACGCACTACGATATGGGTAGCAGTGGTATTATGAGCTGTAATTAATATAATTAGGCTAATTATCTTTTAAACCAGAACAGCTAAACACAGAAACCTGATTGAAGGATGTAAGATATTTATACGGGGAACCCATTATGCACTGTAATATCTGCAGAATTGTGGCGCTTCCAATTTCTGCATACCGACGAAAGCCAGCTAATCGCACTGCGGAAGGCGGAACTGAATTATAAAATACTGCAGTTGGCGCTAAGTAACTTCGGCAATGGTCTGTGTGCAGTGTTGTACAGGTTATTTAAGACGGGAAGGAAAGCTCGTTAATCGTTCCTTCCGAATTTCATAACGACTTCCCGTTATAAGTTACCTTAAAGTGAGAGGAACGCGTTCCCATTACACTTCGGGAATTGCAACGTGTCGTTACATTCACGTTACATTCAATTTTTAATCTTGAAAATAGTGTCGAATAACTGTGGGTGATAAGCTTGAAGGAGAACTCCGATGTTTTTTGGACCATATTACGCTATCGCTGTTTTCCAGTGGTGCTGATAGTCCTGTACAGGGACTCCGGAACGTTTCTGAGTGGGTGGAAAAAGCGACTTCGGGGGGGGGGGGGGGGGGCTAGTGTTGGCGTCTTTGTACTGTCGCGAAGACCGCGTCGCGTAGAATGTTTTCTTGTTCTTTTTTCTTTTTCGACTGCTTTCTTAGAAGGGTGCTCAAGCAAACGAGCCGGCGCACCGCAGGGAGTCTTCTTGACGACGTCGTACGGAGAACGAAGACCACGTGTGTGCGTCGCGGCCAGTTTCTGGAAAGCGTTGTTTGTATTAGTTTTGTGGCGAGGCCGGATGCACGCGATCATAAAAGCTCGTAGAGCATCGTTACCTTCGACCTGCCTGACTGGTCCCTGTAAGCCGTTTTCCTATTGGTGGGAGGCAGTAGTGTTCCGAGACGTTCGTGTTGCCGTGGGTGCTGAAAAAGTGCTATTTCAGCAGCGACACTGGCCTTTTTTGAGGGCGGACTAGGGGACCATGACGCTCGAAACCACCGGTGACCATTCCGGCAGGCCGACGGGGTGTGATACCATTTTCTATGTTGTATAATTTTTGCCCTGTATGTTTTCCAACTTCAAGATGTCTAAGCTAAATAAACCCCCCAATGAGTGCTCTCCCAATTCACTGTGTCGACTCCTCATCGCTTGCCTGCGCGGAGTGGCTCCCACGCCTCTTCGTCTTCCTGACCTTCCGATGCGTCTAACATTAACGGCCCCGACGTTTCGCTACAGTATAATGTGATCATTATTTATTTGTTCTCAATATTTGTCGGTTACTTTTTACAATATATATTATTAATTAGTGGTTATTATAATGACATCGATTAATAGTGTTTTCATTAATTTTAGCCGTGTTAAATTTTGCATATTTGCATCGTCGCTCATTTTATGTTGGCGCACACTTTTAAAATGGTTGAAGATTTCGGAAATGCTGAAAGCCTGCACAGACCGCTCAACACGTGTGGTTGTGTGGTCCAGTGTTTTGGAAAGCACTGGACCGCGCAACCAATGGCTTAAAAATATTTTTTCAGAAATTTCATTTCAGCGTACACGGTCAGAAAAAGTGTGGCGGGACCCCCCCCCCCTCTCGGTTCCGGAGTCCATGGTCCTGTAGTCGGCGTTTCGGCTTCCTAAGAGACTGACCAATAATTTTAAGATATAAAATGAAGGATGTGTTTAAACGAAAACCGTAACGAATAGACGCTTCGAGCAGCGTATGCGGTCACGTCACAGCCTCTCCGCTGTCATAAATGAGAAGCTGGTGCTAAAAAAATTAAAGTGGCGATGTCATCTGACGATGTATTGAGTTATGCCAGCTCTTCTGAACTTGACAGTGGCGATTTGAACGCTCAAGTGTCGATCGATTTGCTTTTGGTCAGCCGCCTGCCCGGGTATAGCTAGCGTTGAAGGTAACGACGTTAAAAACGCAGGGGCGCTTCTGTGGGAATCCGCTAAACATTTTTAAATTTTATTTTCAGGAAACCTAAATGACTCTGGACCGTTTGGCTTGGCATATATTATTAAAGTACTCAGGAGAACATACATTGAAGATTTCGTTGAGACCATGTAGCGGACACTGAAAATGGACGGAGTTGCCATTTAAACGCTCTACATATCACATCGAGCTAATTAAATTGTTCGAATTTGAACCTCACCGGCAGCAGATTATCTGGAGACAAAAAAGAAAAGAAAAGTTAAGAAAAACTCTTCTAGACATATTTTCAGGGAGCACCAAACGTACTTCCGTCAGGTCCACTGCGACTTTGACTCTATAGTCTATTACAAGCGCAACGCATAATGGTTCTTCCATTGAGAATTCAGAAGAGTGCGCTTCAAATGCGAAAATTGAAAGTCACTCACATTCACCAGTGTATGTGGGTAGCAAGCATGCATCTAATACTAAAAGCTATAAATATGCCTTTCCATTTATATTCGCACATATTAGTTTGTGCTTGGCCCACGCCTGTAGATACTGGAACAAGATTTCCCGATATGTCGTCAGCATTTCCGGTCCTAATCTTTTTCGCTCAAAGTTAGTAGCCTCTTTAGTGCTGTAGTAGTCTAACTGACAGTTCAGGGTATCTTACTTTTGCTTAGTTCTCACAACATTAAAGCATTTGTGATACTGTTTTGTTGTTATTTATGGTGGCGCGCAATGTGTTGGTGGGAAGAATTCGAACTACATGGCCATCTCATGAGTGCCGACGAATTACATAACGTGGGACTTTCCTTTTTCTTGTGGCGTATGACGAATACGCTTTGTCTGTTCAATTTGTACGGCAGCCCCACTTTCATGCGATGGCAAAATGACATTGATGTGTCGGAAATAAATAAATAAATAAATAAATAAATAAATAAATAAATAAATAAATAAATAAATAAATAAATAAATAAATAAATAAATAAAATTGCTCACATACACCATTTCTTCGGACGCCAACCAAAAGATGACTTACGCAAGCAAAAATAACTTATGTCAGACATGAAAGGTTCAGCACAGCAGCACAACCCAAGTAGCAAAAACTTGCGCGCGTTCATGCTACTGAGCGTGGGTCCTGTTTTTGAGAACAAGACATTGTAAACGCAATATATAACGTGAACGACAAAGTAACAAATGAGCCGATATACACTTATAACACAAAGCTCCTTGTTCCTTATGCGAATCAGGAAGAACAATAAATAAACCTTACCTCCACGTGTTTCTTCAAGTTTCACGCCGACCTTTCCGACACTGCACTCGTATAGTTTGATGGAGCACTCGTCAGACATTGGTCTAAACACAGGCGTGCGATGTTTCAATTTGCGTTGTATTCAGTCGGTTTAGACATCGGAGGTAGCCATGGCCAGGAAGCAATATAATGTTCCACATTGACATTCATTGCAACAGACTCTATATGCTATATGAGGCGAGATGGTATTCCGTGATTTTAGAATCTCAAGTGAAAGATCCCTAGTGTGTCCCGCCTTCAGAACAACCCTTGCCTGCTCCTCAGACAGGCTCAGACAAAGCGAAAGACTTCTATCCCTCCCCACGTCGTCGGCCCCGCCAGACGCGCTTCCATGCGCCCCTGTTGCGCCAAAACTACGGCCCTTTCGCCGGTCGCCTTTGTCACAGCGGGAGGGTCAAGTTATCCCGTTTTCGGCGGATGCTGTCGCCCCATCAGCGGAGGCCGGCAGCGTGTTGAGTATAGAAGACACCGCGTGGAGACGGTCGCTTGCTCCACGACTTTCGGAGAATCCTGCAATCCCCAACCCACGCAAACCGTGAGCATCCTTGGGAACACAGCAGCCGATGTCTTCCCGGCGATCTTCAACTGGACGTTTCACAAGAGACCGAAATGTATTTAAGGCCGTGCCGCCCTTTTGCTAACAGGTCCCAGCCGACTCGGTCGGGCTGGCTGGCTTTGTATTCACCCGCTCTAACCCTTTCCTATAAAGCTGTTTTGTTCTCCAAACGCTCGTGGTTTACCTTTCCAGCTGCTAAGTGTTGGTAGCCCGCGCACAGCTACGTCGATCGAGATCCTGTCTGCCCGTTAGCCACGTCACGCTACCTTGACTTCACAACAGCGTGCAACTTGCCTCCGCAGTGTATACACGGTGTTTATTTGAGTGTTTATCTTGTTGGTGTAGTAATGACCTAACCTCTTTCATTAAAACAACGAGCTCGGAAGATGAGTGTTAATTTACGGGTGTCTGAAGTGTATGTAGCGCGGGGACCTTTGTCAGGAACATACGCGTTTAGTCCTCACCCCTCTCTTGGTATTTCATGAAAGCAAAGCATTCTTTCGTTCATTCATTAAAAAAAAGATCACAGTATCGCCAGAAGGGCGAAGTAATGAATGCGATAGCAACGCATGATGTGATATACGAAGTAGGACTAGGAGCTTTAGGGGCAATCTGAATTGTAGTGAACGTGGGCTTATTAAGTAAGCATGCAGGTGCTTAAAGTACCATGCGAGGATCGAGCGGCAGATTCAACGGCCCAGCAGAGCTCCGAACTAAGTCATGTTCTGATGCCTTCTGGCACGTGCTCCGCACCACGCGACCGCGCTAAGCAGCGTGCACTTTGCGCCATCGAGAAACTTGGCCCAGCACAGAGGCATCAAGCGAGCGCGTTCCTTCCGACACTCGTACAGACGCATTCGCGTGAGCGCTATGTGGCGAGGGCATTGCCGGCCTGGAACGGAGCACATGGTCCGCCGCGGTGGTATAGTGGTTACGGCACTCGGCTGCCAAAAACTGGTTCGATCCCGGCCGCGGCAGTTGGATTTTCGATGGAGGCGAAAATGCCGGAGGCCCGTTCACTCTGCCTTGTCAGTGCACGGTAAACGACCCCAGGTGGTCTAAGTTTCCGGAGAACTCCGCTGCGCCCTTTCTCTACTTCCTACCCCCATTCACTCGCGGTTTTTCAAGCTCGTTAAAGACGGGCGCCGCGTTTCCTCACCGCTTTGACGCAGGCCTCCCGAGCGGAGTGGTGTTATCGCACGCAGGTGGGCCGGGGCTCGTTTGATCTCTGCTTCAGCCGCATTCGGTAGCTCCGCTCGCGTGCTGTTACCTGAAGATAGGACTTGTGCAATAAACATGCACTCGCCAAAGTTGAATAAAAACAAAAAGGGCATTGACGTTTCGGGGCCCGTACGGGTCCCTTGATCACAATGAAGATGTCAGCGTGGGCATGCGGCTATTTATGGGTCAGGTGGCGCAACGTGCGGGTGTATATCTCTGGTAGATTGCCTTTTGTCCTGTTTATCGTGCGGTTAGTCGACTGAATGTAAAATGATTCTAAAAGCAGCACCAAAATGACGTCGCCAAGGGCCACACAACTGCGAATGCCTTGGCGGAACACCATAATCAAACTGGCCACAATATTGACTGGGGCGCAGCAGATGTCATCGCAACAGAAAGACATTTATCTGCCCGTCTGCTTTTAGAATCATTTTACATTCAGTCGACTAACCGCACGATAAACAGGACAAAAGGCAATCTACCAGAGATATACACCCGCACGTTGCGCCACCTGACCCATAAATAGCCGCATGCCCACGCTGACATCATTGTGATCAAGGGACCCGTACGGGCCCCGAAACGTAAATGCCCTTTTTGTTTTTTTTTTGTTTTTATTCAACTTTGGCGAGTGTACGTTTATTGCACAAGTATGTTCCCTCGCCAGACGATTGTTCATCAAACGCTTGATTACTGAAGATAGGACGTACGATGCGGAAAGGTTTATCAATTTGGACTTCGTACGGCATATGACGGCAACTGCGACCGCAAAAGCCCGTCAAGACGGTCCATATAATTGCTATCTCAATAAAGGTAATCTTGACGTTGCTCGCTCGAAGTATTTCATCAAAATAGTAGATTACCAGCCCACAAAAGTAATACATTACACTACTCATTACAACAGAAAGTATAACTTAGTAGCTATTCATCACTGACAAGTCTGTATCTCACCAGGCAGGATCAGGGATTTATGCACCCCCCACCCCCCCAGTTCGATCCTCACCCCCCCCCCCCAAAAAAAAAAAATTCTCAAATTAACCAATGACTTGGTACTCATTTTCCCCACCTCTTCCCCCCCCTCCAAAATCGAAATTCTATGTAAACCCCTGGGCAGAACCATTCCTGTGGCGAGGGGTCACATCGTCAGTGCGTGTGCACATCACCAGTTGAACACTCGTATTCCACGCATATATCAGCTCCTGTCTTAACACTTTGCATCTCTTATAGAAGCAATTAAACCCGAAGGAACTTTTCAGGTCTGTGAAATTGCCGCCACACCGTCCGTGGTGTCTCTTGCAAGCTTCACAAGCTTACGAGGTACATTCGTGTACCAGAGCGTATACACCTCACGTCTTGCGTGTTATTGTTCCGTACCAATCAACTTTACGTTTATTTATATATTTATTTATTTATTTATGAGTGCCCCAAGGCCCGAAGACATTAGAGGTAGGAATGGTGTACAAGCATTATGGAATGGAATACACGAGGGAATAATATACTCCGGGGACGGGACCGTTAGAAAACGTAAATACTTTACAGTAATAGCTAGTAGGGCATATACAAAACATATAAACGCATCTTAATATAACAAAAATGGATGTGTTATCTCATCTATGACTCAGCGTTTTCTTCAAGAACGCAAAATCTAATAGGGTCTTGAATATACGGGAACTTGTTCCTGACACACGGGCACGCTAAAGTACGTTAGGTAAGGGGACATCTGCCGGAAAGGCGTTCATGTGACACACGACAAAGGAGTATCTCCTTCGCAGCCAAGTTCCTTTGCAGAAAGGTAGATCGGCGATTTACTTTTCGAGCGTAAAGGCGCGTACTCTCGCCGACAGCGTACACGACCCGTAAACGGGAGATAACTTTTCACAAAATTACAACACCCCGCAAGTACCTTCTTGCCTTGTATAAGCTTTAGCTTTTAGCCGTGTAATGAGATTTGTCGGGCCGCAAAGATTTATTTTCACCGCACCCTCGAAGCTCACATCGCCGCCATGCGGCATTCCAGCAGTCATTATCTTTTTCGTCGTGGCGTAAAACGAACAATCAACATTATTAGCCATCAGCAATGAAAACGATATTTTTGCGATCCACAGTCGCTAAAGGTAAATGCGGGATTTTTAAAGAATCTTTACTATCTTGCTGCTTTAACAAGGAGCGCCATTTCTTGCGGCGTTCGTCTTGGGAACCACCTAAAGAAGTTCACGTGCTGCCGTGTGTCATCGGCGCAACTACTTTCTGCAGAGGGTCCTTTAGAGTAGAAAAAGGGGTTCACTACAGATGACTTAACTTTGGCCCGTGTGTCAGGGGTATTATACGGTGAGATTAATACCAGTGTTGTACGGAACGCCGTTCCAAGGAACGGCGTTCCTGGAACTAGTTCCTTTTTAGGGGAACGAAGGAACGCCATCGTTACTTTAAAGGTTGGTGGAACTGTAACGGTAACGCGTTACATTTAAAAGTAACGGCAGAGGGAAAGACGTTCCTTCTGTAAACATTTCACAGGCGTTCCTCATGCAACGCAGGTTGGCCGGGCTGCAACAGCTGAGGTCGAGCCTCGAGTCCTCGCTTCCCTGTTATTAGTCTCCTTCACTCATAAGAAAACCACACGCAAATCGCCATTCCTTTACTCTTTCCCCTCGAGGCTTCAACGAGGACGAAGCTTCTCTTTCGCCAGTGTACGCACACCACATGTGTATTTCGTTACTCCCTTACGGTGGCCGCACCCTCTGGCTGCACGAAAAGTTTCCGGCTGTCTACGGCAACGCATGCCGAACCACGGCCAGCCGCGAAGTTCCTTTCGTCCCTTCAGATCCCGCCGCCAAGGCTTCCTTCGAACTAAGACACTGTCTACGCGCGCTTTGCTCAGTGCATACGTTCTGCGAATGCGGTTATGGCTCATACGTGTCGGCCTCGGCGTCAAAGACATTTCTTACGCGGGAGACCACTCGGCAAAGCAGACAAGCAGCGGCGAATGTTACACTACGGAGGCTGTAGTTGCACCCTGTTGTGAAGTCAAGATAACGTGTCGCCCCGCCACGGTGGTCTAGTGGTTATGGTACTCGGCTCCTGATCCGAAGGTCGCGGGATCGAATCCCGGCAGCGGTGGGTGCATTTCGATGGAGGTGCAATGTTGAGGCCTGTGTGCTGTACGATGTCAGTGCACGTTAAAGAACCCCAGGTGGCCGAAATTTCTGGAGACCTTCACTATGGCGTCTCTCATAATCAGAGCTGATTTCGGAATGTTAAAGCCCACAAATAAATCAAGATAGCGTAACGTGGCTTGCAGGCAGGCAGCGATCAACGTAGCTGGCTAGTGGCACTTTGGAAACGAAAACCACGAGAGTTTGGACAACAGGGCCAGCCAACGCGACCGAGTTGGCTAGGACCAGTTAACAAAAGGGCGGCGCGGTCCCCTTCAGACGTCCAACTGGTGATCGCTGAGAAGACATCGGCTGGTGTTTCCACGGACTCTCCCCGCTTGCTTCAGTGGGCAATTGTAGGATTCTCCGAAAGTCGTGTAGGAAGCGACCGTTCCAACGCGGCGTACTCTATTCGACACGCTGCCGGCCTCTGCTGATCGGGCGACAACGTCCGCCGAAAACTGAAAAGCTTCGTTCTCCTGCTGTGACGAAAGGAGTCGACGAACGGGCCGTAGTTATGGCGAGACAACTCTCAGGCGCAAGCAGGGGCGCAGGAAAGCGCGCGCGACAACACCAACGACGCGGGGATAGCAGTCTTTCGCTTTATGTGAGGCAGTCTGGACAGCAAGGAAGGGTCGTTTTGAAGGCTGGACACACTGTAGAGATCTTTCACTTGGCATTCGAAAATCACGGAACACCACCTTGCCTCCTGTGCCATCTAGATTCTGTTGCAATGAGTGCCGATGTGGTATTATAGAGTGCTCCCTGGCCATGGCTACCCCCTATGTTTCAGCCAACTGAATACAACATCGCACGCCTGTGTTTAGCATAATGTATGACTTGTGCTCCATCAAACAATACAAGTGGAGTGTCGAAAAGATCGGCGAGAAACTTAAAGAAGCACGCGCAGGTATGGTTTATGTAATGTTCTTTCCTATTCGCGTAACGAAAAAACAGCTTTGTGTTCTAAGTGCAAATCGGTCCATTTGTTTCTTTCTTGTTCACATTAGGCATTTCTACTATGTCTTGATCTCATAGGAACTAGAGCCAAGCTCAGTAGCACGTATGCAAGTATTTGCTACTTGGGTCGTGCGGTTGTGCTGCTGCGAACCTTGAATGCGTGACATACGTCATTTTTGCTTGCAGACATCATTTATAGGTTGGTGTCCGATGATATGATGCACGCGATTTATTTATTTATTTATTTATTTATTTACCCTTTTATTTATTCCCCACATATTAATCTCATTTCGTCATTGCATGAGAGGGGCTGCTGTACAAATTTGACAGACAAAGCGTACTCCTTAGGACGCCATAAAAAATATTCCCACGTTGTATAAGTCGTCGGTAAGCTCATCAGCTGATCATGGAGTTCGAATTCTTCATACCGACACACACTGCGCAGCACCATAAATAAGAACGAAAGGACCGTATCACAAATGGTTTAAAATTGTGAGAATGAAGCAAATAATACATTCAGAACTGTCAATTAGACAACTATACCACTAAAAAGGCTACAAATATTGCGGGAAGAAGTTTAGGGCAGGAAATGATGACGACATATCGGGAAATCTTGTTCCAGTATTTATAGGCGCAGGTGTAGCACAAGCTATTATATGCTAATGTAAATCGACAGGTCTACAGTATTTGTAGCTTTTAGTGTTAAATGCGGGCTTGCTACTCACATGCATTGGTGAATGTGAGTGACTTTCTATTTGCAAATCTGAGGTGCACTATTCTGACTGCTCATTGGAAGACCCATTATGTGTTGTACTTGTAATAGACTAGAGTCACAGTCGCTGTGAACATGTCGTGACTACGTTCGGTGCTCCCTGAAGGTATGTCTAGAAGCATTTTTCATATTTTTTCTATCCACATAGTGTGCTGCCGGTAAGGTTCTAGTTCGCGCAATATTCGTAGCTGGAAGTGAATTTTAATGCGTTTAAGTCACTTAGTTTGAGCTCACAATTTTCCGACACTATTTTGAATCTTAAAAATCAAATCTAACGTAAATGTAACGACACGTTCCAATTACGGAAATGTAACTGGAACGCGTTCCTTTCTGATTAACGGAACTTGTAACGGGAACTCGTTACAAAATTGGGAAGGAACGAGGAACGAGCTTTCGTTCCTGTTTTGGAGGAACGTGTACAACACTGATTAATACCGACCTTCTCTGACGTCGGTGGTACGAGAAACTGTGTAAAATGATATGTGCATTAATTTCCGGCTCAATTTGCCTCTAAGAAATAGTTAAATTACATAACTAAACACTTCCCTAGAATTTTATTTAATGCACAGTCCGCTGATCATCGAATTTTCAATGCACGTTCTCCTCGGAACAGCTATAATATATGTCAAGCAAGGCGGTTCCTAGAAAAAAATGGACATTAAAAAGCTTTTTAGCAGATTCGCATGCTGGCCACCCTGTGTTTTTGACGTCATTACCGACAAAACTGCCTACCCGAGCAGGTGGGCCATCATAGCACACTCTATGATGTCATAGCATGCACACAAGGGTCTAACCGTTTGGGCTTCGGTCTTGACACATCGTTCATTAAGTTATTTCAAAATATTGGCCAGTTCCCGAGCAAACTGAACCACCCTGGCTATTAGTCCCATTGGAAAACAACGATATCAGAGAAAAAAAAAACACCACAGCAGTTCCCCTTTAACGACACCGTATGTACTCAACACTGCTTCCATGTACGTGGAACGCTAAATGACACAGTGCGCTCAAAGCATCTCAAGCGATCTCACGATCGTCGCCCTCCTCTCTATACGGAACCCTTCGTGCACACACCACATATGACCGAGGCACGCATTGCGGTTCACTGAAGTAGCCAGGGTCGATGACCATCCTAGGCACGTGGGCCGTGTCTCTGCTGCCGTCCCGCACTCACGAGAGGCGGCAATTTGAGCGCCATCCACGATGGCCCGCTTCGACACGGCGAGACGCGCGGCCAAATGAGCACGAGGCGGTGGCGGAGGCGCCTGCCTTCACTGTCGGCGATGGGTCAAGTGCATGACAGCATGCAATGCCGCGTACTCCCGGAGGAGACAGCCCAGATGCCCGCTTCGCGTCGCCCCCCGAGGGACGTCTCGTCGACACATAGTTATCTCCTGGACGCCACCAAGGGGACGACTTCGCGACTGAGCTTTTGCCCGACCCCGTCGAACCTGCCTTTTACGGAAAACCCTCGCAGAAGAGGAGAGGCGGCAGTCAATTTGCGGTAGGGTGCGGACAGAAACCCCTTGTGCGCCTTTCTGCTTAGAGAAGAAAATTAACGACGAACTCTCGGCTCCGCTGTCACAGGAAGACGGCGCTAATCGTCACGTGAGCAAATGCATTTTTGCTCGGACGCTGGAGGCGACACTGTGTCCGTGCGTGTACTGTCCATCAACAAGACAGAAGTGTGCGATCGCGAGTAGGAGACGAAGAGGGTGTGGGGAGTGGAGGGGGAATAATCGATGGACCACGCAAATTGCGGCAAGGACCATTTCCCAAATGTCGTCAGTGCAGCTTTGGTCGCGTAACGATTACTGCGCGTCAACGCCGTGACCCTTCCTGGACACGGAGGACTCGGTGACATTTTCTCCTTACATGGGCTGCGACGAAGGAACACTCGCAAGAACAAAGCACGAAATTAGTAGGGAAGCGCGGAAGGAGCCTAGTTTTGTCACGGAACCTGAAACAAATGAGCCATACACGAAATGTCACAATTCACTCAATCACGCGGCTTCTCGCGCTGCGTGACTAAGGAACTTGACGGCTATGTGTTTTCAATGCCGTGAAGACCGAGTAGTTGTGATGGTCTTCATAGTAAACAGTATGCCATCCTCGGCGCTGGAGATGGCGTCGTAAGGATGCGCGATTCGCCCTAGCATATAGGTGTTAAACTAGTGTTAGTTTTGATGTAACATATATAAACCCACAAAACTTCGAGAATGCCTTACTGATTTCTTAACAAAACGGGCGCGCAAACATATCAGTGTGTTGAAGTGTCACGGCTACAACACATAGCATATAGAGGACGTGTGCGTGGTGTACGGTGTCACATATTGCGCTCAGTCAGAAAATCTTCCTGAGGACAGTGATCCCATAGCATCCCATCCGGTATGCAGTACTGACGTGTGTCATCAAACTTATTCTACTCTCTGACGCACACAAAAAGCGAATCCTTTGAAAATATGTCTTGAGGAGTGTCTCGATTATCCGCGAGCTGTTGACCGGTCCCGAGGAGCGCATCCTAGATATTTGTCGTGCGTTTTAGAGCTTGGTCTACAACATCATAAAAGGCTTCGTAATCAATCATTTGTCAGGGGAACTATTCAGGGAAAGCGTTCAGGTGCAGAACTACACGACACTAATAAAGAGAAGGAGCCATCGTAAAGTGCTATATAGCCCTATAAACAAGGTATATACGCATAGGTAAATTTCCATCCCTCATTGGGTTTGATGGCTGTCGCAGAAAAAAAATCACAGCCTATCCACGGGGTGAATGATGATGAGTGGGCGAAGCTCCGGAGGGAATCATCGGTATACCGTGAATCTTCCGTGTAATTCGCCCAGTCGATCATTATGTAAAGACGTGAGAAACACTGTATTCGAACGCTGGGATCTCGCGTTTAAGGGGACGCTAACACAAACGTTTCTAACGCTAGCACGCGTTAGAAACGTGCAGTACACTCTAGTAAGGGGGAGAGGCCACAGCATCTTACGCAGCCGCTTACACAGGCCGGAACGCGCACCGCGTTTGCCGACGCCATCACATGAGTGCTGAAAGAGTATAAGGCGGAGAGGCCACAGCGTCTTACACCAGCTTCTTACACGCGCCATAACGCGCTAGCACAAACGCATCATCCTCATCATCATCATCATCGTTATAAACGGGCAGTCTTTCGTTAATGTTGGGTATTTAGTGTCATCGTGGTGCATGTTTCCATGTGCGCTTCGTGGCGTAGTGCATGGCTTCAGGAAAGAGGTAGCTGATGATGATGACGATGATGATGATGATGATGATGATGATGATGATGCGTTTGTCCAGGTAGCAGCCTGGACACACATTCTTTTCTTCTTCTGTGCCTCATAGCTGCCTTCATGCAGTAGTGGGCTGAGGGCAAGCGGTGGTTACTACATACATACATACAGGTGACGAACGACCCACGCCTTAAGGAGCTTCGCCCCTAAAAACCTGCCGTGATGATATCACTTTTGTGACACCTGTTATGTTCGGCGGTAGATCGAAGGGGAAGAGCAGGCGACGGCGGCCTACTCCGTCCTTTAAGTTGTCGCCGCGGTCATCGGAACCATCGAGAGAGAAGAGGCCATTACGAAAATTAACTACACCTGCCGAGTGCGAATGAACAGAATCAAGAAGACGGAGGGTGAACGTGGTGTAAATTATGAACAGGGAACACCACTGAATGTTACGTTGTGACCGGTGGACTTGTGTTCGTCAGGCCAGTAAATTTATTTGTGCACAATGCAGCCTAGCTGCAGTACTATAGCAGGGGCGGCTACAGTGCAAAGGTCGGAGGACTCAGAGGAGAAACTGCCACATCAATAAAGAAAAAAACAACAGCAGAAAACACTACTATGTTTATCACAACTCCGCTCGTTTTGGAAGAGAGGCAATGTTGAATCAGAACTGTATGCAAAAATTTAATAGACGTATTCACGCACAGGAGTGCGCCGTATCCAAGCACAGCTAATACCATTGCGTTAGTTTCATTATGTGGGCTTGGAGCTCGTGCAAAAGTAAAACATCTTATTCATCTAAAAGAAATCGAGAAAATTCCAAGAAGCGATCGAGTAAACAAGTATTTTGAAATGAGTAAATTTACTTAGTAAACAAGTATTTTGAAATGAGTAAATTTACTTAAACTATGAATTTCTGCTTACTCTTTATGGGCACGTAACGATAAAACATTGAATTGGAGGATATGTTCGAAATTTCTGTAGGCCTTCTTGCCTATGTAACATTTCCGGATTCTGCATAAAATCTTGAAAGTACAAGGGCTTACTCACGTAGGCAGTAAGCCCTTGTACTTACGGGAAGGAAGAACTTGCGGACTGACTGCGCTGCTTCGCTCGTGTTTCTGCAGTTTTTCTGATTTATGTGTTTCAAGCTGCTTATTCTCTTGCACATTGAACTTCTGAGCGTCGGACATAATCCCAGCGACGGGTGCGGCGACCCTGAGACCACATCCCACAAAGCCTCCTGAGCTTCAGCCCGTTGTCATGCCAGACCAAAAACTGCAGACTCAAGCGGCGTTACCCAGCATCGGGACACCCTCTGCCGCTGGATTGCAGCCTGGAACGTGCCACAGGTCAGAATTATGCTCCATCTTCTGTGCATTTCTCGCTACCGCCTGGCCAAGGTCCAGCCGCGGAGATCATCTCCTGCTTCGACGTAAATCTACCCGAAGGTCAGGACGATAAATTTTCTTTTAGATGCGAAGCAGCTTATGGTCGAGCCTGTTCCGTCCCTGCGCCGTCCACACCCCCACTGCGCATGCGCAACAGCTGGCCCAAGCTGGCAAGGAACGAGAACGCGCCCTCGCCCGCGAGAGACAACGCTCACGCAGGCAGCGTCTGCTAGCTCCTCCCCCCCCCCGTTTTCCTCTCCTCTAGGAATCCTCTACTCTACGGAGCGGCGCCTTCTAGGTGGCGTTGGTGGCGCCCGCGTCCCAAACACCCACAGCGCATGCGCGTCCGCTCCCCCCATCTCTCCTTTCCTACGCTCCTCCCTTTCTCTGTTCTAGGAATCCTCTAATCTACGGAGCGGCGCGCACGACAGGTGGTGCGACAGCTGCGTACTCCGCTGGGGGTGCCACGGTAGTTCCGCGGTATGAAGAATGACGGAGCGCGCGTGCCTCATTATCTCTCCTGTGTAGCGCCGCTTGAGCGCTCGGGCCGCTGCCGCGAAAATTTACACCATCTCCCTGCTCAAGCTAACCATCTTCCGCTGCTTCGCACTCACACATGGTTCCCTTTAGTGGGAGATGGATGGATGGATGGTGTACATTCATTTTGTCAGAATTGTCTGCCACTGTTACCTACGTGGGCGCTACCGTGATTTCTTCGAAAGGCTCGGAAACGCAAAATGACATAACGCCCCTCAAACACTGCAGCACTTCAAAAATGTCTGCAGTGAACCCTCTGCCAGTACAGAACACACCCGAGTCAAACTTGCCCATCGTATATATAAGACGAAAAATACTGAGCAAGTTATCAGGCGCCTCAGCCATTAAAATTGAAGACAGCCTTCGATGAGGTAGCTCCAGATGGCGTACTGCAAGTACGAACAAATGAGTGTGTGAACCTCCTGGCTGTCGAACACTCAGTGCAGAAGATTCTGAGTATCTGCTGGAAATCACAAGTATTGCTGGAATAGCTTTACAGGATGTACGAGCCACGGTCTAGCAGCTGCTGATTAGATGTCATGAAATGAGATCCTGTAGACCTTGATCAAGCTGATGTTCTTATGGCTTTCTTCAAAGAGCTTCTTTCAAGTGCGTAAGGCGACTGGTAACGTCAGAAAACGTCCGCACTGTGCTTTTCACAGAAAGTGCTATTGAGTACATCATGGTCCCAGGCAGCCCAACAACATTGGACAGACCTTCGCGGAACGTTGGAAAACATTGGATACAATATTGGAACTACATTGGATTTCGGGGTCCATGCTACACTTTAGACTAGACTAGTCGAACGTTGGATACCAGTGGTATAACGTTGGAAAGATTGGGAAAGAATGGCTTTGGCCAACATTGTCCATCGTTTGTATTTTGAATATTGGTAAGCTTGTATAAACAATGGTAGCTCGAACAGTTTTTTCCAGCCTTTATTGATGGCTGTTCCATCATTCTTTTGCCAGCATTCATCGTTGGATGAGGCAGCATTTCTTACCAGCCTTCTTTATTGGCTGACCCTATATTTTCTCCACCTTTTTTATTGGCTATCATGCACGCACTTAAATTTGTTTTGCCGAGGCTTTTGGCTCTAGGCAAAAAGCAAGAATATCCAGTAAATTATGGGAGTAACAATAGCTTTATTTTGTACTTAGTATGCATGTATGTATTGCAAGCTTGGGAAATGAATTTTTTATGTTCACGCTTCGTGGTAATGACGACAGCATAAAACAGACATAAATGGTCAATGCACTCGTATGTTAACGCCGAAACGTATCTTTCGAAAACATACACACATACAAATAAGCGAAATGTCTTCTTTGTGACACATTTTATTTGTGAGTTTAAAAGACATGAGAAGGAATTGAAAAGAAAGTTCTGATAAAATCAGCAAATCATATTCACTCTAAGTTTAAAGTCCACTGTGTATGAGCAGCCTTGAGAAAACTAAACGCATACGTACCATAAGCAAAAAGAAGAGGCACAACAAAACATACGCCTTAAAACTATGCGACACGTTATGGTTTACTTGCTTATTAAATTGTGGAGCAGCTGAAGCTTGAAAGGTTGCTTAAACAATTGCACGAAACAGCTGAATTGTATAAATTAAGCACTTCCTCAAGTCCGGAACTTCCTCAATCCGGAACGGAGGGTATGCCGGGACAAACCGACGACTTCTAAGGAACCGAAAACCAGGAACAAATAATGACCGTTAAAGAGCAAAAGGAAAACATGTGTTTCATGCAAGACAAAAACAAACAAACATGAAAGTCACGCGAACCAAAACAGCTTTGCTAGGAGCGATTACTTCATCTGCCGCGATGTATACAACAAAGACCACAAAGTGTGTATTTACAAATAGACAAATCTAACGAAAATACCCTGTAATACATGCTATAATAAACCCAGCACACACCAAAATGAGGGAATGGGCACAATGGAATGCACAATGAGTAAAATAAACGAATGGCTAAAATCGGTACAAAACTTTCAGGAAAACCTTTAGAACAGTCCGAACACGTTGAGGCTCATCTGTTCAGTTCACCTATAACGTCCGGTCTAAAGAAGCGCAGGGCTGCCGCTTTCCCACAATGCAGAAGTTTGCAGTCGCGAGTTCCGTGTCCTTAGTCCCCTTAGGGGTTCTGACTTCGTAAACTTGCCAGTTTCAGCAGATATCCGATGCCCGTGTGCGACACAACCTGTACGTCCGAGAAACCTCTGCCGAGTGAAAGCCGCTCAGGCCGCCAGTCGTTGGCGGTGCCCGCACCCCCCACAGGCATGCGCGTCCCCCACCCCCACTCTCCCTCTCCTACGCTCCCACTTCTCTGTTTAGAATCCTCTAATCTACGGAGCGGCGCGCACGACAGGTGGTGCGACAGCTGCATACTCCGCTGGGGGTGCCACGGTAGTTCCGCGGTATGAAGAATGACGGAGCGCGCGCGCCTCATTCTCTCTCCTGTGCAGCGCCGCTTGAGCGCTCGGGTCTATACCGCGAAAAATTACACCATCTCCCGCTCAAGCTAACCATCTCCCCGCTGCTTCGCATTCACACAAAGTTCCCTTTAGTGGGAGATGGTGTACTTCTTTTTGTCAGAATTGTCTGCCACTGTTACCTACATGGGCGCCACCATGATTTCTTCAAAAGGCTCGGAAACGCAAAATGACATAACGCCCCTCAAACACTGCAGCACTTCGAAAATGCCGGCAGTGAACCCTTTGCCAGTACAGAACACATCCGAGTCATACTTACCCATCGTATATATAAGACGAAAAATACTGAGCAAGTTATCAGGCGCCTCAGCCATTAAAATTGAAGACAGCCTTCGATGAGGTAGCTTCAGATGGCGTACTGCAAGCGCGAACAAATGAGTGTGTGAATCTCCTGGCTGTCGAACACGCAGTGCGGAAGATTCTGAGCGCCTGCTGGAAATCACAATTATTACTGGAATAGCTTTACAGGCTGTACGAGCCACGGCCGAGCAGCTGCAGATTAGATGTCATGAAATGAGATCCTGTAGACTTTGATCAAGCTGATGTTCTTATGGCTTTCTTCAAAGGGCTTCTTTCAAGTGCGTAAGGCGACTGGTAACGTCAGAAAACGTCCGCACTGTGCTTTTCACAGAATGTGCTCTTGAGTACATTATGGTTATACCGAGTGTACAAGTACATTGAAGCTCCGAGACAGTGCTCCATGCCAACGTTTTGGAAGCGATGTCAGTGCCTGAAGGTTGCAAACACGATGCCCACGCTGCAGGGGCAACCAGCACATATTTTGCCTGTTGAAATGAAGAGCCACAAGGCCCGAACTGCAGGAAAAAAGCACGTATCCACGTCTACCCGCTGAACTATTTTGCTTAAACAGAAGAGGATACACAACTGCAATATTAACGACAACGTCGGGTACCAATCGGCAAAGTATCATCAGAAAACTTGGAAATAGTAGCCAAGCAATAAAGGCTGCAGGCGACAATGTAACACCTAACAGTCCGCCGCATACTGACGACAGAAATGAGTTCGTCTCTACCGACTCGCCTACTATATATAGCTTCAGCGCCTCATATGCGAGCTGCTCAGGAGAGTGCATCTGGCCTGTCGGAAGAGACATTGGCTTCAACGTCCTGGAGAAGCATGCTTGTTCACCTGACTTTGCCATTGAGCGTAAGTCACCAATGCACCACGGAAAAATGTCTGACACGTAACCGCAATGCATACCATGTTTGTCATGTGCGGTTGACGTGACATACCGATGATTCACGACGCCAGCGAATCAAAGCAATCGAAAACGCCTGCAAGCTGGGCGAAGCGTTTCCACCTGAAGCCAACGGTGCGTTTACGCAACCGTGGAATGGAAAATTGCTGATGAAGAGATTAAGGCCCGAGTTCTCGACGTCTGCCTGAATTATTTGAACTCTGCCGCTTTGTTCGAGCGCTCTGCTTGCATCGACGTAAACAACGAGAGACAACACCACGACAGTCAAAACACCGCACGTTCTTTCGTGGAACAGTCGCGCCTTGCAGCCTCGGTGTGTTGCCACGCGTTCTTCGAGCCGCGCTCTAATGCACTTGCACATCTGATATACCTGTAGAACAGCAAACGCGCATGTCCGGCAAACAAAACAGCGCAGTGAACGCCGTAGCACCTCGCGTCCATCGGGTCGGCACGTATTTATTATACAGCTGTCCGAATGCGTGCCTGCATCGATGCTTTAACGCACAACGGAGCGAGTTAATAGAGAAGACTGGACTGATTTACGTACCTTTTCCGGTGATTCTGACAGAAAGAAACTAAGTAAGAGAAAGCGAAGACAGCGAACACTCCCGAGTTTTTCCTTGTTTGATACGCTCAGCTATGCAATTGGACAAGAGTTGGACAGTGCGTATTAACGTTCGGGGGCATTGGCCACTGTGGCGGTGATGGGCTGTGGAACATGTATGTACGTACACAAGGAATACAAACATATGTACGTATTGGAGCATTACGAGAAGCATCTTGAAGAACAGCACGGACACACGACGCTGAGCAGCAGCGGCGGCGATAAGACGGCCCTTTCAACGCAGTCGCATAAATCAGGTCTCCCTACACACGTCGGAACGACATCTTACAAATGGCACTGATTACGCGCTTCAGATTTACGACCTCGCGACGTGGACAGCAATGCCGGGACCCTACGCACGCTAACGTACATGAAGCTTCAGATAAGCCGGCAAAGTGAAGGAAAGAAAAAAAAGAGAGAGAGAGAGAGAGAATCACTTTGTTCAGCGACAGTCTTCCAGAGCTTCGGCAGACAGCTTGATGCAACAAGAACACAACGCCGTGATATATTCCCGTGGGAATGCGAACTGATATATTAACATTTACTAGCGATGTGTAAGTGCATCACTGATCGGATGCGATTCTTATTCCAATGATAGTCGTCCGGTTAAACAGCCGAGGTTGCTTACCCCCAATTAAGTTATGTAGCAACGGTGAATATTCGATATGCATGGGAACTGACGTGTGTTGTAATTTTGTTAGGATTTTCTTTAATTTTTTTCAATTTGCCCTTCGTTTAGGGACCCGCATGAACTTGCCAAAATGTGAGGCAGCTTTGGTTAAGCGTCAACTGCGTATGTCTGCATTTTGGTGCAGATATAAATTGGTTGGTTAA
Organism: Hyalomma asiaticum; assembly: GCA_013339685.2. Lineage (NCBI taxonomy): Eukaryota > Metazoa > Arthropoda > Arachnida > Ixodida > Ixodidae > Hyalomma > Hyalomma asiaticum. Next base: position 102,574,461 of record CM023485.1, on the reverse strand, counting down.
TCGAAATGGCAGCGTATGCGTACCATAAAGTGCAGCCTTGCCTGCGTTGGCGTGCTGCTCATTCGATAGGATCAAATGTTAGTCAACAGTGTTAGGGTTAGCCTGGATATGTGCACTTAGCATCGTGATCACTATAACCATGTGCTCATCATCATGTGCTATATATGGCACGAGTCTGTATTTGGCCGTATTTGCCCAATGCACATCGGAGTCTTACATGGCATTCCTCGTGTTGGTCTTTCATTACCACGTATGTTTCTATTGTGATTTGGGCAAATACCGCCACATACGGGCACGTGCAATAGGCACATATGCCCAATTCCTGATATCGCCATATATGACATTTTTTGTAAGGGTGGACAGCTGTTGTAAGCGAGAAAACGGCGAAATTGAGAAATTTTAGTGGCGCCATCTCTCCGTCTCTGCTGGTACCTTTTTGAAATGTCGTCAGCTTATCTTTTTTGAGCACTCGACTACTATTCCCCTGGCTAAAAATGAAAAAAAAAAAACACAATGAGTTGGATAAGCTTTCACAATAAATAAACGTGCAGTAAGCCACAGTTGTTCCTACATAATACGGCCGTGGAGCTCACTGCGCCGTAACGTCGGCAGCCGAGATCGTGACGTCAAGTAGTCTGTTCGGCGCGGGCGATTCAAATTGGGCGGCAACACCTGGGAATTTCGACGGAAGTTTTTGGCACATAAAGATCGTCTACTGGCGCGGGGAAAGCGGTGCTGGATTCCGAAAAATCTATATAATGGAAGGTAATATTTTTCTTTAGTATCCCTTTAACATGAAAAAAAAAGCAGCGTTGGACGCACCCAGCTGAAGCGACGAAAACATATTACGACACTACGTAGTCTTATGCAGCATGCGCGAGTTGGGTAATTGTAGCCTATATATAAGAGCTCTGCAGAAATGCCACAATGGTGAACATCGGTGAGCTCAGCCGAATAGAATGGTTGTTTCGGTGAGCCCGGGTGGATACTTGAATCGGACTCGAAGGAGAGTTACGGTTAGTCCGAGCCCCGACAGTAAATATAATAAATTAGCATTGCTCGGTGAACCAGACACTAGCTTTAGCCGTATGTATGTATGTATGTATGTATGTATGTATGTATGTATGTATGTATGTATGTATGTATGTATGTATGTATGTATGTATGTATGTATGTATGTATGTATGTATGTATGTATGTGCAAAGTTAGGGAAGCAATTGAGGGCATGTCCCGCAGGAAGCAGCTGGAGAAGATGGCATAACAGCCAACTTGATCAAAGGTGGAGAGACTTCCTAACTAGATAGCTCGCGACACTATACACACAATGCCTGAGAACCTTAGATGTACCACTAAATTGGAAAATGCAAATATTCTATTACAAAAGAAGGGAGATGTAAAAGGCTTGAAGAACTACGGATCAGTCTACTCTCAGCACCATAGAAAACAATCACAAAGTTTATCTCTAATAGAATAACAGCTACGTTTGAATTTAATCAACCACGAGAGCAAGCAGGGTTCAGAAAAGAATACTCCACCATAGATCACATTTATGTGATCAATCAGGTACAACAAACCCCTCTATATGGCTATCATAGACTACAAAAAGGCTTTTGACTCGGTAGAGATACCAGGAGTTCTGGAGGCACTGCGCCTTCGATGAATATGTGCATGATAGCTACGTCAATACTATAGCCAACATCTATGAATATTATGCAGCCACCCTACCGCTCTTTAGGAAAAGCAGGAAAATCCCAAGGTGTCAGACGAGGAGATACAACTTGTGCGATGCTATTTACTGAATATTTGGAAGAAATCTTCAAAAGACTAGACTGGGACGAAACAGGACTAGTGATTAACGGCGAATATTTGACTAGCTTACGCTTTGGCGATGATATAGTACTCTTTTAGCAATGATGGCGACGAACGGCAGAACATGATTGAAGACTTAAGCGGAGAAGCGCTAAGGCATGGTCAAACGACAACATGCCGAAAACAAAGATAATGCTAATTGGCATGGCGTAGAAACGTGTCTTCACTATTGAAAAGCAGACATTAGAAGTCGTACAAGAATACTTATATCTAGGGCAGCTACCGACAGGAGAACCCACCCATGTAAAAGAGATCCACCGTATAGAATAAACATGGGATGGCGCGCATACGGGAGGCGTTCTCGACTTATGGACGGAAACCTACCACTATCACTCAAGCGGAAATTACGTAACTGCTGCGTTTTGCCAGTACTGACATACGGGGCAGAAACTTGGAGAATTACGAAGAAGCTCGAAGGAAGTTGAGAACCACGCAGCGGGCGATGGAACGTGAAATGATAGCTGTTGCTACTGCTCATGGCGATGATGAAGAAGATGATGATGGAACTCTAGACCGTCGATTTGGTATATACCCAAGTTGGCATGACATAACATGAGTGCACAAAAAACATGAATACTGGGCCATGTCACAAACATTATGACATGCGTATAATGTAATTCATAAATATATAGCAAGATATGAAGCTAGCAGCATGGTCGTTGTTTCATTACCTTGCTGCATACTAGTTAGCGTGTGCCTCGTATGACGTACGCTTATTACATTCATGAATGGAGCGTCACGGCGCGCAATATATCATAGCACGAATAGCACAAATGACTTGGTGCTCACGCCGCGAAGCCATCGTGGTCGTTCCATAGTATGGTATACGCGTAAATGTATTTGGACGGAAAACATGCGGTAATGAATGTCATGTCATGACGTCAATAACATGACATATCATTCATGAATTACAAATGAGAATATGTATACAGTGGCTTGATTAGTTTGTTTACAACTCAATATGTTTCACTTAACGCAATGGACATGACGTGACCTACGCGGTGTTCTACGCAATGTGTCCAAGAATTTTATAAGTTTAGAAACCCATGATATTTGCGCACATTTTCCAGTACTGCTTTGCTGACAGCTGCAGACGCTGTAATGCTGGTACCCGTGAAAATTTTAGCAGTAACTATCAAACTAGACTAACCTTTAAACCAGAATGGCCAGGCGGCATAACTTAATGAAAGAATAAAATTTACTTATGCAAATAGTCCATACTTCTTGTGGTATTTCAGGAAAATTCGATGCTTGCAATTTTTACAGATCGATTAAATCTGGCTAATTTCTCGCAATAAATCAAAGCTTAATTGCCCAAAGAGCGCAGTTTCCACGACCTTCGGTGACGCCCACTGTGTGCTTATAGTTTCTACCCTCTCATTGTCGCCATAGCCGCTGGATAAAGATGCTTGCTCATGCTCCCGGTGCACAGGGAAGGGAAGAATTACGTCACAATATAGCACTACAGAGGATCACGGCAACTATACGTCCATCGGCAATCAGTTTCATTTTCTTGCATGAGATTAGCCAGATATCAACGATCCGAAGATATTAGCAGCATTGCCTTGTTCCAGATCATAAGATTAATTTAAATTATCTATATAAATAAGTGTCGTTCTTCCATTAATTAGGACTAGAGTGCCTGGCTATTCTGCTTGAAAGGTCACTGCTTTAATTTTGTTGCTTACTGCTCAAACGTTCACTGATGCCCACTTCTACGATTCGGGCTGCTGTGAACAGTGCAGTCTCCAAAAAGATGTGCAGCTATCCGGTTTTCTGCATTTATTAGAGTCTTGGACGCATTTTCTGAAGTACCTTTACATGCCACAAGATTTACCGTATTTAGTTGCATAAAGCCAGCACTTCTTAGCCACCTTTCCACTATCGCAGATTTTACCGTACTAAAATTGCAATAAACAATTAAATTACTTCTTGCCGTAATGAGTAATATGGTAAGTTCGTAGATTGGTAATATAGCCATGTAATGAATTACTTCAAGTGAAAAGAAAATTACTCATTAACTTCCCAGATACATTTGTCCGAAATGTCGCATGTCTTCTTCCTTTATGCATAAAAAAATCATTAAGGAAAGAAAGAAAAACAACACAAATAAGCTAACCTGAGTGTCAGGTCCACAGAAATTCTGAACATCCTGTTAGCACCCGAACTCAAATCCTGAAACCTGGAATAACGCTGTTCGAAGGCCACGAAGCTTGACACTCCAGGCAAGAGCAGCCGACGAGTACTCCACGTTACCCTCATTGTTCGATAGTTCAGCAACATATGTGCAGACGTTTCAAACGATTAAGCGTGTCCCTAGGAGATGGCTTTTTTTAAAAGATAAAACTTCGATAAGTTGTGTGGTCGCAGGTCTCCCCGCCAACCAACTATTCTTTTTTCAGTCAAGTTTACGCAAGCATCGAGATAATTTAGAGGGACGCGTCATTAATACGGACAAAGTTTAGCCGTGGCGGTTTGCATACTAGCTTCAATATATGCGTGCTGTAAGTGAAGTGCACTTGAGTCAGTGCATGAATGATGATTTTGGTCAAGGTAATTTCAAAAGTAATTTAATTACTCCGGAAAAGTAATAGTAACGTTATGTCATCACTTTCGGTCATCTGTGATTTGCAATGTAATTTTTACTTTTTAGAAAGTTACTTTTTAGAAGTTATTTTGGCATCTCTGGGCTATTGTATTGTAACGGCGCGTAGTGTTCTCTAATAGTGAATTCCACTGGCGGATCTGGAGCAAGTTTTTTTGCTCCGCGGCCGAGAATTTGAATTCCACTGGCGTATCCCGAGCAAGTTCGCATGTTCCACTGGGCGATCTGGGGCAACTTGCTCCGCGACGGAGCGCTCCGCGTTGATCCGTCTCTTAGAGCCGGATTCTGCCGGAACTCCAGCTATACGGTGTCGTCATTTCCGGATCAACCGAGCATGGCGATTTTTTTTCAGCGTTTTTTTTTTCTGAGGCGCTGTCTGATAACCATGGGTGTTTGTTTACATATTTTGGAATGGCGTCGTTCGACCCTACAGGGGACTGCTCCTCGGTCTGAGCGACAGCAAGAGTTCTACGTCGGAAAGCAGCAGCAGCAGCAGTGGTAGCGAAGAGTCGTGCGTGCTGTACGAAATGTTACTTAAGGAGCTGTTTCCAGATTTCCAGAGTCCCCGCGCTAACGCACCAAAATGTTCGGCTACGTCGAAGTAGTAGTACACGCGTACTCGGAGAAAGAGGTATGCATACTTTTGTGCGAGGTCTAACGTAGTCCAACGTAAGATTGCAAACATTGGCAACAGGATGCGTGCGACAACTTCCGCTGTAATCCCTGCCGGAGCGAGTTTATTTTTCACTGGCCGATTGGGATCGGATCGCTCCACGACGGATTTTGTTGCTCCGTCGTGGATTCGGCACACCGCTCCAGATCCGCCAGTGGAATTCACTATAAATGTTTCCGGGCACAGGCTTCTGCTGCCTGTAGTGCTCGTCAATGCTGCTTAAATCTTCTCATTTAGATTGCTAGTGGTGGCTAACTGTTGGCTGGTGCTCTTCAACAGTGGCTAAGTGGTGGCTGTTGGAGCTGCACAATGTTGACTCACTATCATCAACTAGTGGTGACTGATGATTGGCTAGGGCTGATTACCACCGGCAAATACTATAGGTAACTGGTGGCTTGTTTTGGCTAACGTTGGCTTGCACCCAATTTTGGTTAACTGTCATCGGTTATCACCTGACATTGGCTACATTCGGCCACTCGCGCAGTGTTTTGTATTTGTTCTTCTTATGAGGATGTAACAAATGTGCCCTGCAACTTACAATCTGTCACTGCTGGAGTTCACAAAAGTGGGCGAACCAATGCTGCTTATGCTGTGCTCGTCAACATATATAGCGTGCATCGCCCTTCTAGGAAACTTAGGTGTGTGCTCGAACCTGAATGCAGGCGTAATGTTTGAGCGTCACAGTGTAGTTAATGGACGTAGCGGCACACATCCGTGATGCAAACACGTCCATCGGCCTCGTAACACCTGACACAATGCCAAAGAAATGCGGCACAGACAGCTACTGCTTTTCATGACATAGATTCCAAGAATCGCATGTGTTCCGCCGGACTTTTTGTTGAGTCATTTCAGTGAATTCATTCTATGTCCCGATGCCCCTACTGAAACGTTCCGTATGGTCGTTCCAATAATTCCGTGTTTCCGTAAGACTGATACGGAAATTTACGGAAAATATGCGGCAAAAATATGGAAAACCTACGGACTTTGTATGGAAAATATGGAATTATTGGAATACGGAACGGCACGGTTTCAGTAGGGGTATGACAATTACCATCGAAAGCGCAGTATACTGCGCACCAGGGTATCTTATAAGCAGTGCAAGCTATGGGCGGATCTCACGCATGTATATAACACATGTGTATAACGGGCGATAAGAATGGATGCAGCAGATGACTTGCGAATCTGTAAAGAGCACGTGCTTGGTACTGCCATTATAGACTCTTCGTACGCACAATTTCTTTTCTGGTAAGGGTCAGTTGAGCCGCAATCGCCGGTGCGCTGACTGCAGAGAACAAAGCTCTCCAAACTACAAAGGACAAAAAGAAACGAAGAAAGGAGTAAGGCAAAGCAAAGAGACGCAACAGCCGTGGCGCCGGAGGCGTTCGCAGCTGGGTCCCAGCGTGGTGTCGCCCCGGTGCGCTAATAAGCGGGTTGTCAACACCGCGCGCGCGCACTCTCTCGCACTGCTGCGCGCTCCCAACGCCGTCACGGTTCCACACCTCCGGTAGCGGCCCTGCACGCCACCCCAATTTGGAGACGCTGCTCCACTGCGTTGACGCCCGCGCCGGCTTCTGGGCCCGCAGAAGGTCCCGCGACGCAGTTCTTCGCACTCTGCGGGCGCGTCGAATGAAAGAGTGATTGCAGAGCGCGCAGACGGGCGGAAGGCGCTCGCTTGTTTAAGGCTCGTGGCGCTGCCCGCGTGTGTCGCAGGTAAGGAACGATAGAAAGATGGACGTGTGGCAGCGAAGGAGACGGATCTGAGGCAACAGCGACGATACCGTCGTAGATCGATGTTACACTGGCGTGGGCAGCAGCTGCGCGGCGTTAAGGATTGATGCGGGCAGCTGTAACTCCCTGTTTTTGATGGGCATTTGATTGAATTCTTTTGTAGGTTCGCTCTGCTGGTCTACGAGTGAGAACTAGCGCGTTGCTGTTTGTCAGTGTTGGCGGTAAGGCGTTGCGAGTAACGGCGTAAATTTTTTTTCGCTTAACTTAGGCACGTAACAGGATCCGCGTTCAGTCCCATCTATGCCGTGTATAGTCTAGTTGAATCAGTGGTTCGTGTAAAATTGTTGTCTGGGGTATGGGATATAAGAGCTGTGTGAAATGTAAATGTAAGCCTCATAAAGTTGTTGTTATGGTTTCCTGCAAGAATGGAAGAATGGATTTGTGACGATGGAGTAACGTCAGAAGTAACGCGCATTACTTCATTTTTTTCGGCGACGTCGGGCGCTAACGCGTTCCTTTTATATTTGTTACTTTGGTGCAATGGTAACGTATTTAGTCACTTTTCTTCAGTAACGGCTACAACACTGCTTTTGAGAAACAATGTCGTGCAGCTATGCAAAGCCACCTTACACTTGCCTTGTTGCAAGTGTCGGGCTAAATCTTAATTTTCTATAGAGCGCACATAAGCTCCATAAAGAGGATCGTCTGCACGTCGGCAGGGCTTTACCCTTACGCCGTTTGTAGTTGTAGCGTTCATGACCACGTTGTTACCATTGTTTCCTTTTTGTATATTTCCCGCATCGACCAGCATGAATTTCTCTCACAACGTGGACATGACGTTTTCGGTGACTTTTGCTTGACTAGCTTAGCTACGACAACGGTATCACACACACACGCACACACGCACACACACACACACACACACACACACACACACACACACACACACACACACACACACACACACACGCACACACGCACACACACACACACACACACACACACACACACGCACACACACACACACACACACACACACACACACACACAGTTGTAAACAATGGTATTATTCTAAAGCGCACACAAGGATGGTATGTTAGGCCACAAGCTTACTTGTGTGTGAACTCCATCCTCAACGTAAAGAAAACTGCGTAGCGCAGCACCTACCCGCTGTACATACCGCTGTTCAGTATAACTACATTCCTGCAGTAGCCTACGGTGCGGAGGCGTTGAAGCCACATCGAGCTTTCGTGATTAGCAAGTTGAGGCGCCCCACGTGACGGCTTGAGAATGTTATTTCTCGTTTATTTATTTATTTATTTATTTATTTATTTATTTATTTATTTATTTATTTATTTATTTATTTATTTATTATGATACTTTGCGGGCCCATTGATGGGACGAGTATGTTTCCGCACGCGGAAAAACACAAGTGTTGAATAAATTTTTCACAAAAGAAAGGTTATAGATACTGAACTGGAACACCGTTAAACAATACTAACAATGAAAGTATTCAGAATGCTGCCTATGTCACCGAAAAGCATAAGCGTTGAATAAACGTTTAACAGAACAAAGGTTACAAATAGTGAAGTGCAGCGTCGTTAAACAATGCAAACAATTAACGTATTCTGGTTATAACAATGGTTCGTGGTTAGACATGGGTGCGATGGTCGCGATGACCATTCCAATGCTCAAAATCAATACATAATGCGTCACGTTAACATATTTAATTGTTTTTATATTGTAATAGTAGCTAACGTTAGAAGAAACGCGACATAACACTTTGATTGATTGATTTGTGGGGTTTAACGTCCCAAAACCAGCTCTGATTATGAGAGACGCCGTAGTGGAGGTCCCCGGAAATTTCGACCACCTGGGGTTGTTTAACGTGCACTGGCATCGCACAGCACACGGGCCTCAACATTTCGCCTCCATCGAAATGCAGCCGCCGCGGCCGGGATTCGATCCCGCGACCCTCGGATCAGCAGCCGAGTGCCATAACCAATATAGACCACCGTGGCGGGACATAACGCTTTCCCCGTAACAATATATAGGGTTTAACGGGAAGCCAAAGTGTCGTGGGAGGGGTCAACTGGAGACTGTAGCGGTGGACCACATTTTGTGCTGGGAGAGTTAGAATGTCTGGATGAGGTCCCAATTTGCGGTTGGCTGACTAGAAAATTAGTAGACAGTAGTAGACAATTTTGAGAATGTATTTGACATTCTGTATCTCAGAAGTACCAGAGCAACCATAAAAAAGGACCAATATAAGGACATTAAAAGGTGGTAAGCCTCGATAAAAATCAACTATCTAAAATGTGTGCTCTCAAGAACGCCGGTTTATCAGGCTGCCAGTGTTGCCGCTCTTTCGTTCATCTTTTTTTTCGTTTGTAGGCAGTAACTTTGTAGTAGGTGACTGTTCTGCTCTGGCTTGATTGTTTTGGAGAGGTTAAGGTATCTATCACATGAGCTGGTTTATTATTATGCGGCGCACAGGGAAAAAGTATGGATGGTTACCCTAAAACAGGCAGCTCGCAAGCTAACCAAATAGAAAACTGCAAGAAATAAGAAACATAATCTGCCAATGAACAGTTCAGTAGTGAGAGCTAAGCTTACATTACAGGACGTTCACAAACACACGTTTATGTCCCGATTGTACCCACAATACACGTCAAGGCGATCCACGTCACGCACTGCTACACATAACTGCTCAACACAAGCACCTACACACTAAACAAAAATAACCAGGAACGGGAGTAAACAGCATGTCCTCTAGCGCACAACCTTTTCTGGGTTTTTTTTACTATACGTAGCAGTCAAGGTAAAAATTTACTCTCACGCTAACCGAGTTTTTGAACGTAGAAACGGCAGTAATTATTTACCCCCCTAGAGGTTTTCAGCGAGTATACGTGGAGTAATTTTTTACTGCCTAAACAATGTTTTCTCGGCATTTTTTTAGAGTTATTTTTAAAGCTCATACGAGGTTTACTGTGGCTGGGTAAACATTAGGCTTACGCAAAATGCAGACATCACTCAATTTATTGAGCAGTAAACGAGGACTCACCCTTCGAACTTATAATATTGGAAGCACGTTTTCACTCGTTGAGAGCGCAACAAGCACAGGCACAAGCGCGGGAGCAGAGATACTCGAAAGTGCGTTTTCACTTGGCCGCCGTCCACCAAGACCGGCACTATAGGACAGCGAGCATCGCTCGAACTCAGCACAAAACCACGCCGCACTGGTAACACTCGGGGTAGTTCGCCGTGTCGTTGTCGTACTGGTTGACGATGCGGTCAGTCAGGAACGTTTGCGACCGTAGCTTCCGGGCTTTCCCAGACTCGGCGGTGCCTTCGAAACGACGGTCACTAGGCATAGCTGCCGGAGATGTCGCGGTATCACGTTCTAGTTGACGGACGCCGGCGTACGCGTATCGGCACGCGCCGATACGCGTACGCGCTGATCACACTCACGCCGTTCACACTCACGCCCCGAGACGTCGCGTCCCCTCTTCCGCGACCGAGGCTTTTGACGAACAGTTGCTTGCAAACGCGCACCATGTGGCTAGGCCTAAACAGTCAAACGAGGGCTATCACGACCTCCACCCCTGCGCCACGGCAGTTTGGAGTTTTTGACCACGTGACGTGGTACGTAGTTTTTGATCACGTGGCTTTAAACTCTAGACTGGGGTTTTTTTATCACGTGACACAAAACCCCCTACGTAGTAAAATAGGGCAATAACGTCCTTTTACTATCTTTCTAACACGTGGTAGTAAAACTATGTCATATGCTCATTTTACCTCAACGAGACGTAGTAATTTTGAAAACAAGGGAGTTTTTAAGGCTCATGAGCCGCAAAAACCCAAATATCGGGCAACTTTTGCTTACAGTGTACCTAGTTTCGTGTTCCCGTACGGAGTCATTTAAGACAGACAATCCGCAAGCACGGATTCATGCCTAAGATCCGTGCTTGCGACACTGCAAGCACGGATCAACCAAACCAAACCAAAGATGTAACCACGGTACACATAATGATATGGTAATACGTGGCTTCGAGGGCAACCGCACGCGACTGCTCACAGAGATATCCTGCTCAGCTTCCATTAAGAATGGTTTTGAGATGAGGTCTGCTGCCTTTCGCTTAAAAATAATTTGCAGGCAACAGTCAAAGTAATAATGGCACTTTAAAAGGGCGCTTGCCAGAGCTTTCTAGTTCTCTCTCTTCCTGCTTTTGATCGAATCCCGGCCGAGGCGGCTGCATTTAGATGGAGGCGAAATGTTGAGACCCGTGTTGTTGTGCGGTGTCAGTGCACGTTAAAAAACCCCAGGTGGTCGAAATTTCCGGAGACGTCCGCTACGGCGTGTCTCATAATCAGAGCTGGTTATACCCCACAAATCAATCAATCAATCTCCCTTCTTTATTTTGTACTTTGTGCATTCCAAAAGAATACGATCAACACCCTCGATTTCATCACATATGCTCTCAGGCGAGTTAGGACGATGTATATGCTGAAACTACACTTGTGTACTGTACTTGTACACAAGTACAAGTACAGTGCAAGTGCATGAGCAGAAAACTATACCTGCGGCGTTCTATTCTGCCTTCTCTCGTTTCTTCTTTCTTCAGTATTGCGCCACTATTCATTCCTAAGCCATGCACCAACTCACCCAGCATTATAGTCTGCTTGTTCTTGCTTTTTCTTGCATCTTTTGGGGGAAATTTCGTTGTGTGTCAACATCGTATCGTGATGACTGTTTTGGTTTACCACTCTGAAACCACTTCTCTCTGTCGAACCACGAGTAGGTCTTTATTGCATAACATCCTGAATTCCATATACCCAGATAGCGATGGCGTAATCACGTCCTTTATCCAAGGGTTTTTTCGTTTTTATTTTTGGCTGGTTTGTCTGCCTTTTGATTCTCATTTATTCCAACTCGACCGGGCACGTACCACTGAAATATGGTATTGCCTGCCTTGACTCATATTTCACGTTTTCCTCAATGCGCGTAGACGCGTACACGGCGATTCTTGGGCGCTGATTTCCCATTGTGGAACATATGAAGAGCGGAGCTGCTATGCGTACATGCAAGTGCATTATGATTGCCATAGATTGAACTTGAGAAAGAAACTATCATTACATACTGAAGACACCGATTTCCACTAAACAGTGGAGTGAGGCTATAGGAAACTAGTCTGAAATAAGCATATATGTTTCTTGCAGGTACATAAGTACACTTTGGGCCAATCGTCCGTCTCAAAGTGCATGCAGCGTTGCGTGTGAAGGTGAGACTCAGTAAACGGAAAACTGCGTTGAACCACGCCGTTGTCTACTAAGTCGCGGAGCGTTCCCTGTAGTCTGCTTTGACGTCTCGGGGTAAACATAGGGACGTCACTAATACCGGGTTTAATGGTTGACGGGAACTAAATGTAGGAAAAACACCAAAACAATAGTGTTTTGTGCTATCCATAAGAGCAGGACGTTGGCGCCGTTGCCAATGCCCAGTGTTGATATACCTCACCAAAGTGCGCATGCTCCAACATCTTAGAATTCTAGGTATTTCTAGAAACGGATACACCCGAGAAGGAGCGTTTGCTAGGGGGGGGGGGGGGGGGGGAGAAAAATGTTGGCCTATAACGGAACTTGGTTCAAGGTTCAAAAAGTACTCAAGCAGTATTGTATTCTTTCTCTATACCTGTTAATCTTACACACAACATCCGTACGCAGAAAGAGTACTCTGGAAAACTGGCATAAAAAGACCAAAAATTAAAGGAACAAATTGAACAACTTCAATGTATGCATATGAGACTACACAAATAGCAGCGAGTATAACAGACAGTGAAATCCTCATTCTGAAATTCAAAAAAGAAAAAGGGGGGGGGGGGGGGGAGGCTTTTTTTTTTTCATACACCTATGGGTGTATGAAAAAAAAAGCCTTTTGCTATATAACGAAAAAAAATCAAGTTTTTACAACAGATGAAGCTCATGCATTCGGACAGACAATTAATAGATACTGTAGAACACTGCATTCTCGTATAATCTAGGATGGGTACGTCCGTCGTGAAGGTGGTCGCCTTATGTACCAAGGAAGTGCAGCAAGGAACGGTGCGTCAGGAGAGCCGGTTTATCAGGCTGCCAGTGTTGCCGGTCTTTCGTTCATTTGTTTTTTTTTTTTTAGGCAGTAACTTTGTAGTAGGTGACTGTTCTGTTCTGGCTTGATTGTTATGGAGAGGTTAAGGTATCTATCACATCAACTGGTTTATTATTATGGGGCGCACACGGAAAAAGTATGGATGGCTACCCTAAAACAGGCAGCTCACAAGCTAACCAAATAGAAAACTGCAAGAAATAAGAAACATAATCTGCCAATGAACAGTTCAGTAGTGAGAGCTCAGCTTACATTACAGGACGTTCACAAACACACGTTTATGTCCCGATTGTACCCACAATACACGTCAAGGCGATCCACGTCACGCACTGCTACACATAACTGCTCAACACAAGCACCTACCTAGTTTCGTGTTCCCGTACGGAGTCATTTAAGACAGACAATCCACAAGCACGGATTCATGCCTAAGATGTAACCACGGTACACATAATAATATGGTAATACGTGGCTTCGAGGGCAACCGCACGCGACTGCTCAAAGAGATATCCTGCTCAGCTTCCATTAAGAATGGTTTTGAGATGAGGTCTGCTGCCTTTCGCTTAAAAATAATTTGCAGGCAACAGTCAAAGTAATAATGGCACTTTAAAAGGGCGCTTGCCAGAGCTTTCTAGTTCTCTCTCTTCCTGCTTTTGATCGAATCCCGGTCGAGGCGGCTGCATTTCGATGGAGGCGAAATGTTGAGGCCCGTGTTGTTGTGCGATGTCAGGGCACGTTAAAAAACCCCAGGTGGTCGAAATTTCCGGAGACCTCCGCTACAGCGTCTCTCATAATCAGAGCTGGTTATACCCCACCAATCTATCAATCAATCTCCCTTCTTTATTTTGTACTTTGTGCATTCCAAAAGAATACGATCAACACCCTCGATTTCATCACATATGCTCTCAGGCGAGTTAGGACGATGTATATGCTGAAACTACACTTGTGTACTGTACCTGTACACAAGTACAAGTACAGTGCAAGTGCATGAGTACAAAACTATACCTGCGGCGTTCTATTCTGCCCTCTCTCGTTTCTTCTTTCTTCAGTATTGCGCCACAATTCATTCCTAAGCCATGCATCAACTCACCCAGCATTATAGTCTGCTTGTTCCTGCTTTTTCTTGCATTTTTGGGGGGAAATTTCGTTGTGTGTCAACATCGTATCGCGATGACTGTTTTGGTTACCACTCTGAAACCACTTCTCTCTGTCGAACCACGAGTAGGTATTTATTGCATAACATCCTGAATTCCATATACCCAGATAGCGATGGCGTAATCACGTCCTTTATCCAAGGGTTTTTTTCGTTTTTATTTCTGTTGGCCTCTAACGGAACTTGGTTCAAGGTTCAAAAAAGTACTCAAGCAGTATTGTATTCTTTCTCTATACCTGTTAATCTTACACACAACGTCCGTACGCATAAAGAGTAACTGGCATAAAAAGACCAAAAATTAAAGCAACAAATTGAACGACTTCAATGTATGCATATGAGACTACACAAATAGCAGCGAGTATAAGAGACAGTGAAACCCTCATTCTGAAATTCAAAAAAAAAAAAAAAGAAAGCCTTTTTTCTTTATAAAGAAGAAAAATCAAGTTTTTACAACAGATGAAGCTCATGCATTCGGACAGAGAATTAATAGATATTGTAGAACACTGCATTCTCGTATAACCTGGGATGGGTACGTCCGTCGTGAAGGTGGTCGCCTTATGTACCAAGGAAGTACAGCAAGGAACGGTGCATCAGGAGAGAGAGAGAGAGAGAGAGCAAACGGCGGACTTTTGAGAAGGATCCTACTTGGATGCCGTTTAGAAACGAATCTATATGAAAAAAAAAAAAAATGTCGCATAGCGTGAGGTGCGGGGAATTCCCATGGATATGTACTAATAGGACAGCAAAATATCGGTTGTCGCAAGTAATTGTGGGTTACTCCGCCGTCTGCTACAACTTCCGGCTTGAGGCTTCGCGCTGCCGACACATGCCGCCCTCGTTTCGCGGTTGGGAGTCGCGATTCCCCATTCACGCATGCGCTTGACGTTTGATTAACGACGCAGATTTGGTGAAAAACACGGAGTTCCGAAAGGTATAGTGTGAGCTGTCAATCCTTACCCTACCAGACTGCGTTTTTGTGTGCCGGGTATATCATGCCCCCAAGGAGTCACGTCGAGTAGTCATAGAACGTTTACGATTAAATAGGCTAGATTCATCAACATAACATACGTAGCCTCTAATACATTGGAAGTCAACCAAAGAAGTGGGTGACGTTGTTGCAACGATCGCGATCCCGACAACGCCAATCGCGAAGCGTGGTTATGTGATCGGCGAATGCCAACGTGAATGGGCAGTCGGCTTTGTAACTTGCGTTCGCTGACACACGTGGTTGACACTTGGAAAGGGATACTGAGTGCTAAACATTTCGAAATCGCAGTTATCACTGTGCGCGACAGGTTACATTGAGCATATTTCATTTCAAGGGCCGTACCGAGGCTTAGTAATATTTTCGACACTGGGTGTCCTGGAATGTAAAGTGTTTGACCAAAGAAGTGAGTAGAATTATTCGCGCAACTGTGAGACTCGTATAACTGCACAGACAAGGCACTTATTGCTTTCAGTACATGAAAAGTGTATGAATAAAGTTGACCGCAGCTCTCTTCCCTCTTTCGTGCTGCCTCACTAGTTTTTTCGTTGCGCCGGAATGAAGACGGTACACTCTTAAAAAAAAGGTAGTAGAAAAGCTAGTAACGGGACCAGTTACTACCGTTTTGGCCCCCTTACTACACTTTTTTGTCCCTTACTAGCTTAGATGTATGCTAGAGATAGTAAATATCAGGGGTAGTAACTGTCACTACATGCGTACGCAACAGGTTAGTAAATGTACTACCTCCACTGGCAGTAGCATATTACGCTGTAATTGTGATAGGCGTACGCGGAATTTAGACAAACTATAATTGATTTGGTTATGTTTGAATAACAGTCCCATGCAGCGTGGTTGCATATATACGGAAAAAGAAAAAAAATACAAGAATCTCGATCCAAAACGTTGATTAGTTATCCGAATCCACTTCTGCTTACCGGAACAACGTGAGCGTCCTTAAGTAGGGACATATACAACGTTAACGTTGCCGACGTATATCGCGTAGAAGCTTTGATCTGTTTGCTGTAGTGTGTGCTGTGGTTTCTGGTTCGAACATGTTTCTGTCACCTAAATGTTTCAATGTGCAGCGTATTCACAGGGCTAATCAGATGAAGTAATTAGGGATAGTTAATTGGTGTAACACAATGTAATTAGTCAGCACCAGTCAGCATGACCGGACAATGCCTTACCGTGCTCATATTTATTTGATCTTAATCTTTTGCAATACAGTCGACCTGATATGGCAACGTAAACAGCGAATATAGACCGAGTCATAATAAGCCTGATAAAAGATTGCCATGGTAGTAAAGTTACTACCTTTGGTTACTACCCACACCTAGAGCTAGTAACTGCAGGTAGTAGATGACATGGTAGTAATGTTACTACCTTGCCGTTTACTACCTGCAGTTACTACTTAGGTAGTCAATGTTGTGACAAGCATTTACTACCTCAAAGTTAGTAAGTAGCACTAAATATTTTTAAGAGTACATAATCGATGTGCTGATAATCCTTGCTGGGTGCACCAGTTCGTATGTAATTTATCGTTAATTAAAAGTTAATGAGACTAGAAATTAAATGAACCATGTTATTCGCCAGAACACTGGCCTGTGACGAAACGGTCTTCATATACTCTGGCCCCTACATTCGGAACCCAGAGCTCGCCTGTCGCGGTCGCTCGTTTGACGGCAACTGCCCATTTACGCTTGCACGCTTCATTCTAACGAAAACGAAACATTTTCTTTCCTTTCGCGGAAGAATTCGCGCACCCTAATGCCGAGCAGCCAACCATAATAACTTCACAAAAGCGTGTTTTCTTTGCGAGCATCCGAGCTGTGCAGCAAGAGCCGGCATGCAAGGCCGAACGAAGGAACCGCGCAGCTAAGTCTTGAACCGGAAGGCGGGTGCAGACGAAAACGTCATTTTGTTATCCACCTATTCCCGTGTTTCACAGTGCGCCCGTATTCACTCCACAGCAAAGCACGACCAACCTAAGGTCTTGAACATATGCAGAAAAATCATACGGGGAGCTACACCCTGAAAACTGAACCTGTTTGATCACGTACGAGCTCTAGCCCTGCGTACTCGTTTTCCATTCGTGTTATCCTTAGTGCCGGTACACTTTGCAATATGTCGCGCCATCTCGCCGAAGTACCCCGGGACCAAATTTGCAACGCCCATTGTCGGGAGCCTTGCGTGAAACACTGAAACTTCAGTTGGTTGCGAACTATCGTGTGACTATTAAGGTTTAAATTCTCGATGAGGTTCCTGGCTTACCTTCCGTGGAAACAAAAGCAAAGCAGGTTTTGAAGGAGGCGTTTTTTTTAGTATACGCTCATTTTTATGTGTAAACCGCTTGATGAGAACCTAGCTATGCTGATTTTGATTGTCTGTGGTTGTTTATATAGTGTGTGTGAGTTCATGCTGGCTTCGAAGGAAAGCTTACGTTTAGTCTCCAGGTGTTTTGTAGCTATGAATTTGTGGTTGTATATTATACATGGACATGTACGAATTGTTCCAAGGTTTCTGCTGAATTGGGCGCTCAAGCAATTCCATCACGGATGAACAAGCACAAACAGCACATCGCACTGCTTGTACAAGCTGTTTCCGAAGTGGTTACCTTGCCCGGTCGCCTACACATCGCGTGGAGCATACGCTTCAACTGCAAAATGGGAAAACGCAAGGATAAACTAAGTAAAGAAGCGTAACGCTGTTGTCGACCTTGGTTTAGGTTTTCGCCGCACACGACCCGCTTCGTGCGCGAGGGAGCCGCCTCGCGGTCACGTGCACGACGAGAGGCGTCAGCGAGCGATGCGAGGCCTCAGCTGGGTCGCTTCGACGAAGGAGATGCCTGCTTTCAAGACCGAGTATATCCTTAGCCCGGATTCTAGGAAAGAAACTATTTTGTTTTTCCTAACACGGACGACCGGCGCACTCCCCCCCCCCCCCCCCTCCCCCTGAAAACTTCCTGGGACATGCGGGCCAAGCATGGGCCAGATGGCAGATCGGCCCGAAATGAGCCGTACTCGTAAAATCGGCTGCACGTTGAACGGCAGCGCCGAAGCCCCGAACGGCGATCAGAGGAGTGGCGCGTTTTGTGCTGGTAGGAGGAGAGGAGGAGAAGCAGAAGGAAGGGGGCGGCGAGAGAATCGGTGAACATAGCGTTGTCTCACGTTCTGACGTGTGATCGCTCGCTTCTATCTATCTATCTATCTATCTATCTATCTATCTATCTATCTATCTATCTATCTATCTATCTATCTATCTATCTATCTATCTATCTATCTATCTATCTATCTGCTCCGTTGCTACGGAGTGGCGACTGAGATTAGGAACTGTTAAAAATAAAAGCACTTCTCTTTTTCTCTCTCATCAGTGATTGATACAACAAGACGACGACGCAGGGTTTCTGGCTGAAACTTGATTATTCCGTATGTGCCACAGTAACAGGCTTCGATTTCTTCGGTTTCCTATGACGCTTAATTCGTTGTTAGAAGGGTACCTGCGGGAACTTTATGCCAAGTATCACGAGAGTTCTTCTGTGAGCAGTCACAGCTCTTAACTCGCTTGCGCATGTCGTGAGGACGTTGAGCGAGTCGTAAATCCCGGCTGGTATTAATTAATTACGTTAAGTAAAGCACACAGATCAGTAATCGCAAACGGGAGTAGCCACAGCGGTGAGTGCTAAAGAATCATAAACGAACAAATGCTTCTTTTCTTGTTATTTCCTAAGGCTTAAATTGCAAAGTAAAACAAGAGAGGGGGCAACAACAATGGTCGCTACATATAAAACACACACAGCGGGCTGCACCGCGTGTGTTCTATGTAGCGGCCGTCCAACTAAAAACGGCCCAAATTTATCCAGTACAGTGCGGTCGGCTCACACGCAGAAATTAAGTATTTGATTTACGGAGTATTACGTCCAAAAACAGCGATATGACTGTGAGAGACGCCGTAGTGGGGTGGTCCGGAAATGTCGACCACAGGTATTAGGTAGGCGGAACTTCAAGTTCATAAGCATTAAGTGTACACTATAGGTTGTTACATTCACACAGTGTAGCATTTTTTTTTATCGTAGGGGCGCGCTTGCACTCTCAACGTCTGTTGCTTACAAACGTTACCTCGGCGCAAGTCTAATAACTTCTCGCAACACGCAAGATCCTGCTATATGCGAACAAAAAGGAAAAGATGGATATTCCCAGTAGTGCTTTCATAATAACGAAGAAAAACTTGCTTCTGAAACCTGTTAGAATTCTTTCCTATAGCAATATATTATGGACGTCTTAGTCAGCATGCAGTGATTCAGTGCAGCATCTTCGAGTAGTAACTCTTCATACGTGCGCTTCTGTAGGTGTGTTGTGAACGCTACCGCCACATCCGGTTGAAGTTCCGTCTATTCTTTTTCTTTTTTGGACAAGTGTGGTATAGAATCGCACCCTCTCTACTTCCATCATTCTATGTTTGTACCCATAGAAAAATTCACCAATTGGCTATTTCAGAGGGAACGTTTGACTTCACTTTCAATGATTCCGTTAAGGAAACGGCCCGTTAGGTTTCCTTCTATTTCGCAGCTCTCAATATGGAATTGATGCGCCACCTTTACGCTGTTTTTGCAAGTGGTATAGCTCCCGGCTCGCCCGATTCAAGCTGATGAGGTTCTATACTCATTAGAATAGGAAGGTGTTATTTGTTCAGATGAATTTATTTGCCAGTTTTTACCTCGGGTTGCTTTTCTAACTTTTGGTGTTCACGAAAACATTAGTTTGTATAGTGTTACTAAATCATACTTCATAAATTGAGGATATATACGGCGAGAAAAGCAGACATGATATGCAATCAACGAAACGCGACTGAGATCTGATGTTTTCGCTCGTGGTCGCCTCTCTCTAATTTCTACAACACTATAAATGAGATATGTGCTTGATTTACTCAACACGACCACTATCAACGATTAGAAGTAATGGAACTTTGGATATCAAAGAAACCACCAAAATTCATAATAAAATGCTTGGGAGGTATTGTAAACAGCATGTCCACGACTTCACCATGTCGAGTGAAGATTGAGCCTGCGTCAAGTTGAACACGATCCTAGCAATGACAAGCCTTTCAACAACAACTCTATGCGAGATGACCTATTGCGGTGTCTTCTTTCCAGTTATCAAAACAATATCATTTACTGATACATTTTTATGACATGATAATAATTTCTCGTTGCGTGCATACATTCTTAATGAGAGCAATTAGGGACGCTGTATTTCGAGGGATAGCCGGCCGATCTTTATTTGAAGACGTCAGTTTCGTTACATAACGCTCATGTGTAGAGAACACGTGTGTGCGATTTAACCAATTAAGTTTCATAGAGCCAGTAGGGAGTTGTTGTGGCTCCAGGCACTCCATTTTCTATTGTTGTCTCCCCTTCCGCATGTGTTCGCAAGTCGCCCCAAGGGGAGTACGAAAGAACGCTAGACCGTGGGTAAGCAGAGCCTCTTGGGTAAGCAGCAATAAAACCAAGTAGCCTATCAGAGTACTCAACTGATGAGCAGAAAACTACTGCCTGGAAACGTGACTTGTCACTCGTACCATATATGAGCCTAAGCCTACGCGACATCATTGATAAACGTTGCGCAAGTGTCACAAAATTTTGTGGCGCACGACTCTTGGTAAAAGTACCTCGTATGCCACTTAAACATCTCTGGAAATCTCCTGTGAATATCTGTTTTTTTTTTCCTCGTTTGAACTTATATGGTCATGTAGGATAGATCTGGTTGGATCAGCTTTACAATATTCTATTACGCAACACAACTTGGCTGCTTTTAAAGCGAGAAACGGTACCGCCAACTGTTCGCTGTCAAATGCGTTGTAAAAACAAAACAGGTCGATTGAAAGAGTGAAAGGCCAGCAATATGTAATTCTTGTCTTAAGCGTTGTCTTAAGTGTTGTGTTCAGCAACATGATTGTTTCTAGAAGAACAGTTTTCCTTTGTGTACACTCATGGCTCACATCTCAGCAGGTTCCTGCTAGCGTTGCTTCACCGCAGAAGCTTCGAGCCGACAACCAGTTACGGCACCGATGCAATGACCTTGCCTCGTTGCGCATCCACATCACTAGGCACGCCGGGGCAACACGTGGGAGCATTAATCAAACGCCTGCTGCGGGGCGCGCATGTGAGGAACAGCCATTATTCATCGATATGAAGGCTTCGGTCTTGCCAACCTCTCTCTCTCGTAAGGCAGCGAAGATGCATGGGAACTTATTAAGCGAAGCAGATGAAGACATGTCCCGCAGGATTCGTTAAGGAGGGACCTAAAAGAGCGTGTCCGTGCTTACAGCGTTACACAAAGTGGAGTGTCCATGTTATCGAGCTACGGGTGACATTAGAGAGCAATGGACGAACCCGGAGTATAGTGTAGTGTACGCTGTAATGGTGATAATATACGTGTTGGCGTCGACGACGAAAAACTCGTTCCGGTCCAGATTGTTTCTTTTCGGCTTCGATAATATCGAACAGTCACCTGCAGTTTTCTAATTATGAAGTGCCTTTGTGATTATGCTTTGATTTCACGTCCTCAAGCCCTGCTTAGTTATATTTAAAACACTATGGTCCTTGAAGTAAGCTGTACATCCGTACAACTCCGAACTTCCCAGCCGCTGCGCTCGATCTTCCCCGTTCTAGTCTAAAATGTTGTATACAAGCACTTTCGTACACTTTTAACCGTCGTCGAGGCAGTTTTAAAAAAAAACTCATTTTGTGTCCCTTAGAGGAATTGAATGTTGTCGCCGTGGGCAAAGCCTAGGTTCCCGAAAAAAACCACAAAGATTACAATATTACACGGCCTAAAAATTTCAACACCCGTAATGGCATAAAATGACATCTTCGTGGGTGACGCGCTTTGTGGTTGTGTAGCTACACCGCAACGAGGTGATGTGTAGCAAAAGTGGACGTTATGCTTCGCGCTCACACTGAGAGGCGAACAGTACCTGATTTCATGAACATTTATTATGACACATAACAGACTGACATGATGTCGCAGGAACATCGTACATGCACCCGCAATCAACACCCAAGCATGTTAAACTTATGCATAGACAGTGTCTTTCCAACAGGATTGACACTATTTTTGCTGTATATGCCTTCAAAAGCTTGCTGATGTACGCGATATGTACAATCAGGTAATAAAGCGAGGAAAGAAATAACATATGGAACGCTCGCCTTTCACAACTGCACACCAACAATGCTGCAAATTATGCCGAGTTGTCTTGAACCGCCATTTAGTGCCCATGGTGAAATGACTCTGCTGCGCATTCGCATGCACATGCAAATTCATAGAGGGCCGGCCCGTTTAGGGTGTGCTAACTGGTAACACTGCCTCACACAGACCTTTTAATCTAAACCAACACCAAACGGCCAAAAAGTTGTCATGCATGCTTAGATTTCTAATTTAAGATACGGGTGCAATATTAAGATACGGGTGTAAATTAGCCTGAAATGATGTGTTCCAAAGGCGCTTTATTTAAGAAATCTCAATTTTCAAAAATGCGGATCCTTGTAACGGAAACGTCATTTTTGCACCCGTAAGGGTGCAAATATATTTTCCCGGAACGCCTTAAATATCCACTATTTGCCAGAAAAGAAATGGCACTTTCCTATTGTCCTCGACGGCAGCCACTGTTACATCTCACGGCGTGTCTTGCGGTAAGGCAATACGGCCACTATGCGCTCATTTTGACAATTAAAAGAAAAATTCACGAAGCTTACAGACCAGATACAACTGTACCACATTGTTGGACAGTTAGCAGTAAGCCTGTCAAAATGTAATGCCGTCTATGACCTAGTGGTTTCGAAGTGGAGAGAGAGCAAACATAAGTTTTCATCTAAGTTTCATCGGAGTATTTTGTGTTAAGCTATAAAAAATATATGTTGGAGATTTCACCGTGTCCCAGGGAGCTCGCCTATAAGTCCGCTTCACTGCGGCGCCGCACTTTCTTATAAGAGAGAGAAATTTTCCTAGGGTTCACGCACATCAGCGAGACACTCCTCCATTCGCGGCTGCAAGGCAAGTTTTCCCTTCTCTACATTTTCATCCTACAAGATTGTATCGGAGTTGAAGCACAGACTGTTTTACTGATCTCGACGCACGATGCACATCTCGGCTGTAATTTTTCATTCATAGTGCTATATCCAATTCCGCCTTGGCGACCCAAAATATTCCTTCAGCAAAGCATATTTCCCCGCTACTTGGAAGACCGTCTAGATTACCCTATGAAGCGGAATTCCTTTTGGAAAAAACTGTGTTGGTTGGTTGTGGCTCGTAAAACCCTGTCAGTATTATTATAAAAACTATTAAGTATCAAACGACACCGCATTGACATCTCTTGAAGTCAACAGGGGAATGCTTTGCTAAGGCAATTAGTCACCATTATTGATACATCACCTTTTAAGACAAAATTTATCTATTTTGGATGTGATAACGGGCATCGACCGTGATACTGTGCATGTGCGTCGCATGAAATTTTCATATAGCGTATGATTTTGTCGAGCGACTGCCTGTGAAGTGTTCCTCACGTTTACTTGTATTCATGATCTAGCTTTTCTACTTATGTTGCATTTTTCTTGTGTCCATTTATATAGTTATGCTTTGTAAATGGAAATAAGGGTTCATATAGCGACGTTTGATATGGAGTCTTATGTTTAACTCGATTGGTTTCCTTGGTCCTTGCATCTATTCACTATTTTCGATTGCATCGTAATTCTATTGAGTTGCTATTCCTTTACTTATCTTATAGCATCAGCAAACATTCCATAGGTAATAAAGGAGGCAACTTCTGGATGTGTGCAATGGTGCGTAGCACAACACTTGTTGAAGATGCCAGCGTGCTTATTGAACCAGTTCAGAAGTACACTAGGGTCCATGAAAGCTTCACATAAGGAACACTGAAGCTCCGGCGAACACTGAACCCGTAGCCAACTGTCTCCTTCCCTCGTTATCCTCGCTACTGGCATCCGGACAGCGGGACCGTAAACTGCATAAACGCTTTAGCACCACACTCACGCTTGGTCGCACCGCCGCACGAGGGCATGACAATCGCGTTCGCTCACGGTCTTCTCCCAGCGAGCGGCTGTTCTTCTGCCCCGCTGGCTCCTTTGGCTGCGCAGACACCGCGCGTAAATTTCCACGCCGCCGCTCTCGCGGAAACGTACGCGATTAGGCACAATTGAGACGTCGACATTCCAGACTTTGTGTCGGCCCACCCCATAGGTGCGCGCGCCGAGCACAATCGGACTCGTTGGATTGAGGGGACGTTGCCTTCTGCAGCACAGTCGTCACGCGAGCCACTGCCGCGGCGCGGGTTTAAAGGGAGAGAAAGGGACATGCTTGGGGGCCATTCGGCATTCGAGACCACAGCATGCATCGGCCCACCCTGCCTATTCTAGGCCGCACTAGTTCCTACTAGTATGCCGCTCCGTAACTGGCGTAGTCAGACTCCGGAGCTCACGGGTGCATGCGACTGTGAGTGTACACTAAAGAAAAAAAAATAGTATATATCTTGAAAAGCCAGCGAGACACACCAGGGGCCATGACAGCGTTCGAAATATTGTGCATCGAGGGAAGAATGAAGACCTGGCTTTTCCCGTAAACCGCGACAACACGCGGGGAGAAGCAGGGGGAACAAAGGATCTCCCCAGTAGTAAGGGGGCGCTGCCGTCTCCGCGGTTCGATTCGCAGGTGGCTCGTCGGATGCGGCCGCCCGGTGCGGTGCTCGCGAGTCATGTTTCCGAAACCGAATGCGAGCTCTATTCTTGTGTACGGTGAGCGCCCTTGTGACTGCTGAAGGATCGGCTTCGTTGGGGCTTTGCCGCCACACAATGGTTTCTGTCAAATGTTCGATGCCGTGGACTGACGTGGAGGGAAGTCTCATGATGCTCTGCATCTTCGTTCTGCTGTGATTTTTTTTCTATCGCTTGCATGCGTATCCTCCATGGCATGGTGTTTTGCTAGTGTGCATTATGCAGTTGGTCAAACACGAAAGGGAGATGAAGTCCCCCTAAATTTTTGGCTATGAAGAGCTTATTAGGGAGCTGAACAACGAGGGCGAACTAAACTGTACGTCGTGAGCTGTGTTAGGCAGGTCACTCCTTAATTATTAGGACATGGGAGCTCGACATGGATAAATGTTGCACTGCTTCTTGCTTTCTAGGGTTTTACGTCTCAAAAACAGCTGTGATTATGAGAGACGCCGTAGTGGAGGGCCTCGTAAATTTCGACCACCTGGGGTTCTTTAACGTGCACTGACATCGCACAGCACACGGGCTTCAACATTTCGCCTCCATCGAAATGCAGCCGCCGCGGCCGGGATTCGATCCCATGACCCTCGGATCAGCAGCCGAGTGCCATAGCTACTAGACCGCCGTGGCGGGGCTGCAGTCTTTCTCGCCGTGAATACTGCGTCGTGGTACGCTGTATGTAGATTGAGATAGAAAGCGATATCAAAGATACAGACGTGGATACGTTGGCCAAAGTAACCGGCCATTGCGCTCGCCTGTACAATTTGAGAGGGGACATTGTAAGGAGGGGGGGGGGGGCAGAGGGTAAAATGCAAGGAAGATAATAAGAGCAAGCAAGATAGGAAGATCTTCAAGCTTATTTAGGAGAGCTCATAACAACTATACGCTCGCCTCGCGGGCTTGGCGTCAGACATGACGCAACAGGGCAGTCAGTGACTGTATGGCGAGTTTCATTACTGTCTGCGTTTCCTCAAAAATAAAAGCAGAAGCACCGCGAACGACACAGTGGTTCAGTTTTCTTTTGTTGTTTTCTGTGGTGGTGCTATTTACCCGGAATATGCAAAAGAACTCGTCCTAGTCGACCCATCACAAAATTCGCACAAAGGCGACGAAGTTGCCACAAAACCGATTCGGTGCTTCTGTGCAGAAACGACGCTTTAAATGTACACAGCAGCGTCCTTGCAGAAACTTTAGGCCTGACGTTGCCGAGGGACAACCATTGTCGTCCAATAATGGGGCGTTTGTCCTTTTGGTCGGGCTTGGTGTATAGTACATTTTTATGTGCGTCGAAACGGGGACAATGCAACGGATGGCTTGTGATTAATAATTGCTGGAGGTTTGCTTGCAGAAACTTCAGTTATAATTACGAGGCACGCTGTGCAGTGGAAAGCTCCGGAAATTGAGACCGCCTTGGCAAATTGGGACCACTGTTACCGAGGTTGAACCAGCGTCCTTCCGGTCAATAGCCGAGCATCATAACCACTACATCGGTGGACAGATGGTTCGCGATTGTTGATTTGCACTCACGACCTCTCAGTTGGGGACTTCCGGCAGTCCTGTTGGGGAAAAGTTGGACACTTTACAGTGGTGCTTAAAGCCATAACCGGCATAACACTGCAGTGCCCTAAGTGCTGATGGTATTTTCTAAACAGCTGGCCAGCCGTGTTCAACGGAGATCGCTTGCTCATGACACTTTTGTATAGAAGTCATGAATGAAAGTAGACACGCATGCACAGCGCTGTATACAGCGCGCGCACACACACACACAGTGTATATATATATATATATATATATATATATATATATATATATATATATATATATATATATATATATATATATATATATATATATATATATATATATATATATATTAATGGTTTGTCTTTTCGCCCACTTTAAAGCCCGTCTACCTACTTCGCAATTACAATCTACAATTAGGAACTTCGATAACTTCCCCTGTGCTTTCCTAGGTTCGGTGTCCTTTGGTTCATTAAGTTGTTTATAGCAAACAAACGAGCCCTTGAACCCTTCTTCTTCGTTATATATTTCGTGGTTCTCTGACGTATGCAGTGGGCTGAAAGTTAGAAGACAGCTGCTGCGGAAGTCCAAACACAATTCATCGCAACCCAGAGGCGGCGGAAATATCGCGTGTACTGGCTGTATTTTCCTGCGAAACGTTCTCCAGATGCAGCATTAAACGCGACAGCTGTGGAAGCTTATATCGACAAAGAAGGTTAACACTGCAGACACGAAAGAAAGGATGGCCTGCTCCTCCCTCCGCGCTTGCCTTCAGACAAAGGGAATATCAAGGAAGTTGCTGCGGTGGCGACCGACCAGCTATGTTAACGATCGCGACACGTTGTATGTTGGTATTCTCGCTTCTCCGAGCGCTAATAGCAGCCTACGGTAATGCGAATCACTCTTCGCTGACACATCGCACTCTTGTCCGCGCGTCAGCGGAGGTAACGCATAACCCGCAAAGGAGAGAAGAGAATTGCACGCCTCTTTGCTTTTACCACACGCAATTCTCTCTCTCTCCCTTGCCCATCGTTTTCATGCCCTTAGATTCCCGGCCCTCTCGCCGGCATTTCTCTTCTTTTGTTATTATCGCGCCACGCAATTCCTGGAAGGTGCAATCGCGTCATCCCCGCGTCGTGACGCGGCAGGGTTCACCGCCGCCGCTGGAGCCACAGAAAAGAAAGCTGCGCAAGATTGAGCGCTAAGCAAAGAAAAGGTGGGGGAAAAGTGAGCTAAAAAAAATACCGCCTCCGAACCCTGTAGAAGAAGAAGAAAAAGCAAGTCGATGAGGTAGAAAGAGAGATAAGCGAGGCGGGTTAGAACGAGAGCGAAGCTGCTCACGGTCAGCGGATGGTCAGCAGCAGCAGCAGCAGCAGACCTCGGTGCCTGCCATGTACAACGCGCCGAGACGCGCCGATGTTGCCGCAAGCTCATCGCAGCCGCCAGTGCCGCCAGAATTGAGACATTAGCCGGCAGCACGAGCAGAGGAGAGGGCGGCCTACCCTGTGTTTACAGGGGCTGTTCCAGCCCCGGGATACCGCGCAGCACATATCGTTAGCAGCGCCGTGCTCCTCCTCCTCCGCCTGAGCGCCCCGGCAGAAAAGGAAGCGCCAGGGCGGCCATCATCCCGGAGATACTGCCCACGATATCAGACCGCCCAAAGCACCGGTGCATCTTTGTTCCTCGCGACGGCCGGGGCTTGTGGAGGCGCTTCTCCTTCTTTTTGTCTCGAAAGCTGGTGGCGCTGCCATTGCTTCGGGCACGACGGAACAATCTAAAAAGATTACTGTCCGGGGTCTCCCACCTGGTGCTTCGGCGTGCGTGCCGGGGCTTTGGCGGGGTGCTTCTGGCACCCCCTCCGCACGCCTTCCGTCCCCCCTCGCTTCCTTCGCTCATCTTCGTGCCTCGCTCTATAACTGACCGGTGTAATTACCAGAGCCGGCCGTACAAACACGTACCGGCCACACGGCTCCTCTGGCGGTGTGTGTTCTTTGCGATGCCCATGCGCGCGTCGTCGGCCCCGCTGATAGCCCAAGCCGAGCAAGGAGAGAAGCCGTGCCTCGAACCCCTCGGTGGCACCGCCACCAACGGCGATCGCACTGTTGGGTCCCCCGTGTGAGATCCAGCGCCCGCGGAGGATGCGGCGCGCAGACCGAGGCGATGCCTCGAGAATTGCTATTTCCTGTGCCGTTGCGACGGCGCGTCGTTGAGCGAGACGCCGTCGCGCTTCTTGCGGACGCCCCTTCTTGTCTGGCACAACGCTCGGCGTCCTGTCACTCGGTTCGCAGCGTATTGTCGGCTGTCGACACTTGCGCTCGGCTGCCATGAACTGTTGTCGGTGACGACTTGACTGCGCTTCCTGAGGCGTCGCTTGCTCGTTTGGGCAGATCGCTTCTCTTCTTCCTGTGTCGCGCCTGCAGCGGCGCAGCTGCTTGCTTGCTCGCCTCCACTGCGATGGCTGTCAATCGCAGTCGGTCGTATGATGAAGAGCCTGGGTGGCGCCGCTGTCACCAACCGTTGTGCACTGGACGATTCTGTTTGAGGTATTTACTGCAGGATGTTCCGGCCACGGACTGTAACGACCGTATATAGGCCGCTTTTTTGCCCGTTTACGGGATCTGCAATATCAGTTGGCCGGATAAACAGAGAATGTTTTGTGCTGCCGAAGCGGTTGACATCCTGTTTGCTTAAGCAAGTAAAGACTTGCACGCGGCCAATCACGAGATGCACTTCTAGGGTAAGCCACGTAGTAAGAAGATTCCTACGGCTTCTAGTTCCAAGGGGCGAGGAGAACTAATTCGACCTTCCTTGCCAAAATAGTGTGCTGGCCAAGTCCCTGGTTAGAATGACGACTTTGATGCCACTGCTAGGGCATATGAGTCCTTAATGACTTAATAAAGCTGCGGCCGTTTGAGATGGAGAGACGTTCCTCGTATACATGAAGAGCCGACAGGGAATCACCAAGCCCAGCTTCCTGGGCTTGCTGATTATACACGCACGTAAGGACTGGTAAAGTACGGCTATTGAAAAAGAAATGCCGCTACAGTAAGGCAGGCCTTTACGTTAGTTCGTCAAAGCTATGTCCCTCATGCGCATGTGCCCATGCTCTTGCCGCTCAGACTGTGGCCGGATTTAAAGACAGGCTTCTTTCGGACAGCGAGCTGCTGCCATTGGTGGAACCCGCTCTTCCGTAGCGCCAAGAAAGCGCCGTCTTCCCTACGTCCGTTTCCAAAAAGGAGCACAGAAAAGCACGCCGTTAAGTATGCCTCGATCGCCAACGCGGTGAAAAGATTCCTGCCAACCGGAGACCGCCCGGTGGTCGCGGCCATTACACAACGGCGCTGGAAGGAACAGGAGGCCATCGCCTCGGGGCGCGTAATGGTGCCAAAGTGCAGGGCATGTGGCGCTGTAAAGAGAGGGCAAAAAGAAAAACAATTCGTGCGGCCATTTGGAACGAAGGCGAACTTTAGCACGCGCTGTTCGGACGATTTTCCCGCCGAGTTGCGCGTTTATCCTCAGTCAGCCTCCGTGTAGGCCTCCATGCTGAAACCCGCGTCGCGGCGTCAGATGAGCGAATCCGATTGAGTCGTTCCGAAATGATAAGCGTCCAAGATGTCTCAATCGAGGGCCGGCTCTGGTCGGTCGTTAACAGGCCTCGACGGAAGAGGAGGAGGAGAAGACAGTTTGGCGCGGCCGGCTGGGGCTTTCGCTCCAGCGTCATGATTAAAGGTGTCGGCGTTATAGTGCACTTGTTGCAAGCGCTCGCCATGCTATAGAGCGAGAGAGAAAGACAGAGCGAGAGAGTGATGGAGAGAGGAAAGCCCTTGCAGGAGCCCACCATGAAAAACGAGGGAAGACGAGCTCTCTGCGCCGCCTTTGTTCACGGGGCCACCCAGCTCTGGGTGTCTGTAATTTCGAAGATCGGCGACCCTATAGTGGGCTCCTCGGAGCCAGGCGGTCTATTTACCACCCGCTAAGGTGCCGTATAATTTGCCGACGACTCGCGTTCGGCCCAGCCGCCGCCAGGGCGGCGCGGATGCGGCCGAGCAGCCAACCGGCCCAGGCCTCTCGCTCCCTGTCAGGACCTGCCTTACGAAGCGGATGCCCGCGCACCGATGAGGAGGCAATGGACTCGCTTTTCGATGCCTATCTAAGTAGATGCATGGTCGTGCGCGCCTCGGTAGCGAGGCCCATACTTGATAGTTCGGCACATCGCGACTGACCAAAGGCGCCTGCCGATAAACGCCGCGCACGTGGTCCCTCGAAGATTACAGAGAGAAAAAGGAATGCGCGCATAATCGACGCGAGATATACGAGGGGCGGCTGCCGATACTGCTTAATCTCCGAAAATGAGACGGCAATTCCCGTAAATTGGGACCACATGGAGACGACTTTATATACAGATATGCATGGAAGTTGGACGTTCAGTCCAAGTTGCTATCCGTTCCGCCCTCCTAAATCCATTCTGTCTTCGTGTGCGTAGGGTTCTCTGGCAATAAACTGCCAGTGGATTTACTAAAAAAAAAAAAAAAAGAGAAAAGAAGCCTGTTGTCTGTAAATGTCCTTATGGGCCTTGTGGTGCGCAATTTTTTTGGGAAGAAGCCCCACCACGCTGGTCTAGTGGCTATGGTAATCGGCTACTGATCCGAGGGTCGCGGGGTCGAAACCCGGCCGCGGCGGCTGGACTTTGATGGAGGCGAAATGTTGAGGCCCGTGTACTATAGGATCTCAGTGCGCGTTAAAGAACCCCAGGTGGTCGAAATTTCCAAACCCGTCCACTACGGCGTCTCTTATAATCGAATGTTCGTTTTGGGACGTAAAACCCCAGAAATCAATCAATTTTGGTGAACAATAAAGTTGATACAGTAATAGCCACTAATGTTACCAATGTTGCGGTTGTTGCATGTGTGTTTATCAGAATATTCGCAATATTAACCGTAGTCGGAGACGACACCTTTGAAATTGGCTTCTGTTGCGTTTTTGCCGAGAGATATGTAAAAACTCATTCCCTGCTCTATTAGCAGGATGGCATAATCACATTGATTATACACACATCGCGTTAACGGGAGCTTGGAGTCAGAAATGACTGATGCGACAAGAGAAGGCATCAGAACGCCACGCATATGAACATACTGCGCGTAATTTTTTAACTGCTGTTCTTAATAAGTGTATAGCTGTTGGCGTTAACGTATTGACCCAACGTATTTCTTTTATCTCTTAGGAAAATCTTCGTATGGTAGATAGTCGTGTATAAGAAGTGCACAATGAAGAAAAATTCCCATACTCCACGCATTGTGGGAATCGATGACATTCGAGACAGTCAGCGTAGAAATTGATTGGTGATTTGATATCGGGGGTTTTACACCTCAGAACCACGCTAGTAGCGTAGAATTTGCCTACGCCGGAACGTTTGGCGTTGAGCCGTGTTATGAAAAGGACCAGTGTCTTTGTGCAAAATGAGTAGGTGCATGCGTATAATGGGCGCATAGCAGACACGTCGACGGCAATGCGGCGACCACAGTGCAGCTCATGGTACGACGTAACGTCGACACTATCGTGACTATGCATATCATAAAGAGATCGTTTGTTGGACTTTTGCTACGGGATCAAGCAAAGCTGACAGAAGCATGCTCAATGACGGGAGTACATATGCATCGTTTCCCACATCGCTATATAACAGCGGTTAACACGCAATACAAGCACAATCTACGTTAGGGAAGCACTATAACCACCACCGCCGATGCGGCAGGTTTGTTCACGACAAGAACCGCATGGGAACGCAGCCACGGACGAGCGGTATGCTTGCCTGCAGGACCACGGGGTCCCGGGTTCGATTCCTTCCTCTTCCCACGTGGTAGGTTGTCTTCTGTCATACAAAGCGTTTTCTTGTGCATGAAAACTATAAAAAGCGACATATGCTTCTCTTGTTTATCGCAAGGAAAGTATGCTCTCAATCGCCATTTTCGCCGTTTATTGAGTGACCTATGCGGTAAATGTTAACAGGCATTGATCTGTGGTACGTGCCCGCACATTCCCGGCTGAGCACGTGGGTATGAACCACGAGCTATCTTGCCTTCGTTAATCGTGACGTGCTTGACAAGGATATCACTTTAGCGGTGTCGAGATCCATCACCTGTGTTCGCCATAAACTCACACCCTGCCATCCCAATTTTGGCGCACACTGAATGAACGAGACAACCAGAAGACCACCGAGACGTGCGCGGCTAGATAGATAGATAGATAAACACCGCCAAAGTTACTTCAGTCCGCCAAGAAATGCTTCATATTTAAAAATTCCAGGCTAGTACCTTCGCACACCTGCGAAAGCGTGCCGTTCCACAGGAAGGAAGGGAAGCGCAATTCAGCATTCCCTCTGTTTTGTAGGTAACAGCGTTTTCATCATTTTTCCGTTTATTACAAGACATGTCTGGGCACACCAGTCAGTAAACGCTGACATCAACTGTTTAATTGAAGTCATGAATTATGCAGTTTCAAGTGCATCCGCATGGTAATCCTCACAAAGCAAAAGTAAGAAAATACAGGGGAGAAAAAAGTATAAATGCGGCTAGCAGGCCCAAAGTGAGCCGTCTGAGGACAGAGCCTTACAGCTGCCAACAACGTGAACTGGCTTTAAGGTTGTGCGTTTGAGGTAACCGAGCACTGTACGTCGGTCTCACATGTAGCTGTGCATTGATGAACAGATTGCTAAAAACGATGTAGAATAGGGAATGCCGCAGGAGCCAATGTTTCGACAAGTGGATTTGCCGTCGTCAGGACAGCAGTGGCACTTGTCGAAACGTTGGCTCCAGCGACATTCCCTGTTCTACATCGTTTTTAGCGATATGTTCATCAATTCAAGCCTCCTCTGAGCTTCTCATGTAGCTGTGCAGTGACACATCATCATCAGCCTATCTACGCCCATGCACTGCAGGGCAAAGGCCTCTCCTATCGATCTCCAGTTATCTCTGTCCTATGCTAACTGGGCCCAATGTATCTCCCGCAAACTTCCTGACTTCATCTGCCCACCTAACTTTCTGCGGCCCCCTGCCACGCTTGCCTTGTCTAGGAATCCACTCTGTTACCCTTAATGACCCACGGTTGTCTTAGATTTCAGTCAACCTACACTCTAAAAACAAAGAGAGTGCTGGGCACTCACTTTGGGGGAGTACTTTCGTGTCCCAAATTTAACTC
Organism: Hyalomma asiaticum; assembly: GCA_013339685.2. NCBI lineage: Eukaryota > Metazoa > Arthropoda > Arachnida > Ixodida > Ixodidae > Hyalomma > Hyalomma asiaticum. The sequence continues at coordinate 102,540,815 of CM023485.1, read as the reverse complement.
CTTTTTCTCAAGTAGATCAACCCCATAGCAGGGTACCGGTACTCTCGCCAAGACAGAGTAGTAGGGCGCCTCCGAAGGGGATTCGAACACTTCTTTTGAAGAGAGCACTACTACCCCACCAAGCGGGGTGCTAGTACTCCCAGAGGGAGTCGCTGAGACAAAAGAAAAAAGAAACAACCACTGAGTTTTTCGACCATGCTACAATTAGCAGGCATTTAATTACATCACACTGAACATAGAACATACAGGATGACATGACACGAACGCACATACACGCCATACACGCAAATGTTAATTGTATTGGCAAAAATGAGCTCTTCGTGGCGAGCTCGCGGTTGATTGCGAATGACGACGGTTACGTCGTCGGCAGCTAGGCCTACTCTCGGAATCGTCACTGACGATGGGCTGTCGTGATGTGTTTGTCGCTCGCGAAGGCATAGTTTTATCGGTAATGTTTTTAGGCGCTGTTATGTAACCAAGTAGGGCTGTACAAAGCTGTTTATTTTGTACTTAGCGAGAGGGGTGCAATGTTTTACGAGCGTCTATTCCGACGCGCCGGATGTGGGCGGCGCCTCCTCGCTGATCGCTCGTCGCCCTGTCGTGTCTTGAAGCTTCGTATATACGGCGTGTCGGATCGCATGGAAAGTCGGATCATGTGTCCAGCCCTTTATACATCCCCAGCCTTCTCTCTGGTTTTTTAGATTTTAGTGTTTGTCTAATCCTGTACGAAACTGCATTCGTAATGTTTTTGTATACTAATGGAAGCAAGCTGATGGCCCCATGACTCAGGCTTATTACACTTGCCTTGTGATGTAACGATATATTATTACATCTTGAGTGTATTTCCGGCTCCTTTGTGTTCTTGTGGCTTGAAGACATTGCGTGCAGAGTGTCACAAGTTCCTTACAAGGTTACCTTACACGACCTTACAAGGTTACTATATAAGACCTTACTATAAGGTAATATATGGTCCCCTTCACCTTGGATCATACGAACTGTTATGCCACCTTCTGTCTCGTTTTCGTGAGACATGTCTGGTAGGGCTATTCTAAAATACTGGGCATCTAAAAACTATGAATTGCGAATAGATTATGTGCAACAATACCGTAAAGATTTGAAATTCGTGCTAGAATTTGTACAAGGGTGCTCTAGTAAACGAGCCCGCACACCGCAGGGGGCCTTCCGGGAGACGGGACACCGAGAACGAAGAGCATTGTGCGCGCCGCGGCCAGTTTCTGGAAAGCGTTGTTTGTGTTGGTTTGGTAGCAAAGCCGGATGCACGTGATCATAAAAGCTTGTAGAGCATCGATCGTTACCGTCGACTTGCCTGACTTGTCCGTGTAAGCCGGTTTCCTATTGGTGGGAGGCGGTGGTGGTTCGAGCCGTCCGCGTCGCCGTGGATGCTGAAAAAGTGCTATTTAAGCGGCGACACTGGCCTTTTTTTGAGAGAGCGAACTCGGGGACCATGACGCTCGGCATCACCAGGGAGCAGTCCGGCAGGCCGACGGGGTATGATACCATTTTCTGTGTTTTATAATTTTTGCCCTGTGTGTTTTACAACTTCAAGATGTCTTAGCTAAATAAACCCCCCAATGAGTGCTTTCCCAATTCACCGTGTCGACTCCTCATCCCTTGCAGATACCTTCTCGGCGCATTCTTTTCATTGCGTTTACCTGAAGTTTTACACCTACATTCTGTTTTATCGAGGCATGTTTGTTTCTATATTCTCTACGAAAAGTGACCGCACCATATAACAGCCTATTTCTCGCGAATGCTGTCTTACGTATTCACTAAGAGAGCGAGAGAAAAAGTATCCCTGTTAAGTCACTCTATACACCGATCGATGGCAGTTGCAGAGACACCAACGCATACACCTAGCAGTGAAAAGCGCCCGCGGTCGCTGTATAGCGTATTTCGCAGAACAGGAAAGGGACATATAAAACATAGGGCTCCTCTCTCTCTTTCTCTCTGTTCGTGAAAAAACAAACATTAGAAGCGTCATAACGCAGCAGACAGCTAACCAAGACAGAATAACACTCTCCCGGTTTCCTACCGTCAAATACTAGGCTTTACTTCCATTTCGGGGCGATATATTTCTCCGTAAAACCGTAACATGCACATGCGCCGCCATTCAAAAGGCGGCAATCGCAACAGCTGCGCACACTTGCTCACACCGCTCGCCGCCCCTCGAGTCAGCGACGCGCTCAGTGTACGAGACAGTGTACGAGGCCGAAGAAAATAACGGCCCATGCCTTCGCCGCAATAAAGAAAAGAAGAGAATAATCAAGCAACTAAAGAAATAAACGGGGGAGTCGCCAGCCACGGTCTCCGGTCTGTTTCTCTTGGGGGCCCTGGAGAAGCGACGATGTCGGTCGGCCAGATGAAAGGCGAGCGCCGCCGCTCTGAGGCTTGCAACTCAAGAGCAGCGGAGGAGGCAGCGCGAGAGCGTACGGCGAGGATTCTGAAGACGTGCACCCGCTGATGAGGAAATGACGACGAGCCTTGTCTTCCTCAACGTGGAACACGGGGTGACGCACCCGCGAACAGGGCACCCCAGGATGGGATCAGTTTGACGGGAAAGCTCAGTGGCGTAAAGCACACTGCGTTCAGTTAAAACCCTGCTGTTCTACGAACGGATGAAGAGGTCTTTGTAAACGATGAACAAGAGGAAATGTCGCAGGAGCGAACGTTTCATCGAGTGGACCTGTCCACTTCATCGATCTCTTCATCAGTTCAAGCCTCCATCTTCCCCAGAGCTCCTTATAGTCTGAATTGCAGTTACCAAGCATATACCCAACAAGACGCCAGCCGCACGCCGAATCAATTCCGAATGTATCTCGCACGTTATGCTTTATATAGCCACTTCGGTATGACCTGCGCAGCTGAGCTAGTCAATTGCTTTAGTCGCCTGCAGCTTAATCTCGATGCTAAGGTCATGGTCTTGTCTGGTCATGGTCTCTTGTGTTTAGGTCTTTCGAAATCTCGCCATTTCGGCGAATTGTGCGGCTTATCACATCTTTCACGTGTATCTGAATAATTCTTAGGGCTAGTTGATACGGTCACGGTGTACGATTGGAGCTGCTCTGAAGTCAGATTTGCTGATAGGATAGCTGCTCGGTTTCATTCGGCTCATATAATTATATTCATAGAAGAATTGCCTACTCACTAAATAAGAAATTCAATGAAAAATCAGAATGGGCTGAAGCGAACAATGGAGACATTCCTCGATTGTGAGAGGCAAGTTACCGAAACTGTTGCGTTCTACCAGTGCTGTAATGCGGCGCTGAAATTCGGATAACTCAAAGAAACCCCGAGAAGTCAGGGACCACGTAGCGTGCGATTGAACGAAAATTGATAGACGCAACATTCAGGGATGACAGAGATGAATGCAGGTCAGAGAGCGAATGCGGGTAGCGAACATCTGTGTACATCATTGCCTGAGCGGGTCACTTAACGCATGGTACAGTAAAGCGGCGGTCAGTAGAGCGTATACCGTTAGGTACCAATGCATGGAGAACCAAACCGAGGAAGCTGGAAAATTGAAGGAAAAAGGAGGAAGCAGGTCGCAAAAGACAAGGGCAACTTGGAAATAATTACGATAGGCCTTCATGCTGCAGAAGACATAGAGAGGGCCGCTGCTGCTGATGACGATGAAATATTTGACACCCGGAACCCGAATGGCAGCGGCGATATCGTCGTCTTTGCAGCGTAGGAGGATCTTGACGAACATCATCCTGTTGCTTGGAAGAGGCAAGGACATTTTTTAACCCTAAATACAGACATTGTGTAATTCCGATGTGAGAACATAAGGTTCATGCGTGAACGATCGTACAAATGGGAATACGCCGAACAATGGCGCCAGGCGGGAACCTCGGAATGTTACGCGCTTTAGTACCTGGCGCGACCATGGCGCCTTGCCAGTCTGTACTGCACACTTTTATCAAAGACCGGGATGCCGCACAATATTTACGACTTCCACAGGGAGGATAACGCGTCGCGGGGAGCTTACACTACGCACACTATGGGCTCGTAGGTCGCGGGGCGCGGTGGCGTGTGAAACTGGCGCACGCGCGGCGACACAAACCAAGTGCGCGATAGCATCATACGTGTATACACACGTCACAAGTGAGAGCGCCGCCTGGTGTACGCGTAACGCACGAGGCGGTATTCTTTGTCGCTCGCCCCTCTTCTCGGGAAGGGACGCATCAGGCGCGACATATGCGTCGTCGACATGAAGCAGTGCGCGCCGCGCCTTTGCGCTTTATGTAGTGATGGCGTGGAGGCTCATTCCGGAGTCGCACCCCAACTACACCTCTACATATCTTATGTGATGGTGCGCCTTTATCGCGAAGCGTGTATGTGCGGTCGCCAGGTCCCTCACTCAGGGCCTGCTGGGGAGCACTTGACATTTTTCGGAAGCTGAAGCACGACGTCCATTATGAGGTTTCTCAGGGGTGCAAGAGGAAGGAAAAATAAAAAAAAGAATCGGTGGTCCCCTCCGTGACGGTTTATGTCGATAGCAGCGAGGCTTTCCCCTGTCGCAGCTGACAAAGTGGTATCTAGTCAATTCCTTTTTGTGGGAGCATGGGTGGTGAAGAAACGCCGCTAGTGTGTGCGCAAATGTTTCCGACTATGTGTCGCTTAAGTGAATGTTGGCGACGGTGAACGAGGGAAACAAAAAAAGCTTAGCATTTTACTGCATTCCAAGTAAAAAGAAATTAGATCATTTAATTTCTTATTTGTTTTTCAAACCATATACATGAAAACAGAACAACGCTAGTGACGTGTGTGTGCTAGCTAAGTGTGATGTCAAATGCACACACACGCACACACACACGCACCAAAAAAGGCATCACTAATATATCTGGAACTTTCATAAGCTGCTGTGTGCGGCACCATATGAACATTCAAACGTACGCGTGTATGAATTTGTATCCACGGAATACTGCAATTCTGAGTTTCCAGCATTAGTAGACTAGATTTTCTCGTACATCACTTTGTTCATCACATGATGAACAGTAGCGAGAACAGGAACAATATTTTAGGGAAGACTAATGAAAGTTCAGGTAAATTCAAGAAATGGTTTGTTGAACATACCCAATATGCCAGAGTTCATTTTCACAGATGATTAGGTAATGTTAATAGGCGCCTTGGACCCTGATGAGCTTGAGCTTACCGACCTTGGATCTCGATCTGGACCATGTAGCAGATCGTTGGTGATTACAGTCAAGACAGCTGGTCCCGGTGGGGTCTAATCGTACACAAAAGTGGCGTTGTAATAACGGCATAAGAAACGCCGTGTATGTAAAGTGCTACCTGTCCGTGCGCATATGTGGCGTGTATGGCCCGTAGTCGAATACCATCTGTTTACAGAGTTGGAGCGATGTCCTGGGAGACCTGGAGAGTTCGAAGAACTTGGGCGTGCACCATATACCCCTGACAGCGTTGCAGCACAATGTGAAAACCACGCGGGAGTCTCATCTAAACGTTTTGTGTCGGCTGTGCGACTAAAGAAAAAAGAAAAAGGGAAAGAAAAGTGTTCAGGAATGCGCTGGAACGTTCAAAGCGGCGGGGATATAGTAACGGCGGGGGCACTTTTCCCTGATGCTGCTCCGGCCAGACAGGAACGCTACCATCAATTTTTTTTCTTCTGCTTAACTCGGTGGCAAGTGCAGAGAAAGATAAAGAGGTAGGAAAGAGTACGGCGGAGAGTGGAAGCGACCGAAGAATGCCTGATTGTTTCCCGTGGAGGAGCCGTAGAACTGGCTCGTGCTCTTCATGTGCCGCCGAACATTTTGTGAGGTGACCGAACAGTCGGCGCGAGTCGTGTTGACCAAAGAGCAGAAGCCGCGCGAGAGGGAGAAAGAAGCCGATGCTTCCCGTGTCTCTTTTCACTTCGCGGACCACTCAGGTGCGCGCGCATGCTGCGGGCTTTACCAGGAAGGTGCTGGTTCCGAGTACTGGTCCCGCATCGGCCCTAGCCAGCGTGAGGTGTGGAAAGCTCTAAAAATCGGCTTCCTGTGGCTGTTAGGGCCGACTGTGTTTGCAGTAGACGTGGTCACGGCCATGGTCGCGCGCCCGCCTGGTTCGTTTCGCTGCTTTTTTTCCTGGTCCCCCGAACTCTGCAGGGAGCGGCCGTGCCTACGGCAGGAGTGGTGCCTGCGGTGCCGCCGCTGTTTAGGCGTTATTTTTTTTCCTACGCGGCGTTCCGTCAGTCGAGAGCCCCGGCATGAAAGAGAAAATGGAAGCGTGAAGGACGAGAGGCGGGAAATGCGCAAACACGTTCTTTTTAACAGCGCCGCAAACTATGTACGACGCGCGTAACGGTCGAGGCGGAGCGAGCATCTTGGCTTTGCCCATTGAGTTTGCGTTTGCCGAACGCATGGGGTTAGTGCCTTGGCGTAAAATTGTGCATACGAAAAGCAAAACACAGTTCCGTCACCTTCGGTAGCCTGGAAGGAATGGTAAAGTTCAAAGGTGCAATAACGCTCAAACCTAGAGGCCGGAGTGGAACGAGGAGGCAGAAAGAACGTTTTTCTTTTTTTCACTATTTGGTCAGCTGGTCCTTTGTTTTTTTCCCGCCTGTTGCACCCATAGGCAAGTTGTACCGACTTGCCAAAGCTTCTACGTTAGCAGTAGTGTCGCAGAGAAGTATGTATGTTTGGGCAGAGGTGTTGGATGCCCACGTAGAACAGGAGCGCCACAAAGCGAAGTTTGTTCTATTAATTGTGCAATGCCATCGAATCATAAAGGAGAGCAGGTAATAATGAATTGTAGCGCTTCGAACCCAGGTTATGGAAGATGTATCTGGTCGTAAGCGAAAACCAAGCAAATTATTACTACTAAATCTCCTCCTAAGACTGCTGATGGGCAGCTGACCCAAAGTGCACGTGAACAGGTTGCATGCGAACTTGGAGATGTACCATATACAAGGAAAGCACCCTCTTCCTATCATAAACGAGTCTAGATGCAGCTGCGCACAATGACCTAATAGGCTGCAGGGGCTGCATTTCGATGGAGGCAAAATGTAGTCCGAGCACTCCACTACTGCGTCTGTCATAATGATAACGTGTTTTTGGGACCTAACACTCCAGAAACCAATCAGCAATCGCGTGTCAAGCAGTCTACGCGAGCGGTACTATTGTCAGCACACGCTCAAGTGCCTTGGCTCGCTGTGGTACCTCAGCCAGCTATCACTTGACATAGTGTGAAGTAGCATGGCGCGGTTATTAATTTTACAGCTACAGCCATCAAATAATGCGGTTTTTTGTGATCGCGCGCTAATTCTGTTGTGCCGTGGAGTATTCCTTGGTGTTTTGACCCATAGAACGTTTATACGGCAAGAGATGCGAATTTTCCTGCGATGGTGTTGCATGCCTCAAAACAGATGCGTTTGACCATGTCAAGAAATACACAAGCGGCTACGTGGACGTGATTAAATGGATGGCAATGAAACGGCCGACAAAGATACGTATGACCTATGAAGTGTCTGGAGAAATGGAAGACAACGATATGGATTTCTCTATTACCGAAGGATGCCACGGCACCTCAGTTGTCTTGCCCATAGCGTGACCCTTTTTTAAGCAGATCGAATACATTAGTCTACTACCAATAGTCTCCTTTTCTTCTTTGTCATAAACCTAGACACGAAGTTACCATCGCCTCGCCTCTCTAGACGGAAAGAAACGGTCCTATACCACATCATGCAACGAAGAGCTACCTTTGTCAGATCGCCTACTGTAATTCCTTACTTTAATTGCAGACAGTGTAAGATGGGGCACGTGACATTGTGAATCTCATTATATAAACCAGGGATGAAAGGCTTGCTCTTCGGTGATGATTGGGTGCTAAGGTGACAGCCCTTGTTAACACAGAAGAAAATTTAGTAACTACGTTTTAGTGCGACTTCCATGTGCCCTGCTGCAGGAACACTGCCGTGTTTCTTGTGGTGCATCAGGTTCAGGTTACGGGAAGGAGTGTGACGAAAGAACATAGCTCACGTTTGGCTTGGTGTGTTTGCGGAAAGAGCGAGAGCAGAATTCATTTCTCTTTTTCATTTTCAAGTTTTCTTTTGTCTTCATTCATTGCAGGATAGCCGACCGATCGCAGCCTTAATTAACTTCCGTGCTTTCCCATAACGACTGCTGTCTGTCCATCGGTATGGTGCAGACTTGGCATTCGTGGAATCACTACGATAAAATTACAGTTAACAAATTACTTTTTGCAGTAATGAGTAATGCAATGTGGGCTTTTGTGGGCTGACAATTTGGTAGTCTAGGGAATTGTTTCAAGATACTCTTTTATATCTCAATTACTCATGACTACAACTGAGCACGTCCGCTTCCCTTACGCGATAAAGAACTCATCAAAGAAAGGAAAGAAAAATGACAGATAGTGGTTAAGCTGAGTGGCCGAGCCACGTAGCATTCGCACTCGAAGCCTTCGGTAATGTCCGAAGGCCATGACACTCCATACACGAGGCGTTGACAACGGCTCCATGCTTTGCTGATGGTCTGACAGCTAAGTAAAACGATGCAGAGGTTTTAAAAAACACGTACCCGTGTCCTCCTTAGGGGAGGCGATTCATTTGGACAAAACAACGATACGTTCTGCGTCCTTAAAACCTCCCGCGGCCTATCTATTGTTTAACCAAACAATGTCAAGCATGCTTCGTCACTTATTAGAGGCGCATCATCAAACAGCGAGTAACTGTAGCGGGAGCGACTCAGCTGCTAATTCCAGTGTATCTGGTAAATAAGGTACGTGTGAGTTAATTCACACGTATTATGCGCTGCGCTTAAGTTAAAACAATTTCAAAGTTTTTCAATTATTTTCGAATGTAATGCAATGTCAGCTGCAAGTGGTAATAATTTTGTAATGATCTTAGTGACATTTTCAAAATTTTCATAAGGTTTGGAAGGCCTTCGCCTTAAACATGTTTTATATGAAAAGCTCGCACGATATTCCGCCCCCGGTGATTGAGCCCGAGAAGACAGGGCGGGAATTTATGTGCTCAATCTTTTTTCAACAATAGTTTATATCCCGTTAGCTTCCAAGGTATGTCCGATTCAACGTATACCGCTACCAACGCACTCTGCTCAGTGAATGTAGTAACACTCCCCACATAAGGTCGTTTAATGCGAGCCAACTTCTATACGTTCACCAAACACCTCACTTCTTCATATCGTACCACGGGATGTGCTACTAAGAATCGATAACCTCCCACGGAGACGCCTATTTTCGGTCCTTGTACAAAGGGAATGAATGGAGCTGAGGAGTGCAACGACGATTCCACGTCCAAGCCTTTATATATATATATATATATATATATATATATATATATATATATATATATATATATATATATATATATATATATATATATCTGCCGTGCCTTCAGGGCCCGCGTCTATGCAGTGGGTCTGTAGCACCAACACTGCCGCGCACTGCCGCGTACATCATACGTATATAGACTTTATACGGCGCACGGGAGGAACAACGGTGCTGGCTGCAGCGCGGGAGCTGCGTATAGTGAATACGCGTCCACGCGCTGAGCCGCTGCGAAGTGAGCGGCACTCGCAGTCTGGAACCCCTCGGCGAACTCCAGACATGCATGTATGCGAAGCCCGTTCATTGTCTTCAGCAGCGGGACCGCGCGCCAGCGTGGTTCCCCGCCCTTGGCGATTTATGAACCGGATCTGCCGCCGCTGCCTGCCGCGGCGAGCGTAGTCGCCCGCCGCGCCGCCGGCACGGGGAGGGCGCGCACGTGTTTCCTGCACACAAACACATACACGGCGGCGACAAAACGAGACGCGCTCTGTGGACAAGAAAAACAAAAAGGAGAAGTGTGGCAGCAGAACGTGACACAACGAAGGTAGCCACGCGCGACGCGACTTTCGAGGAGACCTAATGTCTTGCGTGCTGCATGTGGCGCTCCTACAAGAGCGATTCTGGTGTAACAGGTAGACGCATCAGTGTGCTCAGGGTGCAACAACTGACTACTCGTCCTAAGATAGCTTAATATATGCAGAATGTAATGCTGGTGTTCTTTTTTTTAAATTGTAATTTTATATGGAGATGCTGGCGCACAGGTAAAGGCGCCGGCTACTCCTTGATCCCTGAGCGTGATAAACGTTAAACATGCATGGTTCAGTATGCATGAGTTAACGTTCACAGTCTCAATAAGAGTAGTTCCACCAGAAGAGCAACAGAAAGAAACACACACAGTGGGTACATGTATAGGTACATGTATACAAGTTGATGTATACAAACTTGCTTAGACGTGTTCTAGACGACAACGAATAATACCAAGTTGTTTGCATACTCGTAACGCGCGCTTGGATCTTTAATTTAAAGAGTGGCGCAAGTTACCTGAAACACACAGAGTATCAGTTAAACTGCCAATTGTTGGGAAGCCTAATTATTCTACATGCTGAAAATTCGATATTTGGCAGTGCGGGCATCCTTGGAGGATAGTCAACGGCGGAATTCTAGAATTCTTTCCTTGGTAATATTTGATTATTTTCTTTAATTCCATTTCAATATAACTTCTACGTCTTCTCAATACGTCTCTTGTCGATGGGAGGTTTCTTCCTGTGTTTGAAGACGAAAGAAATACCAGCATGTTCTTATTGTTCTCATAACGGGAAACGGTGATTTAAAGACTCTGCTATAAAAAGACGGCTAGAAATAGCTCTGGGAACTCCTAGACATAAGCGCAGCCCTCTCGCTCTAAGTCTTTGAAGCCACTGTTCCGATGAGTGGGAACATTATGTGAGATTGCAATTTTTTGTCGTATTAAAGCATTATGAACAGTGAGTACAGACGACACCGATCATGACGTGCGAGAAAGTCTGCGAATATATTACAACGCTGACAACGTTTTCCACATGTGAAGTGACCAGGACAACTGTCGAGGAAGAATTACTCCAAAGAATCTATGCTGTATGAGTATCATCAGAGGTCGTCCTTCGAGATCAATGTTAAATTTTTTTACCTGTCTCCGAGTGAAGGGCATTCTTGCTGTCTTTGGTGCGACAGAACCATCTGTCTCTCTCGTAAGAAGTTGTTATTACGCTTATGCCATCTTCCAAGGTGTTCTGAAGTGACTGAACATTATTTACGATATGTCGAAAAATTCAAAATGCACGAAACGTGTGCGTAAATTGGCTACTTTAACTGAGCTGGTATAGTGTTCTTGTTAAGTCAGCCATGACACAGTCAAAGAGAATGATTGATTTGGTTGATTTCTGGGGTTTTACGTCCTGTAACCAATATATAATGTTGTGAGAGACGCCGTAGTGGAGGGCTCCGTAAATTAGGACCACCTGGAGTTCTTTAACGCGCACTGATATCGCACAGCACACAGACCGAAAGTTAAAGAGCTCATTCAGTACGTTGCCCTGTCGCACACGCTGCGGGACATCGTGCTCACTACTGTTTCCTTCGTTCTTCGTTCGTCTGCACGAATAATTTGCGACCTGACAGAAACTTAGAGATCCATCTCAATGTTCTGCCGGACTTTTCAAGTTCTAACATATTTAACAGAACATGAACGTGTCTAGATGTTCAAAGATATATACCGATATGGTCAAGTTACCACTTGCGCGTTCATTTTACATAGATGTTGCCATATCTAGTATGGCGTCCATTGTTCACCTCCATTTCCTAAAACTTATAAGTCATTGGACAGCACGTTTATTTCGTTACACCACCACTGCAACCGTGTGTAGATAATCTTTTCCATTACATTGCACAAAGCTTGTCAGACTAACAGGGCGGAAAGATTCAAGGCACGAGGGCGTCTTACTCGGTTTCAGAATGTGGGTAACTTACACGAGGGACTTTCCAACAGCGAGCTACAGTTTCCTCTACCCCTAGATTATTAAGGATGTTTAAGAGAACATTTGTGCCTGTTGGCTGGAGGTTTATCGGCATATTTTGCGTAATGTCGTTCGGTCCAGCAGCAGACTTTTGACGACATGACGCAATTGCACATTGCGGTTCTCTTAGTGTAAATGTAGGGCCTAATTGAAAATGTGCCCAACAGCAAGTATTATTCTTCTGCTTAGCAAACGTGACAGAGTTTCAAAACTCTGCTATATTATTGGGACGGGTGTGCGAGGAGAGAGAGAGCGTGCCGCAGAAATTGCCCCACAGCCGCTTGCCGAAGTTTTCGAAGCGTCTGCGCATAATACTGTGAATATTTTAATCATATTTGTATGCCTCTAAACATCTGATCCTTCTGTACGCTCTTTCAGCCCGGTGTCTGATGGTTTTGAGGTGTTCTTACTTCCCATCAACTGCAGCATAATCTTTGTATTGGGGACATTCTTTGTGCATATCTTAACATTATCCTGCAAACATCTAGCAAATTCTTCTGCAGTTGCGAGTTCACTAATTCGATTCGTTAAGCGGTGCCTGAAAGCTTTCCACTTCGTGAGTCTGCTGTAACGCAATATATCAACATTGCGCAGGGTGATTTACAAGGATAAGAAAGTGATCGCCTCCGCACGTTTCCACAACCGCTTCTCAGCCACAGAGTTGTCAAGTCGGGCTACAAATAGCCAAATTGGCTATTTGTACACCTAGAAGTCTTTGGCTACCTTTTGCTATTTGGCTATATTTGGGTCATTGCCTGCCTTGTTGTTGTTTTGTGGGGTTTAACGTCCCAAAACCAGCTGTGATTATGAGAGACGCCGTAGTGGAGGTCTCCGGAAATTTCGACCACCTGGGGTTCTTTAACGTGCACTGACATCGCACAGCACACGGGCCTCAACATTTCGCCTCCATCGAAATGCAGCCGCCGCGGCCGGGATGTCATTGCCTGCCTTCGCCTCCAGCACTCGTATCTCATTGGCTTTTCTCCCCAAAAGGCACTTAGTCGTTGTTTAGCTTCAAGATCGTTGTGAATGCACACCATAGAAATCACGCGCCCCTTCCTTCTGGCAAGCAAGGAGTGCTTTACTCCTAAATAAACGAAAAAATAAAAGGCGGGGGTGGTGGGGTCGTACAGTTGTTGGCGCTATGCCACTGTGCAAGCTCTGCTGTCCTCAGAAAGCTTGATGAAGCGGGAGCGGAATGTGCTGGCTTTCGGCTGTCGTGTCGTGTGTCAGTGTCGCCCAGCTGTGCCCCCACGACGAGAAGCAGAGAATAAAGCGGAAAATGGCCGCACTGTAGACAGCTCACCTTTGTCGCCGAAAGCGTGCATACCTTAGAGGCATGCACACATCTTGCAATATTTCTGTAATGCACAAGCGACGGTTCTTTCGCATGTGTTTGCACATGTGTAGCCACCTGAATACGATGGAACGGAGATCATTTCGACTTGTGGGTCGAAAACCGAAACAACGTTTACGTGTCTCCATATTCGCACTACCTCTGCTTGTAATTAAATGACCCTCAATGGCCGCGCCGCACATAGCTCACCTTTCTAGCAGAAAGCGTGCATACCGTAAGGCATGCACACATACTGGAACAATTGTGTAGTGTACAATCTACGGTTATTTCTCTAGCGCTTAGAACAAGTCTCTGCACTTGTGCGGCCACCGGGAGAGGTAACTTTCTGCCAAAAAAGTATAAAAAATCGGAGACTTTCGACGAATTGCATAGACAGCACCGATTCCCACTGAGGCCGAACTCAAGGTGGGATCGCTCCCGACAGCGCGGATTCGTTGAGACAGCACAGCAGCGCGCGCTCCCCGGCATCTCGATGGGCAAGTTGGCAAAGTACACTCGGACGTACAGAAAAGAATGGGAAAACGACCCCTTGTTTAAAGGTAAACGAAATTTCAAGCCTTCTTTAATATTTATTTACGTCATGTTGCTTCGTTCTCAAGATTTCTCTTGCAGTTCATGATCTTTTGTCTTAAACTTTTTCTTTTATAGAATGAGTTGCACCATCCCAATCAGGCGAAATGGCCCGCTGCACCGGCTCCAACGTTGATCTACGAGAACACGCGCAGCATTTAAAGGCGCACACTACAGCGAAGCACTGCAGGAACATGAGCTCCCGAGCGGCATCAGCCGCACAGATCCCTTTGGCGAAGTTCGTAATTTTACATTTATTTTTGTTCATTTGTAAAATTCATTTTATTCTTCATAGCTGACTTCTTGCGCGCTCCACAACAAGTCTGCACGTGTAACCACATTTTTGAGAGGTTTATTCTGACTGTACTTCATTTTGTTTATTCTCGTTATAGGTTCATTTTTTAATGTATAACCAAGGTATAACCTCTTTTCTCTTTTTCGGACACAAGTTTTTCATGTAACCACATTTTCCCCCTTGAACTTGTTTTAAGTGCTTCATCTCTTTCTTCATACATCATATTTGTTTTCTTCGTGTATTAGCTCGCTTTGTGTCAATTTAAAATAAATGAAAACGTTTCATCTGCTTTATTGTCTTTGGGGCGGTTTTGGGCTATTTTTATGAACCAGGTTTGGATACGTGTGGGCTATTAATGTGCCATGCTTTGGCGGGTCGTTCTTCGAATACCTGGCAACCCTGCTCAGCCAACCCCTTTCACCATATCTTGGGAACACCGTGACATCTGCGCAGCTCGAGTAACTATATCCCCGAAGAAATGTTGATGAACCATCATTTAAAACAGACAAGTGGGATTTGTGAATGGCGCACTCAACAACGCTACCGCTAGCGTCACAGCAGTCACTGACTCGGATTATGTCGTGTGCAATGAAGTGTCCACTTTTGCGACTGGCCTGCTGTAGGAGGCGACCAGCGGGTAGCGTTGTGCTGAGGGGCGAACCGCAGTCTCTGAGACTTCCGGAGTAGAGAGCCGAGCCAGGGAGACAGTGGAAACTTCACGGAAGTTAATTTACTCAACTTAAAAGAAGGAAGGATCTCGCCGAGAGCGAGCTCGGCAGCTCGTTTTATGCCGGTTGATGTACCTAGATCCCTAGTTAGGAAATATGCCTTAATTAGATGGGCCCAATTATCGCACGACTGTCCGTTTGAAGGGGTTGTCCGTCCGACGCCCACGGTGACTGCCTCCAAGTGGGCGTCACTCCATGTCCGATTCGAGTGAAACTGACAGGTATTTCACGAATAGTGCAATCAGCGCACACCTCTTTGGACGACTCGTCGAAACACACAGGTCTCACAAAAATCTCCCCGACACACACACACACACACACACACACACACACACACACACACACACACACACACACACACACACACACACACACACACACACACACACACACACACACACACACACACACACACACACACACACACGGACGGACGGACGGACGGTTCCTTTACCTCCATTTCTGCTGGCTCAGCATACATAATACTGGATAACCAAACTCGAATTTTGAAGGCCGAAAAATATAAAATAACACATGCATCTGGCGCCTACACAACCGAACTTATGGCTGTCACCGAATGTCTACAGTACATCAGCACGCTACACACTCAAACCCCTTTTCACCTGTACACAGATTGCCTTTCTTTACTACGTAAACTTGCAAGCCTTAACGATAATGACGAGAGGGTGATAGCCATCAAAAACATTGTTTATCAGTTTAAAACACAAGGCATCTTTTTCCGGTTATTTCATGTCCCTGGTCATAAAGGCATATTAGGAAACGAATTGGCAGACAGACTAGCAACTTCAGCAATGCGTTTTGGGTCTGAGAGGATGGCTACATATTCAATCCGCACCGTTCGGTCCGAATTATACAAAATTATGGTTTCTCATTGGCACGCATATTGGCAAACAGAAGGGCCGAACACGTCGTTATTTCACTGGATAAATAGCGTCTACAAAATTCCAAAATGGTTTCCACCTCATCGGAAGTTAACTCATCTAATGACTGGTCACGGCCATTTCCAATATTACCTCAAGCGATTTAATATAACCATGTCTGACCGGTGTGCATGCACAAAAATATGCGTAGCCGATCTGCATTACTTCAACGATTGCCCACGAACGCAACACATCACTCAACACTTACGAAGCCGCACAGATCCAACAATATCACACGCACACTTCCCAAGATATCTACTAGAAAAAAAAACGCGTGCATACTTAATACAGCTAGTTAACATAATGCGTGAATCGGCGGTTGTCATACCAACCCCCACTCACTATGCAGACATTTCTGAGACATAACCGGACACCTCATCGAAACTTCCCAACCACACGTCTACCGCTCGCATACATTTTCCTTACAACAACCCATCAGACACTGCATGCTCAACGTTATAGTTCCAATTACGCCAAAAAAAGGCGAGGTTACCTCGGCAGCTATGACGTAAGCATCAACTTTTCAACACACATAGACCCATTGTTCATGTCATCCTATTGATATGACAAAACCCGCCTTATGTATCTGCGCAGACCTTTTCTCATCGCAGGTTTCACCTCCTCTTTGCTCAAAGTTTCAACCGAATGCTTTCGCCTCAAACTCCAGATCATGCCTACAGGTCCGCCATGCAAGGCGAGGCCCTTGGCTCGAGTTGTGGCTTCCGCTACGTCGTCGGTCACGGAACTTTAAACTACACCTACCAGTGCACTCCCGGTTTCCCCTTGTTACAAGGACGCTCTTGCTGCTGGAAGCTCTCACTGCTACGTTCTACTTGGTACTAACATTACCACGGTCTTCATCTCCTGCCTTTATTGTAGAAGGAAAAGCCCTGTAGGCCTTGCTTCCGAATACATACATTTTTTTTTTCAATTGGATTTTCCACAAAATTTTCTTTTTGGGAACACTTCCCCTTATTTCTTTATGGTGCGATTGGCTTTAAGCCCGATATACCTTATGGTGGCGCGGGCTACCCCCACTTTATTTTAATTTTTTCTTCCATACCAGGGGGACAAATTTAACACACACACACACACACACACACGAGCTACAAGAAGCGGTGCGGTGTCATTTGGCGGCGCCACGCCGTTGCTGACACACTTGGACCAGGTCATGACGGCTCGGGTGCGCGACGAACACGATCATCGCAGGCTTGGTTCTCACCGTGTCGAACAAGTCAGAAAGGATGTTTTTGCACAGTTGACGCCATGACTTGCAGTGGCTCTGTAATAACACATATAAACATATTAAAACCAGCTATGTTTTAAATATTTACTGGTCCTTCCGCTGAAACGCTGCCTGAAGGTTGCAAATACATTAATTACTGTTGTACACAGCTTTCCAAAGGAAACTTTACAGGCCAAGAACTCCGGAAAGTCTGAAAACCTGACTGGACTTGCTAAGACGATAGATCCTTCCTGACGCACCGGAGCACTCAGCTAACGCTGCCTTGACGGTACGACTTGCATGCGACGTAATCAACAGGGGGAAATCGTGGCTGATTTCCTGCTTTTTGAATTCACAATATAGGAAAATGATGATTGCCAAGTAGCTTTCGAAAGTCAGCGCACTTGCTGCGAAGAGTGCTCAAATCCCACTGCAATTTCGAGGCATTTTCCTGTCGGTTATTCATGTGCTGTTTCTCTTGGGCTTAGTGCCTATTGGTGACACAGTAGCGCTCTCGAGGGCAACAGTGCTTTAACTTCTGGCAAGTTCAAGTTGCTTCCGACAGAGCGGGCAGGATTGCCTTGTTGTTGGATACACGAATACGGGATGCACAACACACAGCTTGATTAGCGCAAGCATGTAGCATTCTGTGGTTGTAAAGAGAGAGCGTTGTGACAGAGGCCTTGAGCTTTACCATGCGCCTTGAAAAGGATGATACAGTGAGGGTTGGGGGGAGGGCTGAAGGTCTGCTTGAAGTTTAAAGGTCGCCATATTTGGGGTGAAAATTTGCAAATTTGCACACTGAATATAACATAGAGCTCCCAGTTCGGGCTGCCTTGGTATGTGGCATGGGGTATGGGGCACCCAGCCTCCTCTCTGCCTCTGCCCCCTCTGCCCTTTGTTTCATCAAGCACTTCAAAGTCGCTCACAAATCCCCTGCTGACCGAGGCAGTGATTTGTCAGCAGGGGATGTGTGAGCAGGGGGAAAAAAGAGAGAGAGAAATGAGGAAAAAATAAAAAGAAACAATCTGCCGATCTAGCACATAGTCCAACACAAAATACAAATTTCCTACAGTTCGGGCTATCTGCGAAACGAAGTCAAGCCTTGTGACTATTTTAGTATTGAGAGGAGCTCTGTGCAAATATACCACAAGTGGCACCGACTCGAAAGTGCATTGTTACAAATATAATGTTTAGATGGCACTGTGAGAATATGAAGTTATTTTATTAAAAGAAAGATGCATATATCTATAGTGAGTGAACATTAGTTGTGCAAGGATATATGGCTAAAAACAAAACTATATGAAACGACTATCATATGCTTTTCCAAATATTTATAGCTTTGTTCATTTGGCATTTGTTAAATAAAGTTTTCTCTCTCTCTCTCTTGCTCATTTGCACCATCGAGAAAATTTCCCAAAAGAACAAATAGTAGTGATTAGTTGTGTGAAGAACTCAGTCCCCTGTGTATTAAGGTATATTGTTTGTATCGTGCTATAGTGCTATTCTAGAAAACAAATCGATAATAGGTAGAAAGAAAAGTACCATCCCCGGCGGAGCCCTGCGGCCACGGTGCGCCACATCTACAATGTTACTTGTTTCTAAATAAATACATTGCGAATGGCCGGTAACGAAACTTGCGATCCAGTTAATAAGAGATTTCTGAAATTGCTTTTTTTTTTCAGTGGAAAAGCCTGCATTCTGGAATGTGTCAACCGCATTTGAAAAGCCAATAATAATAGCGCTGATATGGCAAGTTATGCCAAGCCGACGAATTACGCCTGAAATAATTTCCAATAGTGCAGTGTTAATCTATGGTAACCGCAATAATGAGTTCCTTGAAATTTCGGTAACTTATTTGGTTGTCAAGGCAATACCAAATAGAGGAAAGTGAAAAAAATGGAGGTCTGTCCCCATGGAGAATGCATGCGACACCAGCAGATGATCATTCACTTTCACCTATAGTAAAAGACATTTCGGAGTCGCATATATACGCGTATTTTCATGCATCCACATTTCGGTGGCAACGAAAATGTGAGGCCGATAATAAGTGGTGGGTAAGAATACAATATCAAGAATTTATCCATTAAACATCGAGCTCTAACATCTAAAACCTGGAAATTGTGGAATTCAAACAGAACTACAGCACTTTGGCTCCCCAAACTTTTGAACTGTTTAATGAAGAGACATAAGGATTGTTGATCAACATCTTGGCAGTTTTATTCCATTTGTGTTTCGCATTGTCAGTAAAGGCATGAACGTTGTGCAAACGGACTGTGGGCCCTTTAGTCTGGAAGAATGCCGAACCGCTCCACATAATTATCCTGACTCAACCGATTCACCGAAAAGCCTTCGACTAAGCGAATACTGTGCCTTCTGCAATAAACGCATATTTACGCAAGGGTAAATGGTTTCAACGGCACGATCGGTGTGGGACATGGTACGTGGTATAATTTCATCTCAAGATAGTGATATGGCATCGCTCTGTTGGGGCCAGTCGGTCTGTATTTGGGTGGCTAAAGATTTTATTGCGTGTCTTGCAGATCGATGACGCCGGCTGAGGTGTCCCACGTTGGGGCGTCCAGGTCATCCCCTGTCGCCGCCTCGAGGGCCTGCTGCACCGCCCAGGTATGGTAGGGCATTGCTTGGAGCTGCACAGGGAATCGGGAGACAGCAGCGTAAGAATGTCGGAATACTTCGCCATGTTACTATTTATGTATATTTCTCTGTTTTATCGGGCAAAGTATTGTGCGGACGGCAGCGAATTTTTTTGGTTTTCCCTTCAGTACAAGAGCGCCATGCAAAATAAGTTTTCGTACTTTGGTAGTGCTCTAAGACTCTTAAAAAAGACTGGTGAATGGAGATTGTTTGGACACAGGCCGAAGACCTGGCTTTGCTATTCTCCTACTTCTTTAATTAGCACGTGGAAAAAAATGATTTCTATGATTGTACCGATTACGTTCGTCCAATTTTCAGGTAAAGCCCGATTCGTACACCTTGATCACGTTCCAGGCAAATTGGGCTAAACCTGTTTTTACCCTGAATTCTATTGGCCTCAAGGATATATGCTGTCGCGCCACCTACGTTCTGACGTCACTCAAAGGACGCCGAGTTTTCTCCTATGCTGCAGTATCACATTTCCTGCGTTTGCGCTACCGCGTGTTTGTTGTGGGCAGCGCTGGTGCTTATCCCCATGCTCTAGTGCTCGTCTCCCAAGGAAGCATTCTAGTGACCCGATAATCGGGGAAAGCATATACGGCTACTCGGTGTCCGTGGTGACACCACCATGCTTAAGTAGTCGCTACAGTCGTGAGCCACAGCCAGCCACAAAAGGAACGGTGAAACTTCAAGGGCGCGATCTGAAATCATTGTTCGGGACCGCCGGCGTTCTCTCACTGCATCTGTGCTTTAGCAAGTACGTTAAATGAGGCCGATTCAACGCTCGGTTGTGCTTCTGTTATTTCACGCTACTTAATGACATTAAGCATTAGTTTTTGTCAAGAAAAAGTTTCAATTAAATAGGTACAAATAGATAAACAGCCTTGTGCCTGTTATTTAACCTGGGCCTAGAAGAATAGCCTGTTCAGAGAACTGGTAATTGAAGAAAACTGAAATCAGGGCGAAAAAAAAAAATCTAGCCCGAGACGATAGAAGTGACGTGGCAAGCATGCCAATATCGCTTACGTTTTTTCTATCACGCTGATTTCTTTTGTTACTTTAATGTTATCGTGTTTCCTGGACGTAAAGCCTGAGAAATCAATCAATCATTTATTTAATCTGTTTCTATACCATAGCATCTGAGAACACCACGAGGTACTTACTCTTAAAACGTGTAAACGAGCGCCCACTTGCAAACATGACTGGCTGGTCAGTGACCTTTTCGATAAGCTTGTTCGGGCACATGTCATTCATTGCGCGGAGAGGTTCAACTTCCTGAAGGCCCACGTAGTTTCAGGAAGACCTCTGCGGTGCTCTTTGCACACCTTTAGCCCGAGTGCGACCGAAGCGAAACATTGTCTTGTTTCCAAACGCATTCGCACGAGCTGCTCTAAAGAGTACACAGGACGATGCAAGGCCTTCGCACTCGTGATTACCCCGAGTGACAAAGAACCACAGCGCGTGCTCCCCGAGGTTCAAACGTGAGCGCATCGTTTATTTCTCTTCATTCGCGCGAGCGAAATGAACGGAGAAGAGGATATTTCTTCACAAAGACCGTTTTGGCCGGCCATTGTGGATAGCGCACTGGAGGTGAAAAGAAACAGCGCGAATCGTGTAGCACGCGCCGAGTTTTCCAGGAGTCATGATCCGACACCGCGCGTAGAGAGTTATAGAGGCACGCGAGTGGTGTTCCCGTGCACGGCACGACCGCTGAGTGGGTCAGTTAAAAACGATTCGCCGTTTCATTGCGGGACGGCCACGAACAAGGTGCGCAAAACGGTTTTGTCCCCACGTGCTCACACAGCTCTGCTGCCACAAGGATTGGAACGGCGCACGAAATGGGTCATCGACGCGTGGCCAGCGAGGAACAACAACGCGCACTGGGTGCGGGATAAACGGGGCAACGTGCCAGCCTTGGTGAATGTGAAGATTCACTTCCCAGAACCGCTGCCGTTACAGGGACGTATATGTATGCACGTGACGTTCGCGACTGTTTCCGGTCGCCTTGTTTCGTGCGGGACAAACTGGCCAGCGTTCGTCAGCATACTGCGACACACGGCTGCGTGCGCGGTTGACAGGGAGGCGCGTCTCCCCCGTACCGTTTCAACACAGGAAAGTCTCCGACTGTCATACGAGTTGTGACTGGGACACGTGGACATGCAGGAGACGGGTGGTGTCACTCGCACTAATCACGGAGAACGCATTTGGTCGTCATTCCGACCTCGGGCCGGCTGAAGACCGCAGAGGATACCGTTTGTTTTGTCAAGCTTATCGAAAGTGTGTAGACCCTATAAGTGCCCTGCATTGTTCCGCGTCATTTACACCGTAAACGCTACTTTAAACGTGAAAATTTTGTATTTGACTGTTGCCGAGCGGCCTGTCTGATCACAAATCAGCTGCCACGTGGTCAAGACACTCTCGGCTCTGTTTATGGAACATCGCTACTAATTAATCAGATGAATTATTCCAGTTTTGCCAGCTCCGCACCGGCAAGAGACGCTCAAGTAGCATTCCGTTATGGCAGTCATCGTTGATTTGGCGCAGCGTTGTGCTTTCCGGTTCCGCCATACGTACAACGCCTGCAGGAGTTGGGTGCCTCGTCGTGGAAATAACTATGTGTAATCTCGTACAAGATCTCTTGAAATGACGGCTGGTGTCTTACTATATGACACTCTTCACAGATGCAACCGACAGATATTGAAAAGAGTGTATTTAGGAAATGGCAGAGGTCAGCATTACGTTGACCCCCAAAAGCCAACTCGAGTGCCTCAGCACAGGCATGGAAAGTAGTTTGAGTGGAGATGGCGTGCACATGAACATGCAAACAGCTCTTTTTCATTGGTGGAGGTGTACGTAGTGCTCATTAAGTGAGCGATAAATTGACGGCTTTTGTAGGACTATGAGCAGGCGCCTTCCACTCGCACAGCCCCGCCACGGTGGTCTAGTGGCTATAGCACTCAGCTGTTGATCCGAAGGTCGCGGTGGCTGCATTTCGATGAAGGCGGAAAGTCGAGGAGCGTGTACTATGCGATGTCAGAGAACGTAAAATAACCTGGGTAGGTCGAAATTTTCGGAGCCATCCACTACGGTGTCTCTCACAATCATATCGTGGTTTTGGGACGCGAAACAAAAGAAACCAACCAACCGCTCGCAGACTCCATGGGCCGAGCTTGAAAGAAATGTTGCTGTGACATGTAATGGCGAAAAGATAGTCGATACGTGCATGCCAGACCACATTCGCATAACGTTTGACAAGGGGCGCACGTAATCACCCCCGCGTTCTTGTGCCGTACCCAGCAGATGACAGCGAGCATAAATCTCGCAGAGTGATCACGAGAGATAGAATTCGCAGTGATTAGGCAAAGCCTTGCAAAGTTGAAAAGGAACGCCAGTTCAATAATGTGAGATCCTTCAGGCAACAAAGCTGTGTCCCTTTCCAGGAGCCAGCTGTGGACACACGCCCTCAAGAAGTCGGTGCCCCAGTAAAACAACAAACAAACAAACAAAAAACAAACAAAGATCAGTGCAAAACACCTTGCAAGCGCGGATGTGCATCGTAGTGGTTAAGATGGCCGCATGAGACTTGGTTTCGGAGAGGAGTGTAGGGGGCCTGCTTCTAAGCCCAGCACTGGTAACAAGTTTACTTTCTTTCGTTCTTTCTTTCCTTCTTCCTATCCTCCTTTCCATCCTGCTTCCTCCTTCTTTCTTGCTTCCAGTAACTGTAGGTGTGTAGCAGGGTGGTCAACACACAGTAACTGTGGGTGCGTAGCAGGGTGGTCAACACGCCAGCGCCAGCAACGAATTCCTTTCCTTCTTCGTTTGGTTGAAAATCTAACGATTTCTTATGATATGCGAGGTCAATACACCGCTAGATTTGAGGCAACAGCGCTTACACCTCATTATTAAATGTGACATCACGTGAGCATTCGGCTCAGCCAGTGAGCGAATGAATCTCTTTACGGGCTTCTACTGCGGCTGCACGCCGACAGCGACACAGGGCCCGCTAAGACCACTTTACCGTGAATGTACTTATGTAAAGAAGAAAGAAATGCCACCCTTCGCTTCGTTAAATACACCAATGTAATCAATACGTACGTCACCGAGCAGCTCATAGCTACATTACAATGAATATCATTCCTTTGTATGCGTCTCGTGAGAGGGAGAGAGAGTGAGCGTGAAGTAACGTGGAGCATGATGTGATATACATGTTGATCGGTTTGGGCAATGGCGTACTTGGAACACTTGGGTATAGAAAGGATGACTGCGTAGCGTAAACAAGTCTGCACTTCTCATGCGTCCATGTGCTGGGAGACCCAATTAATTAGCTCGTGCTGATCTGCTTTATACGCCATCTGGGCTCCACCAGTTCGGACGCTCAACTTCATTGCCGTTACGGATGAGCCTCTACAGCGCGCGATGTTGCGTCAAGACCAACGTATTTTTCTTCGCTGGTTCAGTGTGCTTGTTCGCTGTTTTGCTATGCCTTGAATTCATGCAGATAGATAGATAGATAGATAGATAGATAGATAGATAGATAGATAGATAGATAGATAGATAGATAGATAGATGCTTATTTTTTATTTATTTGAAATACTGCAAGCCAATAATTTGGCTCAAGCAGGATGGTCGTTACATACAATGCGAAAGTAAATGTACGAACAACGCAGAAATGAACACACGAAATACAACATAAAAAACATGAAAATCATGAAAAGCATGAAAATCAGAAAAACACGCATGTGATAGGAACAGGATAAGTAGGAGCGGTAAGAACTAAGCATTCTGTATGTTAAAAACATGGCTCTGTATTTCGCTAGCAAAATCGTCGGAAGTAAATATGCTATGTGGCAAAGAATTCCAATACGCGACCGTGCGAGGAAAGAAACTGTTCTGAAACGCTTTTGTGTGAGCAAAGATTGGTGCCAACGAATGTTTATGAGTGTGCCGCGGTGTCTTTGTACTGAGGCGCTTAACAGATGCTGGGAGGGATATTTTGATCTTACCTATAAGACAATTGTGAAGGAATGAAAGACGGTTCATTTTTCTTCGGACTTTCAACGTCGGTACTTTATTGCACTTCATCAGGTCTGTAGGATAGATAGATAGATAGATAGATAGATAGATAGATAGATAGATAGATAGATAGATAGATAGATAGATAGATAGATAGATAGATAGATAGATAGATAGATAGATAGATAGATAAATTTTCATGCATTTCACATACATGAGAGGCTTTGCTAACACGGTTGCAGGGTTTGGCCTTGGCAGGACGTCGCGTTCCTTCACATGGTCCCACCCGATTAGTGCACACCCCGGCTGCCAGGCATTGCTGCATACTCGTTTGCCTTAGTTTCACGGAACTCGGTGAGGACAAGCGAATGAAGCGGGCAGGAGGAGGTTGGAAGGGAGCGCACGGAGGAGACAGGCGACGCGGCGACCGTTTGGCCGGCACTTAGGGACACGACATCATTTCTCCTCGGCCACTCCCCGTAACGACCGCCGGCGAGAACCATTTCACAGCGGAGTAGTCGCCACACCACGCGCCGCCACTGCCGCTCCGTGGAAGCCGGTGATAACTTGCTGGGGCGGCAGACGACGCCCATCGACCTGCGAACAGCGAAAGCCAGGAAAAGAGGGGGAGGAGGGGAAGCGAGGGGGTCACTACGGTCGCTTCGGCCAGACGCGTGCAAATCACTCACCGACATTCACTGGGGGTATCTTACACTCTCCATACTCCCCAATTGGTTTTTTTTTTCCTTTGCTTCTATGTGGTTTTTGCAGAGGTCACAAAATGAAGGATGCTTCAATATCAGCTGCACTGTATAGCTTCAAGAGAGCCAGCCGCGATGATATTTATTTTACCTATACGTGCGACAGATGTTCATGTACGTAGTGCACCACACGCCCCGCTGAAGCGAGAAGCAAAAGCTATGTTGCCGCGATAAAGCGCAAGAGCTGGGAAAAACAAAATGCTCCCGAGTAAAAGGTGGCACTTTGTCTCCTGGTAATGTGCAAGAGATTACGTTTGCGCGATTTCTTTTTTTCTCTCTTTCTTGGGGGGGGGGGATAGCAGGAGAATTGGGTATTCGCGTGCTGGAAGTACGTTGACGCGCTTTTGAGCTTGGTGAGGAAAACTTGTAGCACGCTGAAGTCATGCTGCTGGCCCGCAAGGAGGAGGAAATGTCTTGTTGTGCACAGCGCTGCACTCCTTCCTGCGTAGATTGCACTCTATGCGCATCAAGCATACAACGCGCGCACAAAATATGTGTGACGATGGGAAGGGACCTACGTTTGTTCACCGATATTACCGAAAATGGCATAAAAGTTCTAGTTTAAAGGTTAAATTCATCATCATCATCATCATTATCATGTCTATGATGATGATGAGTACTGGAGAGCCGTCGCCTATATGGCGATGGCTCTCCAGTACATTTATAATTAGCTGTTCCTGTGGAAACCATAGCCACTTGATCACCCCAAAGCCATGGTTATGACACGACCACAGCTAACAAGCATATCACGACTTATAAGGACAAAAGTCGATAGAGCCAGCCATGTCTTCTAGCTCTTGATAAGTTTTCGCGGTAAAGGAAATCCGAGGTGGTATACGAAAAGTTAAGACTTTAGCAGGGGCCAAAAAGACAAGCATCCCATCATTTCCCATCATGAATAATGTGTTGAAAATGCTTGAATGTTTGCTGGTAGCAACGTAAATTCTGATGGACGTGCTGGGCAACTGCCAGTGTGTGGCGGATATCAGGGTGGCGCATGGTGAGATTGTTGGTTTGTTGGTTTGTGGACATAGCTGGGTGATGGTGGATGATGTGGTGGGCGCCTTGGTGCGACCGTGCGGAAAGATGGATTGCATGGTGTGTGCAAAAGCTGATGGTGGGTTGAATAGTGACCGTGGTTGGGGCTAATGGTCATGGTGGGTACAGGATGGAATGCATGGTGGGTAGTAAAGCTGAATGGCGGGATACATGCAGACATTGGTGGGTGGTAATAGCTACAGTGGGTTCAGGTGGAATGCGTGGTGGGTAGTACAGCTGAATGACGTGATGTATAATGAGTGTGGTGGGCGGTGGTGCGTAATGGTGGGCGCAGGGTGGACTGTGTGTAGATAGAAATGCTGAATGGTGAGATGCACATTGACTTTTGTAGGTGGTTGTGGTCACAGTGGATGCAAGTTCTAATGCGTGGTGGGTAGAAACTTTGATTGGCAGGATGCACAGTGACCTTGGTGAGTGGCGGTAGTCACAGCGGGTGCAAGAGCCAATGAGTCGCGGTCAGAAAAGCAGAATGGCGGGATGCACAGTGATTTTGGTCGGTGGTGATGGGGTGCGGACTGGTGAGGTGTGGGAACAGTCAGAACTATGTGCATGTGATGGGAAGTGGTGGGGTCTAAAAGGCGTAAGGTGAGATACATATTGGTCTGAAGACAGAAGCAATTTATTCAATTTGGAGACACCCTCATTTGGAGGTTCCCATGTGCAAGCAGTTTTCTAGCATGCTAAAGCTTTAGAAAGGTTTAGACATATATGTTGGTGCAGTTAAGCCTTACGTTCAACGCCCTCTCAATTAAAAGTACCTTTCCCCAGATGAAATTTCTGACTGAGAATGCAATTGGTCCCATTTCAACTCCGTTATAGAAATTCCTAGTTGAAATGGTTCAGCGCCTGTGTCGTGTCGTGCTTTCGTCCTTGTGCACCGCTAGCGCTGCTGTTCCAGCATAATGAAATGGGCCCAGTTAGTTCCCAAGCCAATTGGTCCCGGTTGCAAGTGGTCCTAGTTGGTTTCCGTTGCAGCTAGCCTCAGCTGGTCCCCGATGCTACCGTAACAGGGATTGTGAACCACGCCTAGCCCTAGCCTTACATCACTGTTTAATATGAGTGAGATGACAAAATGTCTTATAGATGGACTGGTTGCCATATAATGCTATTAAGTCCGTAACTGTAATGTTACTGACAGCAAAACCAGCTGCTCTATAATCAACTGCATACAGCAGGATCAGCTTGTAGCCACTTCAGATTTACCACAAACATGGCAGTTTGTGATACATGGCTGTGAATCACGTTGAATGCTTTTTTGGAGAGATGGCAAACACTTTCACGTTTCATACTCTTGCATGTGCATTGCCACCTGAACTCAATATTCGTAGGCTGTTAAGAAAAGAGTGATAACAGCTTCATACATGGACTCCTACCAAAAATTGCTGCGACTCCACACAGCCATTGGTTTATCCGTAAAAAATAATGTAGGAGTTGAGCGTAATGCAGTGTACCGCAATGCAAATCCAAATTTTTTCATCACAAAGTGCAATTCGAGATAGCTCCTTTCAACTACAAACCCTGGCTTAGAGTACCAATACACACAACACTGCACCGCTGAATGATCTCGCTGCTCTCATGTAAGGCAAAACTATTTTTAAACTCGCAAGGGGCATTTCTCTGGTCGAGCTTCGAGAAGTGGTCTCCTTTCTTCATTACGCGAGAGCAGTTTTCTGCAAATCCTCCTATAAACCGCGACTTTTTTTGTGGATAAGGACTCTTTTACTGCTCATTCACACTGTAAATTATTGTACTGCCAACAATGCACAACCACAAGCGCAAATATTGAATGAAACTAATTATAAATTGAAATAAATTCCTTTCATACTCACTTTTCTGAGTTTTGATAAAATCCATATAACACAAGCACAATTTACAGAGTTCATGCCCGACCCACCGTAGTAGTTTAGCGACTAGGTGTCGATTTGCGAAGTACGAGGTCACGGTATCGAACCCCAGCCACGGCGGCCCCATAACAATGAGGGCCATTTGCAAGAAAAGCTCACGTACTAATAGTTCAATGCGCGTTTTAAGGGACCGGCCACCAATTTCTAAGGCACCCGTTGATATTACTTAAACAGAAAGCTTACCGATCAGCGTGTCTCATCATGCGATGGCAACGAGGAAAACGCCGTCACACATTTTTTATAGGATTTTTTGGCTATGGAGCCTTACAAGCAACACATGTTGGAAACAATGGCCGACAGCCGTCGGGTGCGTTTGCGCCAGACTCTGCCGCGACAGAGGGTATGCACCCAACTCCAGACAGATGGCACGCGCATGCGCGGCGATTAGAGGCAGCTTTTCGATTGGCGCGGAGGCAGCACCGCTTTCCAGCGTCGAGTCCTTCTACAGCGTAGAAAGCAAAGAATAGGGCGGGGATGAGTTTTCACATACCAACTGCAATTTCAAACCTGAATAATTTTTACATAAGCAGCAGCAGGCGAAGCACAGCTATTCAAAACGCTGTGCCAACGCTCCACCTCAAGGCAACGCCACTTTTCAGTCCCAGCGATTTTTAAACTCAATTTAAAATACAAATCCTGCACAAATCGTGAAAGGTTTGGCGATTGAGCAGGCCGGTAAATCGTGAAGCGATTTAGCTGCTTTTCCGGTCACCGCAGAAAAGGGAAGAAGGTATGCCGCGGAGGAATTTTCGTTTCCTGTACACAGCTCCCCGCGGCTGCGCGTCGCTCGCACTCGGAGTGCGACGAAAATGGCGCCGGTCCTTGCAAATTGCCACGTGGGGACACGCTCGGTGCATCGTCAAGCGTCGTGACTGTTTGGCCATGAAATAGATGAGCCACGCTCCGCGCGGCGAGACGAGCGGAACACGAAGCACGCGATGTGGACGGCAAGAACATGGAAACGAAGGAAAGAAAATAAGAACACATCGCAGAAGTTTGCGAGGAATGGCGAAGAAGAAATGAAGCCGAGACAAGAAAAAAGAAAAGGTAGGTAAAGGACGCTCCGAAGGCGCGGGGCGTGGAACTGGACACGCAATGTGCATGAGCAGGCGCTGGGAGAATAATGCCTTCTTGCGAGATGACTTCTTTTGGGAGACCGAGAATCTCGCTCGAGGGGCGGCCGACAGCACAGAAGAAACGAATGGAGGTTACAGGAGAAAGCAGGAAGCGAAAATATATAGAAGGCCGCTGAACATGAGGCCTGGAGAACCCACAAGGGAGTGCTCACCCCTCCCAGCAGAGCCCCTTGTGACGACACCGAGGATTTGGTTCTCCTGTTGCGTGCAGGGACAAGCGCATTGCCACGGCGTCCTGATACCCCGCGGTCCTGGTTTGTTTGACGTCGATTACGCGAAAGAAATCATAATCGTAAACGAGTCGGGTATGAGAGCTTTTTTGACCTTATATAAGAAGTGGTCGCCCGGCATCGTAGAATCCTCAGTCGCGTAAGCCTTCACTAGATTGCAGTGACTGCAATTATATATTCAGCAAAGAAGCCCGCATGCGTGGATTACTACTGCACTGCACGGAATTGTTGTACGGCATATGTTGTTTTACCGGAGGGCTGCATGCAGGGGCAGCCCATCCGCCTTGGCCACCCTGCCGGCGCATTCCAATCAGGGCGCCGTACACCAAGACAGGATCCTTAATGATTTCTCTGCCAAGCGCACTTTGTTGTGTTTGTTGCGTCAAGAATAAAGGAAGATGCATTTTGTGAGCGGTGACTTTAGAGATGTTTCAACTCACTCGAAGAAGGCGGAAGATTAATGTCTTGTTGTTGATGGCAGTGGAAGGAAATGGCCGGCGGCTACCTATTTTGGGAAGATGTTCCTTCTAAGCCTAATAGTAATTTCGACGTTCACAAATAAATAGCACCTTCACTATTTTAACGGCTCTTATGATATATTTTAGGTCCATCGCGCAACGTTGTCAGCTTGGTACGAATAACTCTTGCCCTAGCTCACTCCTATTGACGAAGGGGACGTTGCGATGCACTTCTAGAACTTGAGCTGGCTGCTGCCAGTAGCCAGGATGAAAAAATATTTTATAGCTGATCATACCGCAAGCTTGAATTTGAAGCAAAAGTAAAAAATCCGAGCCCTTTTCTGTGGTGCTGTGAATTGGCCGCAGCACCGTAGCTGAAAGAAATATTATAGTCCTGTGGGTGTGATATCAGCAAAACTAGATTTGACAACTCGTCAAACGGGGTACCATAAACAGGCTCTATGTAATTGCGACTCCAGGTATATTTATATAGCTGGAATCTGGTTTGCAACCCTGTACTAGGGTCGCGAAGCTGGCATGAGAAAGTGTGTAGAGAAAGAAAGGGAAAACCAACAACATACACACGCAAAAAAAAGTATGCAGTAGATCAGAGGGTGGTCACTCCCAACAAGAGAACATTAGCTGCACATCCTCTTTATTTATTTTATTTATTTATTTACAGATACTGCTGTCTCATGTGTGAGACATTGCAGGAGTGGTTACAAGAAACGCACAAGAACAACAAAGAAAGAAAAAAAATGAAAACATCAAAATACATAATTGGACACTTGTTTTACAAACTGTGCATGTGGTAGCCGTCTCAAAGAAATGTCAAGGTTATTCCAAGTCTCAAATGTGCACGGGAAAAAAGAGCATTTATAACAATCAATATACCATCTGAATGTCACAATGTTCAATGGATTGTATCGGCGGGTAACTTGGGTAGTATGACTGGTGAAAGAAATAGGTGTAGCTATGCTGACAGATCCGTTCACGATGTTATGTAACATGATAAGCCGATCGCACATACGTCGGTGTTCTAAATGATTCAGCGATAAAACGTTAGGCCCGTTAGGCCCTGCTAATCGCTAGCACGTTAGGCCCTGCTAGTCGCTTATCTCTTCGGGCAGAGGTCGGTCGTCCAGCTGGTAGAACACTTTCTAAAATGGTTGTCTCTATGCACTGTACTGCGGGCACTCGCACAAAATATGTCCGCTTGAATATTCATCACCGGAGTGTTCGCAGGCGGAACGTATAGGTGTTGGTAAGTGTGGTGCAACTCCCAAACGTAGTCGGCATAAAAGTGTATCGTCTCCTCGTCGAAGCCTCGAAGGCTCAGGTTTGGGTTTGAGGAGTATAATCGAGGGTTTCTGAAATGCGGCGCATTGGGTTTCGACCTAGTGGATTGGTGGGCAAGCACGCCGATCTTCCGCGGAGTCTGTACTGGGAATCGGTGTTTGTAGGTGCTGATCTTCTGTATAAGCTGAGCGGGCAGCTAAATCGGCCTGCATATTGCCATAGCTTGCAAAATGACTTGGTCGCCATTTCAATATTGTCCTATGGCCTTGCTCACTTATATTGTGTATCGCCTCTGCAATCTCTGGTGTGTGCACGCCCGGTCTGCAGCGTAAGGGTGAAAAATATAGACTGCAGTACCATTTCTAAGTCGCACAAGATTGTCCATTTGGGTGCCTGTGATAGCAAGTTCTTTGCTTCAAAGATTACTTTCAGACGATGGAGCCTTCGAGAGTCCGAAAATGGACAAAGCCGTTGATTACTAACACACTAAAACAGAAAACTTTTAATGTAAACTAGGAAAGGGAAGAAAAAGGTTAGAATAAACAGTGGAAAGAAAGTTACACTGCGCACAACCGAAACACTTCAGCAAAGGTAGTAAAAATAACATGCGAGCGCAAAGATTTCGAACGCGAGTCGTTCAGTGGCGAAGGTGGTAGTAAAGAACGTTCGTCATGGTCTCACAAAATCGTCGCTGGGCTTGAATGAGGTGGTGGAGAGCGGATGAGCGAAGTGCAGCGGACTTGCGAAGACGATGCCGAAAGTCTGGTCGTGACTGATGACGTGGGCGGCTAGGTCGTTCAGGTGGTAGCGACATCTCGGCCAGGCATCTGAGCATGGAACTCGGACCCGTAGCCCGACTGTTCGTACTCTACCTACGGGCACAGGATTCAGTAGGCCCTCACCCGCGGAGCTTAGAGCCACTGGGTTTCAGGTGGCTGGTATAAGGTCTGCAAGAGGTCCAGGGCGGGTGAAGCCCTGGTGGCTCGGGTCCGGAACCCTACTGCCATCTTCAACGCCCGGCCCGGTGGACGGTCTTCTGCCTTCCGTCGCCTTCCTGGAACTCCTTTTTTCCTTTATTAGATATGGTGCATCTCTTGCTCGGGGGTATGTCACGCGTCCGGCGTCCGCACTCACGCTACGCATGCGCGACTCTCCTCTCCCTTCCCTCCAACAGCTGCTGCAATAAATAAAGCGGGTAGAGAGCGAGCCCGCTCTTCGCCTCAGTAGTATCTCCTCCTTCTCCGATGAAAGAAGTTGCTGGCGTTGTGTGATGGAAGCAACAGTTCCGTCAGCGAGTGGGTTGACGCAAGTACGCATCATCATCAACCCACACTCTGACAACGCTCACGCGATGCGTGGTAACGAACCAAGTTAACAACGTAATAACGCGCAAGGTTCACGGCAAAGGTAACACCGAAAACACTGCAAACCTCTAAACACCGCCGTTAAATGCACCGTTGAAACTCCCAGCGATGCTCCGCATCACCCCATGGTTCCCTTCGGGGAGATGGTGTAATTTTTTTTATTATTTTGTAGCGCCACGCCTTTCTGTTCTGCGCCGTCGTCGTCTTTCATCTGCTGTCGTTACCCGGTCCACGAGCGTCTTCTGTCGTCGTCTTCGTTTTTTTTTTTTGGTCTCAACTCGCTTTTCCTTATCACGCGCACTTCGCAAACCGCGCACATCACACATCACAGTGCCATTTGATCGTTAATAATTTGGAGCACGGCTCGAGGCACTGCGAGCGATGCTGCCACCAACATTATTATGTGCAAAGGCTTCGCTTTAATAGTTGTGGTTGTGATTGGTATAACCACCGTTCGGAAAGACCGATTCCTCGACATGCATATGTGCCGGACCTCGGCACCTCACGTGTAACACAAATAAAGTGAGCTGTATAAGAGCTGGTGTTGACAGGTCTGCTCTTTTTTTGGATGCGAGGCATGTTCAGGTCGATATGTGTCTTCGTGAGGCACTATGGAGAAATAGAAGGTGTCGCGGCAGGAGTGAAGCAAACTGTTAACTGGTATTGATACTCCCGGTGAAGTCGCCGTTTGACGAAACGAGATACGTGGTATGTCTGCTGGTGGAGAGGCCAGGTGGTGGCGGGGAGTCCGGAAAAGATACATTATATGTGTCCTCGGTGTTTCAACCTCAGTGTGAGAGACCACCTTAGCAAGGTGGTCTGCAGCGATGGCTATGGTCGCCACTCTCGATATACCCCGACGCAGGGCTAGACAAATTCTGTGTGCCTGGGCCTAAGTTCTTTGTATAGCGCGCCGACTTGTTTTGTTTATGTTTAGTCACTGAATTCAAGGCTTACCGCGGGAAGACGAGAAACACCACATTGTGGACGGGCAACATGGCACATGTTCACGTTCGCTAAGTCTTTCTTGCGAAGAATTTCATAAAGTGCCAGATGTCTACTAGCCGCTTCTTCATGTACAACGCATGGGGGCTCCATGATACGTCTGTTGATTACGACGCCTGTAAATTTGTACGATCGAATATATGGTATTTTATGACCTTTTTTCATCTAGGTGGGTATTGTGATACTCATGATACCACTCTAGGTACTCTAGGGTCGTCCTATTATATTTACTTAGCTCGCACAACTATAGTCTGCGCGATCGAGTGGTACAATTAGAAATCTAGCAGCGATTTGCCAGGTTTCAACAGTACAACGAGGCGTACGGTCCTCCACCCTGAGTCGTGGAGTGTTCCATACTCTCATTATTCATTGTATAACCCAATGATAGCTTATGATTCTTGCCAGCTCACACGGATAGAGATTTCAAGGAAATGGAACCGGGTCATGGTGCTGATGTGCACCTACACAAACCAACAGCGCTGCCTTCAATCGATGGACTCAAGAATGCAGATCCATTCGGTAATGACGGGGTGGCTAACAACAACTCGGAGGTGGAGAATTACGAGATCTTAGACGCACTTGAAGCAATAATGAGCGCGAGGCTTACGCAGTTCCCTTTACTATAGCTATGTAGGAACGCTGTGGGTGTATACCATGCGGAGAGTTAGCGATGCAGAGCTCTTCGCATCTCTACCCGGTTATATCCGGCACCGTCGAAATGAGGCCGTCGCGGGCGCGGTTCGATCCCACTGCCTTCGGGGAAGCAGTCCAGTGCTATAGGCACTGAACCGCTGCGGTTGAAATCCACTTTTCGTAACCACACTCGGGGGTGCCGAGAACAGGGGGCTGTAGATGAAGCTGCGGCAGCGGCTCTACGAGAGTAGCAGATCTCCAGAAGGTCTAAGTGGGCTTTGGGCTTGCACATTTGTATTCCGGGAGCATTCTCAGCATACATAGTAAATTGCTTTCTTGGTCAAATGGCAGGTAGGTAGAATATACGACATCGAAAAAACGCACACATTGATATGTCGAGACGAACACCAGAACACAGAGACGTCAGAATAAAGTTGTTTTTCTATCCATGCTCGTGACTCGCACCTTCCAGTAAAACGCCTAACGCGCCAGGCGCGCATAAGTGCGCACACTCATACGAGGCAGAGCGTAGCACCCACATTACGTTGTAGGGCACGACGTGGCGCACGGGGCACCCCCTCTTGGTGGCCCCGTCCAAGGACGCCAGGCAGGCGTGAAGAGGCTGCAGCAGCCAATCGGCAGAGGAGGGTCGATAATTGAGAGACGATGCCGCTGCGTAGCGCGCATCTTGTGAACGCACGGGTATACGCGGCAATCTGCATGTCAGATGCGATGATTAAACGTCGACGTCTCCATCTGGGTGGCCTCCGTCTGCCACAGGGGGCGCACGACAGCGGAGTTCGCAGGGTGCACCTTCGCAATGCAGCAGAGCTTCCAGAAATGGAGGATATTACTATACAATATGCACAGGCCCCTGAGGATCTTTAGGGAAAGTTGGGTGATCAAATTTGCTAGTGTTTTGCAGTGTCCCTAAGTCATAATAGGTAAATGCAATTCCACAGTCCAGTGTATCCCCACATCTGACAGTTGGAGCTTGGAATGGAGATAGGTAAGAGAAAGCTAAGTGTTTCCTAAAGGGTCCCTTGAACTGTCCTCTCACATTGTGTCTATGATTAGGTTGCGTCGTTATCGAATGATTCACATTATAAATTAGGCCGAGCCCCTTGTACGAAGGCAGCTATGGGTCAGATTGTGCCACCTCCCTCCTTTTCCTGCTGTTCTTTTTTAACTACGGGATGCACGCTGGCGATGGCTGGGCCTTCCAAGGCATCGGCTGGGCCGAAAAGGTGCTGGGTGGCTAGAGTACTATAACAGTAGCGCACCAGCGACGTGAGTGTGAGCCTCCACAGGTGCCGCGGAGATACCGGGGGTAGTCCTCCGGTGCTCATAACTTCAGTCAGATAAAGCCAATCACACCACTTGTTGCGTGCTCATGCACAGCCCATGGGCAGGGCTGGTTGTGAATTCTTTAGGTTGAGTTGCAATGCGCATATTTAAAACCGTATTGTGAATCACACTTGTAACGCATAACGCTGATATCGGCCTAGTAAAGATGACAAAAATTTGAGCTACCGGTTCACTGAATTTTCACGCAATCACCAAGAAAATTTCGGGATCACTTTGCGAACGACGACGCTGCAGGAATCACCTTGTCAATTCCTCTTCTTCTCGTTGTCACCTCTTTAACAAGGAAGTTTTCGATTAGACATTACTCGCGACAGTAGCATAAGCAAGAGAGAAGAGGCTCTTTCATTCAGATAGGCTGCTTTGAATATTACATCAGTAGCTCACCCATTCTAAGCCTACTAATAGTGGAACTAGCACGAATAAGTGACAATTCAGGGATATATGAAGGTGCATTGCGTCCTCACCTTCGAGAGCTGTTGCAGCCCGGTGACGAAACTCCGACCTCGAACAAGTTCGAGCGGCAAATTACAGTGAAATGCATGCGCAACTCCGCTTCGGGGACGCGTCCAGTGGCTACCACGGCGCATCCGCTTAATATACCACGTCCTGGCAAAGAACACGCGATCCCGTAGTTTTCTCAAGTCCGAGAAGACACGCGATGACGCAGCGGCAATTTTCACGCTCCGTACCCGTCGCACGAGGGGCGCCGGACGAGGAGAAAGTAGGTGTTGAATCGGCAAAATGAGTGGAACGCCCGCGACGCGGGCGAGAACTAAATAAATTAAAAGGAGCGCGAAGAAAAAGTAGCCGGCGGGAGGTCGCGGTGCGAGAGCGCACGCCTTGAGAGTGCATTGCGTAAACCTGCTGCCCCAACAAGCGTGTCGGCGAGAACAAACGGTCGTTTTCGAGGTGGTACCGATCTCCCGGCCCCCACGTCGGGTCAGAGTAGCCGTTCTGGGAAACTTCATTCTTGAAGAAGCGTCCGCCGGCGTTGCATCAGCCCCGACCAACCAGAGCCAAGCACTGGGCGGTCACCCACTGCGCGCGAACCACTCTTTCAGCTCGTTACGAGGCTCCCACGAGAAGAAGCAGTCTGCGGTATCGCCGAGCGCTCGTTTCTGAGAACTTCAAATTGAGAGGTGTCAAGGTGTACACGAAACGCGGCGAGAGCGGCGGCACACACGCCGCCGGAAGCTCAGCCGATGCCAGGTACGTGAGCTCATAAATACGTCGAAATAACTGCGCGGCCAGAATCTTGGGACATCATTTACGAGCGCAATGGCACACGATACGTGCGTCGAAATCCTTTGGCGTCGGTAATAAAGACATTTGCCATTAAGGCCTTCCTTTTGTTTTGCTTGGCGTGTGGCGAAGTACTCATTATACGAAGCGGGAGGCACAATGAGTTGGCGTGCGTGCCTCAAACCAAGCGAAAGCACTAATCGTGCGTTCGTCACAAACTGCCCCCAACGTCGGGTCAACAAGCGTGTGCTGGCTTTGTTTTCTGAGTTTGTTCTAACAATGAATGAAAGAAAAAAAAAGGATCAGGAGTGATCCCACAGAGCGTTCACAGGCTAACGGCATCCGAAGCCGCCCAACACCCCTTACCACTTGATATACATGACGCACAGACAACCCAAAGGCACTGAAAGTGAGTGAGGCGTGTAGTACCTTTACCTGCCCCACTATTATGTCACAGGAGTGAATTAGAAGGCAAGAAAGGAAAGGAACTAACCATCGTTTAGGATCTGAGGAGAGATGCGAATGAGTTTCAAAGTACTACAAAGAAATAAGGAAAATATAGAGGAAGGAAAGAAAAGCGAAAGCTTAATACGAAGATTTGAACTATCACCGTCCCAAGCCAAGAGAACGGTCGTGAGAGTGGACGATCACTTATGGAGAAAAATTAATTAATAATAGCATGAAATTGGTGCACACATGATTGCTGTCCTCCTGGCTCATACATACGTTCATTGATTTTTTTAATCTTGTATGGTGGTCCCGCCGTATGTCTTATCTTAGTCGGACGGTCAGACACGTCCTGTGATTACTTTGGTGGCGTCCACTGTGTATCCTCGCTGGTCGTCTTGGATTGCCAAGCGGACATGCAGATATGGAACTTGAATTTTGTGTCTGTGATTTTTGTCGTTGTTCGCATGTTTTCTAGGGCTGAGGATAGCGGAATCCCCTCCGCCATAAACGTTCTCTCCTTAGCTTTAAACAAACTATTGTAGGTCTTGTTTCTTTTCTTTTCTCATTTGGTGGGGAGTCGTTTGTGCTTTTTGTTGTAGAATTTCAATTTGTATATGCGCAATGCTCTGGATACATACAACGCGGTAATTGATCCTTTTTTGATATTTCTTTCAACAATCTTCTTCATTTCATTTTGTTTAAATAATTCCGTTTTTATCATTGTTGATCATTTGCCTATGACTTTTCTAGTTCTTTGCGTTTGCCTTGTGCTATAGGAGAGTCGTCTGAAATGGTTACAGATTTTTCCATTTGTGCTGACATTCGAGCCTCGAAGTTTCTTTAAGTTGGAACATTTCGAAATAAAAAGAAAGGGGAAATGCCTGTGTCCTGGTACTGTTTAATTGGTTTGATAGTTTGCCATAAAGGCTTCCGGAATCGGTGTCCCGCCCGTATGTGTAACTCCTTTTCCATTCCGATCACCATAACTAGCGGTCACAACGGCAGGGATAACTGGTTCCATAGTGAAAAGAAGAGGCGCGCAAAACACGGACACAAAGGTAGAGACGTCAACACGAACGCGGCCTTTTGCCCCCTTGTGTCAGTGTTTTTCACGCCTGTTCTTTAAAACTATGGGCCCCTACGAACTCGCTTAGCTTTCTGTCTTTTTGTGCTTCATAACAGGTTCCACTCTTTGTTTCGGGCCAGGTGTTGTTGGGTTTCAATCGACCTCTTTGTGACTGGTAAGGAAGTCAGTTGCCCCGTTTATCCTGCTTCTCTCGCTAAAATCTGCAGCTTCGTTTCCCTTAAATAGAAACTCTAACGGTTTCCTCACCATGTTCTGACATCGATGTTTTCCAGTGGCAGTGATCGCCCTTTAGCAGGCAAGGTGGTTCGGTTTGCTCGGACACTCACGAATAATTCCAAATAACCATACGAACAATGAGTTTAAACCGGCACAGAAAAGGGTAGATGATTCGTGCAGAGTATGTGATGACGTCACAGGAAAACAGAAGTGCCGATGCCGTATGAAAAAATATTGAGCTATGCCAACTTTTCTGGACTTGGCACCGAATATCTGAGTGCTGAAGTATGGCACGGTTTCGCTCTTGACCGCCCGCTTGCCCGAGTAGGCAGCACTGTAGACAATGACGTCAAAAACGCAAGGTGGCCCGTGTGCAAATCCGCTATTTTTAAAGAAAAATTACTTTCAGTAAACGCAAATGGCTTGCAGCTGTCTGGCTTGGCATATATAATTACAGTATCGAAGAGAACATATATCGAAAACTTTATTGAGGTCCGTTGACACTAAAAAATCGCCGGAGTTGCCCTTTAACTCCTCTGTGAGCTTTAAGGTATGAAAATGTTGGAATTTTGGGGTTATCTTTCGGAAGTGTCATAACCATAGTAATGAAGAATTTGTTATTCCTTGAGTTTTTCAGTGCTTGTAAACATGACAGACTATCCGTGCAAATACACTAGGTGTATTCGGACTCTAACGATTTCAAGTATTCTACTGCCTTATGTAGCGATGCGAGTACTGCTTTAAATTTGGACAAATTTTATGCTAATTAGTATTGTTTTGACGTTAGTACTCTGCTGACTGACTTGTATACTATAAATGCCGCCCCTGCATTTTTGTCTGTCTTAGAGCCACT
This sequence comes from Hyalomma asiaticum, assembly GCA_013339685.2. NCBI lineage: Eukaryota > Metazoa > Arthropoda > Arachnida > Ixodida > Ixodidae > Hyalomma > Hyalomma asiaticum. Next base: position 102,501,081 of record CM023485.1, on the reverse strand, counting down.
CATGTACGGTGTGAAATCGCTTTATTTCTTCATCTGTCAATGGGAACGAGATGTTTTTGGAAGGGTGGAATTTCTAGAGATCGTATTTAGATGGTATTTATTTTTCAGTAAAATTTCTTTCCTAGCATACAAAATTTTTCCACTATTTAGAATATTGCAGAGTTGGTTTGCCTTTGTAGTTGTAAGAACTACTACATTGCGGAATGTTTGACTGTATATTCAATGTCTAATCGGATGTAGCATTTCTAAATGATTCTGTAAGTTTCAATAAAAAAATCCCTCGGATCGATATAAGCGTGCTCATAATTTCTCTTTTATTATTTTGCCAAACGTACTATCATTCTCTCTATATTTCTGATCTGTATTTTCTTAGTTCACTCACGCCTAATATCTTCTTTTTTTGTGAATGTAAAAAAGTGATTTGTCAAATATGGTGCGTTGTTTGTTACTGCATTCTAAATGTGGGAAAAAAAGTACCTTGGGGTCAAACACAATCACTAGAATTTGATGTGCTTGCAGCTCTTTTTTCTTATTTTTTCGAAGTTACATTTATGCACGGCAGCTGTCATACTGCTTGCCACTGGTAATGAAGTTTGATTTATACGTATTGAATTCCCAGCTCATTCGCTTCCAATCTCATCATACCATCGAATATTTCTTGTGCTTCTCTTCTAGATCTCGAGCTACTTTTTACTATATTGGGTATGTTTTCTGCAAACACAAAGCTAGATGTCACCGTCTAGTGCTTCATGTTTAATAATTTGTACTTCACCAAACTTAACAGCAGCGGGCTCAGTGGTGAACTTTGTAGTAATCCGGTTGAGAGCGCCTTTTTTACCCTAATATTACCTTAACCATAAAACAATTTACCGATCTTTAGCGCTCTTCCTGTTGCTGAGCTCAGGCTTGCAGATCCTTCACTCTCTTGGGGGTTTGATCACCGTATACTTGTGCCAATATAATCTAATGCATTTTTGATGTCGTGATGTGATTAAGCAATTGTACTTGTGTATTTTGCGCGCAGTGTTAAATTTTGCAATTTCTAGAAGCAGTCTTGTTGTCAATTTGTTGTGACCAAATCGAAACTGCCTATGACGTCAGGATTCATTTCTGAAGGGAAAGAAGTTTGAAGTTTGAAGTTTATTTCCACGTAGATACAAAACATACATAAAGAGCAAGGATGGTGGGATAAAAGCTGCGTATAGGCAACTTGAGTAGTCCCACCTGCCCCTACCATAACAGCAGCAACATGACAAGAACGTTCACTTGTTGTTATATTAAAACAGAAATACACAAAACAAACTGATAAAATTCAGCAAGAAACAAAAAATCGAGGTTAACATTCATTATATCAGTTGAAGTAATGCGCTTTTACGAATATACCGTATGTTTTCATCACATAGTTATATTTCTTTAACGTTGCGGGAAGACAGTTGGAAAGTGTTTGAAGACCATAGCTTGTGCGTGGTCGCGGAATTGCCCAATGTTCGGTGTGTCGGTTTAAGCGAGATGACTGGTAGGGTAACAAGTTCGCGATGTTCATCATGTGTGTAGTACCTTAAGTCGTTTCATGTTTAAAAGAACACATAAGCCGATACTCATGTAGGTGGCCAACTCGGATAATGTTGAACTTCAGAAACAGATCACGCGTATGTTCGTTGCAGGGTACATCAGCAATAGCCCTTAATGATTGCTTCTGCAGTGTGATTAGATGACCTAATGATTTGTTTTGTACTGTTTGACCAACCGAGGTGACAATAGCGCAGATGGGAAGTAAATAGCGCATTATATATCATGAGTTTCTGTTGTATTGCTAACTGTCTCTGGCATCTACGCAACATACCTAATGCTTTGCATAGCTTAGATTTTGAGTAATCGGTATGGTGGTCCCAAATAATCAGTTCATGAAAAATAACACCAAGTGCTTTAGCTGAAGTGGTGAGTTCTACTTTTATGTCATTTAGGGTAAGAGACTTCGTAAGATCACAAGGCGTGGATTTCGCTTTGAAAAGCACTATTTTGTCTTCGAGAAATTTAGCTGGAGTGAAATTGTTACCGACCGAATATATATTTTCTTTAGTACTTCATTTGTAAAATGTGTTAGCTCATCCTCCTTGGTTCCTGAAACGAAGAAACTGCTATCACTCGCGTAAATAATGTAATTAATCAAATCATCAACATTTACAATATCATTTATGCATAACAGATAAAAGTGGACCCAGTATGCTGCCCTGAGGCACACCCTGCCTTAGAGGTTGAAACGAAGAGCGATGTCTATTTATTGACACACATTGATTTCTATCTGTTATGTAACTTCTGATTAAATGCAAAACTATACCGCGTATGCCGTAACAATTTAATTTATCTAATAGAGTTTCATGATTTATTCTGTCGAAAGCTTTTGAGAAGTCTAAGAACACTCCCAGTGTTAGTTTATAAGCCTCTGTACTGCCCAAAATTATTTCTTTTTGTTTAAGAAGAGGAGTTTCAGTTGAACAGCTTGATCTGAACCCATGTTATGACGATGTTATTACAGAATGCTTGTCAAAGAAAGCACTCATTCTAAGGAGAATAATTTTTTCTAAGCCTTTAGAAAAAGAAAGGAAGAATCGATATCGGTTTATAGTTGCCTAAGTTGTCTCTTTCAAGTTTCACCACCTTTGTGCACCACAGTTACCCCTGCAACTTTCATCTGTTGAGGAAAGATGCCAGACGTTAATGCCATGCTGTAAATGTGCGTGAGGCAAGGTGTGATCAGCTCAGTGATATGAAGGATTGGTTCTATCTTTGGCCCATTCACATCCTCACTTTTGCTTCGCCTGAATTTTATAACAAGTTTAGGATTTCATTACCGTCAGTTTCAGATAGATACAATGAATGTGTGAGGGGGCTGGGTAATACATCAAAGCATCTTGACCATGAGTGCTTTCAGCCTGTGACAAGAGAGTATTCATTGAATTTATTTGCTAGAGCTTCATATTTAAAGCTCTCGTTTCCTACCTTAAGCTCATTAGCAATAGAGGCGGGCCGCGTTAGTGATAGAACAGAATTCAGCTTATTCTCATCTGCTTTATGTCCACAATTCCATAAAACATGGAGTAGTAATTGTCACGCTTAGCTTGTTTTAGCAACTTAGCCAAATTATTACGGAACTTTTTAAACTCTTTCAACACAACAGGGTCACGAGTAGCTACAAATAAGTGGTACTATGGAGGAAATCCATCATTCACGAGCTTGTTTTGGTTTGTTTGCTTGCTTATAAGGAAACTATTTCCGATACAGTGAGCACAAAGTAGGAATAAAGTGGTTATAGGCCTTTTCAGGGGAAGAACAAGACAGTATGCCATTCCAACTTAGCAAGCTTATTTCTTCGCGAAAGCAAGATAGAGATCGTGGAGAATGTCTTGAAAGTAAATATCGCTTTCTACTGCATGTTTTTGTTTAGTTTGAAGACAACTAATTAGATAAATTGGCAAATGATCACTTATCGTAATACTAATCGTACCATGGTGTAGCATATCAACAATGTTTATCTAGGAGTGTCTATCTATAAAGAGTGTCTATCTATAAGAAGCATAATTTGCCTGTTGGAAGTTTTTCTGAAGCTTCACGATGAATTTAGTTGATTGCTATTAGTCTACATTTTCTATACTCCTAACTTCTCCTTTCATTTACCTTTATTACTCGATCTTTTCATTGTGTGAGGGACCTATCGTATTCTTAAATATGCATAGAAAATATTAAGATGAAATCGTTGGTGTTTTTCATAAATTGCCCTAACAAACACAGGAGATTATCGGGGCCAAGTGCAACGTCCCTGCACGAACTTCTAATAACCACATCGACCTCCGGCCTGAAAAGGGAGATCGAGGTTTGCTTGATGTTCAGGGCTCCGAGCATTCGTGTAATCCTGTTGTATGTCATTCTCGCCTTTGGCTGGTGTGTCTTGCATGTTAACTGATATATCCGTGCGTGTAGATATATAATTTTCTTTACTGTCTTTTACGGAGCACGATTTCTCTGAAATATGTTACATCCTTTATTTTAAAGTCCCAGTCTTCTCGTCGTTTTCGTTTTCGATAATAGGTACAATTATTTTTCTTTCAATACTGTTTACGCTTGTTTACAGGCATGACAAGTTAGATGGGTTCTCCGAAGTTGAACAAAATTCTTTACAAATCCATATTTTGCTGCATTAAGGATATCGCATGTATCGTGTTCCTTACAGTATTCTGTATTGCAAACATCCCTTAGATCTCCTCTGGCCCTTTAATATATCCTTCGCATGCCATGCACTGTTTCCTCTCTATCTCGAGTTCGGTTGTGTACGATGATTTAATTGGCCTAGTATTGGGGTTTAGCTATTTAGCGTACTTTCCTGCTAAAGCTTGCAGTTTATTATGAAATCGCCAGGTTAGTGTCAATGCGCTGCAGGGTATTGAAATCACTCACTGCATCATATATCTTTGCCCTTCCCTTCTTTGTGGCGCCTTTTCTGCCATATCTTTCTTACCTTTGCAATCACCTGCCTCTATGCTAAGTCCGCGTTTGGTATTATTACATTGTTATAATACCTCCCATCTTTTATTAGCGGACTCCGGTTCAGCTTACTATGCTTAGATCTGTCTAACCTTTTGTTCTGGATGTTTTGAATGTGGGAGAGGGGTTTCATTCACAATTCGTAGGTATTGTGTTATCGCTAATTAAAGAAGACTTTCTACTCCAGGATCGCCTCTTTTACATGCGCAAATTAAGTTCTTGTGTTGAAATTTTCCAAGAAGACGATATTTTAAACCTTACCTGATTCCAAAATATTCTCTAGCTTACTTGGTTATCTAGAAGTGTGTCGTTCGGATGGAAGTAACAGTTGATGAAAACTAATTGTTTTGTTTAAAGCACTATTCTTACTGCTGTAACGGTAAATCTCCTGGTTATGAAGGGCCCAAGGGCGCCAAAAGCGCAACAGCAATCAGAAGACAATTGATTTGATTTGTGCGGTTTAATGTCCCAAAACCAGCACTGAAGACAAGTGATAATCAATGAGAACACACCATCACAATAAGGCAATAAGAAGACAAGTGATAATATCTGCTGGTGAACCAAGACTCCGGGGAGCCAGCTTTTGCTAGTATGTTCGTCTGTCCAGGAAATTGATACCAGAGCCATAATTTCCTGATATAATATAAAGCGATCAATCACCCGACAAACCTGCATGTCGCGATGAAGTCTATTGCTCTTGCCTGCCAAGCGCAGACGTTTGAGCTTAGAGGCAGCTGAGAGCTGTAGGGAGGCAACTGCCGGGTTTTTTCCAAGAACTGGCGTATCTGTCTCCCGAAAGTACCCCACGAAAGCTTGGACAATTAGTTTTAGGTCCATATGGTGCGCTATTAGAGGACGAGTTGAAGTTTAAAGAGGAAGTGTGAGCCAAGGGTCACCAAAACAAAACAAATATATTCTCGATACAGTGACAGATATGCAGACAGTGCATAAACATGGTTAATAACGACACAAAGTCAATACAGATGGGTTACAACACTGGCACGGGAATTAAAAGTACACCAGCACTAAATACACAAATGCATGCATTTCCCTCTTATTAACACTAAAGGGTACGTATTCACTCGTGGCAACAAGAAGCATCTCATCACCGCGGCCAAGGGACTGTTGGTCGATCGAACTGACGATCTCGCACTTGATCGAATGGACTCGGGCAGACACCAAATCACTTCACTTGCGCGGAGCAGCTAACTCTTCCCTTCTTCATGGTGTAATCTTGACTGTTAGCTGCTTTCATCTTGTTGCTGTTTCGCTTCGCTTTCTCGCTCCTTCACCTACCTATCTTCTCCCATCCGTTCTTTTTTCATTTTTACTTACCTCCTTCCATAGCTCAGTTCCGGCGAGGTTCACCTTTCCACAGGAGGCAACTAAATTCTCAAGGTTCACAGTACCCTTCTGTAACATATAGCAGTACGCACAAACAAACATATGCCTATACTTTCACTCTCGAGAAGCTCTGCACAAAGGGTAGCGAGAATGTGGTGCAATACAGGAAATATCCTACGTGAATACGCGAATGACCTGGAGCTCTTCCCTACTTTGGACACACTATGCACTGCAGGAGTCCTGTCGCGGACGCCAAAAATAGTCAGCAGTGCTGAGCTGTTGGTGCACGGGAGGCAATGTCCGAGACAATTCTAAGAACTCACCTATTTCCTCGAAAAGACCTCACGAAAGCCTGGACAATTTGTTTTAGCCCTGTTTGGTGCGCAAACGTTATGACCGTGCCGATTTCGCAGAAGACACCTCAGAACTTGTTTCTGAGGGTTTCTCATTTTCTCGGCTACCAATTGCTTCCCGTCATGTGGTCCCTCTTCTAAGATTTGGGAGAGGTGGGTGCTTCCACTTCTACAAGCTCTGCAACCACTTTTTTAGCATTTCATTCTCACGACACCATTAAAGAAGGGTACTGCAGTTGCCATTTCACCGACCATAAGGCGGTGCTTGTTGCGGTTCGCCGGAAGAGGTCTCCAGAAGAACAAATCGAACAGCTGCCAGATAGTTAACGCACGAAGGACGACAGAATGTGACCATTTACGAATAAAAGTGTCACGCCTATGCGCAGTTCATAATACAGGACCAAGTGACTACATCGCCGTACAAAATTTTCGTGAATTTGATATAAAAGTGCTGTTAAATAAATCTAGAACCTCTACCATTACTATAGATAGGTCGCGCGCCCGCATGTGTGCGTCTGTGTCTGCGTGTGTGTGTAACAACGCACATTGATAAGTATGCACTGAGTGGTTGAAGTGCACACTAGAAGCCGGATTTCGCTATTGCGTTCAACTCTTAAAGGCGAAGCTTAAGGGTCCCCCATTTTTTTTTTTTTTTGCATGCCGCAATAAGGCTTACTTAGGTAAAGTTGGAAAGCATTGTGTTGCCTTTCAGTGAACTCACGCTCGAAAGGAGCATCTGCGCGCTATTGCGATCGGGGTTGTTATTTGGGTGAAAGAAAGGACACTATTTTCTGTAGACCGTGCCGGCAGCACTCCCCAGCATCCGTGGGGGTAGGGGAAATTGAATGTAAGAATGGAAAAAAAAGTCGTAGTGGACGGCTCCGGAAATTTTGACCAACTGTTGCTCTTTAACTCACAGTTCACGTCCGATTCACGGACCCTCCAGCTCACGCTGACTCTACCTTTCTCTCCCTGTCCATCTCTCTCTTTTTGTCCGGCATCTTGCTCACTTGTCAGCGTGAAGGCATTGCGTCATTTGTAGCTGTCACGTTTCCAGAATGTTCTTTGCACTGCTTAAAGCCCGGCCCTCACGCAGCGCTTTTCCCAACGTTTTCTTGTTGTTTCGTGGAGTTTTACGTCCCAAACCAGTTCTGATTATGAGACGCACCCCCGCCGTTTTCTGACGTTGCGTCTCTCGCCGCCTTCTCAACGTCGCCGAAAGCGAGGGGTGATCAACCACACGAACAGCGCACAGACCGGCGCCCGCCCAGCGTCAAGGGGCAAATAAATGAAACGCGTAACGCCCCGAAAGCAGTATACAATGTGCGCCACTGGAACAACCAGAACTGTTCACGATTACAGCTTATATGCCTTACGTGAAATTTCGCAGAGCCGGCGTTACAGCGGTGGTAGCGGTGTAAATATCAGGACGGTCCTGATTTCGGCGTTTCGGCTGCCCTCACTATCATCGACGCAGAGCGACGTCGGAGAGAGAAACGCCAGTAAACAGCGGAAAAAGCGCTCCATCGGGTTCCAAAGGGAAACTCCGGCAATGGGAAACTCCGGCGCTCCAAAGGGAAACTCCGGCAATTTTTCATTTTCCCCTTATCTCAATCAAATTTTCGCTGTATGTTCTCCTGGGCACTGCAATAATTTATGCCAAGCCAGGCGGTTGCAAGTCATTTAGTTTTCCTGAAAATGAATTTTAAAACTTTTTAGCAGACCCATGCGAGCTGCCATGTGTTTTTGACGTCATTACCTGCAACGCTGCCTACCCGAGCAGGCGGGCCATCTAAAGCAAAAAGGTCCATAGTGAAAAGAACAGGCGTGCAAAACACGGACACAAGGGGAAGAAGAGGACAACACGAACTCCGACTATCAACTGAAGCAGAGCTCAGAGGCGAAAAAATTAACACCATCTTCCCAAAAAGAACCCTGATGGGATGCGAAGCAGCAGCGTTGCGCACGGGTGGCGTCACGGGTTGAACGGCGCTAACGCGGGTGCTCCACATCCCATCAGGGTTCCCTTTGGAAAGATGGTGTTAATTTTTTGCGCGTGAACCGACGAGTCGGCGGTGTAGCGAGCGGCGGTCGCGGTAGCGGATGGAGCGGCGGTAGCGGCAGGTGTTGCGGGCGAACTGACGAGGCGGCAGCTGCGGGCGCTGCGGCGAGCCCGCGGCAGGCGAGGGAGAGAGTGGTGTTGCGTCAGCGCGCACTGCGAGGGAAGCGTGACGTCAACGCGCAGCGGCGGCGTGACCTATTTGACACCGCTCCAACACCTGCGGCGAGGGGAGCGCGTTGCGGCGCATTCGTACGGAGGCACGGGGGGACAGCGTTACACAGGCTAGTCAAAGAGCTGCTTCGCATCAAAAAAAAAAATGGCAGATTCCACGTGTAGTGGGAATCAAGGAAATGCGAAGCACGCATAAGGAACGTAAAATGGATTTGCATTGTTGTCTCGCTATACCGAGTTTAATACATATGAAGTTAACGAAACGGCCGCAAGAGCACCATGACTGTGGCATGTAAACCATGCCGCTCATACACGTATGTCATGATTCTCACGTTATGACTTGTCATTTACGTTCGTCATGCAGTCGTGTTGTGCCATAGCAATATTGGTATACATCCCTTTAAAGAAACGAGTGGCATGAAGATCATGCCGCTAATGACATGCATGTCACGATTTTCATGTTATGACCTGTCATTTATGATCGTCATGCAGTCCTGCTGTGCCAAACCAATTTTCGTATAGGCTCCGTGCAGTCGAGTTTTCCATGTGCGACATCAGCGCCAGAATGCACTGCCTGGCGGAGAGAAGAAGCAAAATTGGGCAGACTGTGACAGGGAAATACGCGAACGCGATGCGCGTCTCCAACTCTATAGCAGCAGCGACCGCCCGTCCCACCTTCTTTTGTTTTATTTCCCTTTGAGACGCGCGCTCCAATCTGCGACAACTGTTCCAAGGGCAACGCCGCGAGCGTTCGTGTGGTTCCAGCACGCCCGGAAGCAGCGAGAACGCGCGCGTCGCTGTCGCTCGGTTTCCACCGTCGCGACTGAGCCGTCCGACGAGAGCTACGTGCCCTCTGGTCATAGACGACCATCCCATTAACGCCAGGAGCCATCCCATTACGCCAGACCATGGCATGTATGTAACAGCCGGTCACAGCTGTCATGACTAATGTTTGACTGTCATGTTCGCATTCGTATAGCATGTTACATCCCATTACGAAACGCTGACTCCGGACGCCAAAAATAGTCAGCAGTGCTGAGCTGTTGGTGCACGGGAGGCAATGTCCGAGACAATTCTAAGAACTCACCTATTTCCTCGAAAAGACCTCACGAAAGCCTGGACAATTGGTTTTAGCCCTGTTTGGTGCGCAAACGTTATGACCGTGCCGATTTCGCAGAAGACACCTCAGAACTTGTTTCTGAGGGTTTCTCATTTTCTCGGCTACCAATTGCTTCCCGTCATGTGGTCCCTCTTCTAAGATTTGGGAGAGGTGGGTGCTTCCACTTCTACAAGCTCTGCAACCACTTTTTTAGCATTTCATTCTCACGACACCATTAAAGAAGGGTACTGCAGTTGCCATTTCACCGACCATAAGGCGGTGCTTGTTGCGGTTCGCCGGAAGAGGTCTCCAGAAGAACAAATCGAACAGCTGCCAGATAGTTAACGCACGAAGGACGACAGAATGTGACCATTTACGAATAAAAGTGTCACGCCTATGCGCAGTTCATAATACAGGACCAAGTGACTACATCGCCGTACAAAATTTTCGTGAATTTGATATAAAAGTGCTGTTAAATAAATCTAGAACCTCTACCATTACTATAGATAGGTCGCGCGCCCGCATGTGTGCGTCTGTGTCTGCGTGTGTGTGTAACAACGCACATTGATAAGTATGCACTGAGTGGTTGAAGTGCACACTAGAGGCCGGATTTCGCTATTGCGTTCAACTCTTAAAGGCGAAGCTTAAGGGTGCCCCAAATTTCTTTGCATGCCGCTATAAGGCTTACTTAGGTAAAGTTGGAAAGCATTGTGTTGCCTGTCAGTGCTGTCTACTCACGCTCGAAAGGAGCATCTGCGCGCTATTGCGATCGGGGTTGTTTTTCGGTTAAAGAAAGGACACTATTTTCTGTAGACCGTGCCGGCAGCACTCCCTCCGTGGGAGTAGGGGAAATTGAATGTAAGAATGAAAAGAAAAGTCGCAATGGACGGCTCCGGAAATTTTGACCAACTGTTGCTCTTTAAGGGACAGTTCACGTCCGATTCAAGGACCCTCCAGCTCACGCTGACTCTACCTTTCTCTCCCGGGCCATATCTCTCTTTTTGTCCGGCATCTTGCTCACTTGTCAGCGTGAAGGCATTGCGTCATTTGTAGCTGTTACGTTTCCAGAATGTTCTTTGCACTTCTTAAAGCCCGGCCCTCACGCAGCGCTTTTGCCGCCGTTTTCTTGTTGTTTTGTGGGGTTTTACGTCCCAAACCAGTTCTGATTATGAGAGACGCACCCCCGCCGTTTTCGGACGTTGCATCTCTCGCCGCCTTCTCAACGTCGCCGAAAGCGAGGGGCGATCAACCACACGAACAGCGCACAGACCGGCGCCCGCCCAGCGTCAAAGGGCAAATAAATGAAACGCGTAACGCCCCGAAAGCAGTATACAATGTGCGCCACTGGAACAACCAGAAATGTCCACGATTACAGCTTATATGCCTTACGTGAAATTTCGCAGAGCCGGCGTTACAGCGGTGGTAGCGGTGTAAATATCAGGACGGTCCTGATTTCGGCGTTTCGGCTGCCCTCACTATCATCGACGCAGAGCGACGTTGGGGAGAGAAACACCAGTGAACGGCGGAAAAAGCGCTCCATCTGGTTCGCGCTTCAAAGGGAAACTCCGGCAATTTTTCATTTTCCCATTATCTCAATCAAAATTTTGCTGTATGTTCTCCTGGGTACTGCAATAATTTATGCCGAGCCAGGCGGTTGCAAGTCATTTAGTTTTCCTAAAAATGAACTTTACAACTTTTTAGCAGACCCCCATGCGAGCTGCCATGTGTTTTTGATGTCATTACCTGCAACGCTGCCTACCCGAGCAGGCGGGCCATCTAAGGCAAAAAGGTCCATAGTGAAAAGAACAGGCGTGCAAAACACGGACACAAGGGGAAGAAGAGGACAACACGAACGCCGACTATCAACTGAAGCAGAGCTCAGAGGCGAAAAAATTAACACCATCTTCCCTAAAGGAACCCTGATGGGATGCGAAGCAGCAGCGTTGCGCACGGGTGGCGTCACGGGTTGAACGGCGCTAACGCGGGTGCTTCGCATCCCATCAGGGTTCCCTTTGGGAAGATGGTGTTAATTTTTTGCGCATGAACCGACGAGTCGGTGGTGTAGCGAGCGGCGGTCGCGGTAGCGGAGGTAGCGGCGGTAGCGGCAGGTGTTGCGGGCGAACGGACGAGGCGGCAGCTGCGGGCGCTGCGGCGAGCGCGCGGCAGGCGAGGGAGAGAGTGACGTCAGCGCGCACTGCGAGGGAAGCGTGACGTCAACGCGCAGCGGCGGCGTGACCTACTTGGCACCGCTCCAACACCTGCGGCGAGGGGAGCGCGTTGCGGCGCATTCGTACGGAGGCACGGAGGGACAGCGTTACACAGGCTAGTCAAAGAGCTGCTTCTTCACAGGCTAGTCAAAGAGCTGCTGATTATTGCAATCGACTGATGTTTTGGGAAGAAATGACTGTGCGCATGTGACAGTGTTACAAAATGAGACCTTGACTTTATGACAATGATCCCTACGAGCCGATGTGAATGGTGGTGGGTGAACGAAAAGCGATCGGAGAGTGGCATTATGATAGTATATTTTATGAAAAAGTGAAATGCGAGCTTGCTTCCGGCGAATGGCAAGTAGCGGAATGTTAAGAATAGCTTTACGGCGATAGTTCGCTAGTATAAAACGGACAGAGCGATTTTGCACTGCTTCATTACGTCGGTTAATATAGATTGAGATTGATGCGGATCCCAAATCGATGATGCGTACTCTAGTTGAGGACGAATGTACGTGGTGTAAAGGAGTAATTTGAGTGAAGATGGAGCGAGAAAGTGATATCTTTTTAGGTATCCCAGAGCACGGTTACTTTTGGATATTATGTGTTCGATGTGATGTTTCCATGACAAATCATTAGTTATGTGAACACCAAGGTAACGGTATGCTGTGACAGATTCGATATACTCGCTACCTTTTTTGATCAACTTGGAAAACGTGGCTTCGCCGGCTAATTCACCGCATGGTCGTGTCGCCGAGATGTCGAATAACAGATCAGGCTTTCGCTTTTATGATTCACCGACCCCTTATCGCATGCTAATGCAAAGCAATTTCGCATTGTTAGATTCCGTGACTTAGGGTGCATCAGTACATCCTTACACGAATTTGACTAACGTGAAAACACTGGCGTAGGCTGTGAACGATAACGTTCAATCACATGCGGCTGATGCGCGGAATGTACGTGCGGGTATGAGCCTCACGTGATGGAAAATTGAGCGTTACAGCCGATGGAAACTGAAATTACATGCGCATCACGTTCGATTCATAGAGATTTAGAGTTCGAACCCTCAGGTCCATGTTCGATTCCCACAGGTCTTGGATTTCGCCTTTATGCCTCCTAAGCAACAGCTGAAGAAACCTGTAGCAATTCTCTTTTATTTTAGGTCCACGTTGAAACAATAATGCTGCTTATGGACCGCGTTATGCGCGACTGATCGAGATTAATCTGGCCACAGATGATGATTGCTATGATTGCGGTTAAGGAAAGGATGCTATTTTCTGCAGCCTATGTCTAGAGCACGGCTCAGCGTTCGTGTGTGTGTGTGTGTGTGTGTGTGTGTGTGTGTGTGTGTGTGTGTGTGTGTGTGTGTGTGTGTGTGTGTGTGTGTGTGTGTGTGTGTGTGTGTGTGGTGGGGGGGGATGTATTGGGATATTTTGACCACGTGGGCTTCTTTAACGTGTACTCACAACGCGCAGTACACATGCCTCTGGCATTTTCGCCTCCATCGAAAGTGTAGTCGTTATGGCGGCCGCACATTCAGGATAGACCCCGATTGCTTGCCTTTCACTTTCCCTGCGGCAGCTGGCTAGTCCAAGGGGAGAAAAAAAAAGGAAGAAAAACAGAGAAGATAGTCGTGCTGGCTCGCAGTGCAGCGAGCAGGCTTTCCGCAATCCCGGATATTCGCGGTCATAGGTCGCAACCCCGGAGCGCGGCTCGCGAGCCAGGCGTGAATGTTCGCGCGCGGCCGTGGCCGCACAAGCGTCGCCGCGCTCGACACACGTCGATCCGGCTCGCCGCGTCACGCTTTTTCGTTACCTGCGATTTCGCCACGGCTCGGCCTCCCGAGCGCTGCGCCACTGGCTTCCCTGCGGATGCTGTACACTGCACGCCTGAGCATATTCGCCCATGCTCAGTGTGCTCGCGCACGCGATCCGCGTCTCCGCAACAGTGCGAGCCAATCGGCGCACAGCCAGCTGATATGTGGGTATGAACTTGCCCTTTACCGGTCTCTCGCGATGCCGTATTTATTTAATTATTTAACCATGCGAGGAATTCCGCATGGAATTACAGCGGGAAAGAAAAAAAAAACGAGCAAACAAGAACGATGGTAGCAAACAAAATAAAAATCAATATACAGTATATGGGCGTTAGCGAACTTCCTCGCGTATGCCTAATTACATAAATAAGAACGTAATTTCGAGTTCAAATTATGACAGCAGATGTATAGCTATGCAGCAAGTGACTTTAAAATAAGACCGACCACTTCAGGATAGATGTGGTAAACCTGTGTTCAGCAGAACGCTGAATAAGTACAAGTACAGTGGTCTCACAGACTGAGCTTTTGTTCAGCTGAGATGGTGTAGTGGGCACCCTAGAAAAGCGATCACCCCGGGTTATATTCTGCGACCGTCGCTATATACATCTTTCTTTAGGAGCTGTGAAGCTGGTTGTTTGAGCAATATCTCGCACTATCCGCGTGTGCATACTTGTGAGTAACAATCTTCCCATTTCGTGAACGTTCCTGCACTTTAGGTTGCGGCAACGCTGACTTTCTCAGAACACTTTTGAGAAGATTCATAGAATAGACGCTTTCCGCTGTGGTTGATGACAGGGGGTGGATCCGAATTAGTTTCTTCGGGATTTGTGCATGTGCGTTTTTGGGTGGGTGAATGGGACAGCATGGGAGGGGGGTGTAGAAATACTATACCGGATCAGGACCTGGCACCTCAGGCGTAGAGTATGACGCATGCATATTTGGCTTTCAGTCTGGTTTTTCCTACTGTAAATAAAATAAAAGCGTCAGACTGGCAACTATCCAATGAAGCTTTTCCAGCGTTCACCGGCGTTCTCCGGCGTTCGCCCGCTTCAGCACCAGGGGCGCAAAATAAGATACGACGCACATTAATAAGTGACAAGTGAGCCGCGAAAGCGGAGCCCCGGAACCAAATGTGTACACGTACACCCCCACCTCAAGGTGCGCTGCCCGGATCGTCCGCTTATCGTACGTGCACCCCGAAAGGGGGGGCAATGATCACTGCTCGCGCAACGCCATCGTCGGCGTACAAGGCACATCACCTCGGCGCGGATCCGCTTGGTCGTCATTATAATAATTGCCTCCCGATCCTCCCACGAGGTCAGACGCGCGGCCCGCATAGCATCCGCCGCCGGCGCGCATCGCGTCTCCATTGGCGCGCGCAGCCCGTGACGTCGCCGCTTCATCGATTCGGCGCACTTTTTTCTGTGCGGTCCGCGCGACATCCTAATCCGCGCGCGCGCACCGTGAAGGCTCGCACCTCTTCAGTCATGCTTCGAAGGGGCCCTCGCTTGCATGCACGCATTACCGCATTCGTGATGGCCGGCCGGTGCTGTGCACCAACGACGGACGAGGGAGGCCACGGGCTGTATGGCCGCGCTCCGCAGGGGGGCGCTGCCCGCGCACTGTGTCTTACCTTTCTCGCAGTGTGTGTGTGGTTAAGGTGTATTGCGTGTGCGCACGACGGCGCGTACTTTGCAGCTTTCTCGCGAGAAACGGAGCCAGGGAAAGGGGGCGGCGTAGTTAATAAATGAGCGTGATCTTTTTAGGCAGGTGGGGCGGTGTCACGTTTTAGAACGCTTGTTACGCGCAGCCAAAGCGTGAGACGTGGGAGGAGAATGCGGCGAGGGACGCTGTAGGGCCGCCTTTTGTCTTTGCGTTCTCCCTCCTCGGCTCTCTGGAACGCCGGCCCGGATCTCCTGCTGGACGCATTCGTTGTCCGTGGTTCTACCGGCCGCCGGTACACCGCGGAACGTGGCTGGGCCATTGTTGTTTGCGGTACGGCTCGCCCACCCACCGAGAAATAGAAGAAGCGCTGCGCACCAAACGGCGCGCCGAGTGCTGGTACAGATAGAAAAAAAAGTAACAAAACAGAGGGGGAAAGGAGCATGAGCACTTGGTGTAGTCTGGGGGGCAATTATTTTAAATTTTCTTTCCCGCACGGTGTGACCTCTCGGGACGACCTCGACACCCTCTTCTTCGCGCCGCAACGTGAGATGGCTCAATTTGGAGTCCTCGCGCGTTAATTCTCGATTCTCAGCTCTTTCAGCTGCCCGTGGCCGCATCTCCCGCTCTTGCGATCCCAAGCCTCCTTTGGGGATGCCGGTGGTACGAGGGGGAGCCTGCTTATGTACTCTACAAAGCGTTATAGGGGAGTTCTTGAAGCTGGTCATATTTTCTATCTTTATTAGTAGCCTTTCTACTTGGTTTCTTTATACTTCGTTTTGCTTATTAAGCGTAGCCTTGCCGCAAGCCTCAACTTCGCGCAGCTGCCGAGTGCAGTGACTCCGCTAGGCAACCGCCGCACGGTCCTCCCCCAACGGAAACACTTTATTGTTCCCTTCAGCGGAATACGCGCGACATTTACGCTCTGTACGGTCGTTTACATCATCTCCACGCCCAGGAAGAACGATTACGGTATGGGAGAACCGAAAACGAGGTAGAACATGGGTAAAACATGTATGCTAGGCACAAACGCACGCGTGCGAACCATCGCGTGGATGGTTGCCATTACATCAGCACCTCTGTCAGCGGGACAACAGATACATACCTACTCATTACTGCTGCGCTAAACCGTATGGACGAGGCGAAATGGCAGGTGTAGCCATATTCAAGCGCGATAAGTAACATCACCCTATCCACGACTGGGGGCTCGCGGGTCGACAATGGCAACGAGAACAATTAACATAAAGAAACAAAGATCCCGGAAGAAAAAAAAAAGGTGGCAAACAAAGGGAAACACCGTTGACAAATGGTGGCTACCGGAGACGCGTAAATCGTCGCCGCGCAGATGGCGTGAAACAAAAGGCTGCCTGCGTCCACGTTCGAAGGCACAGCGTCGCGAGGGGCCTATTGATGTATACGGCATGGCGGGATGGCACCCCGCACGTCTGAGCCACTCTCACGCTACGCCGTTCGTTCGGGGAGGGAGCAGCTGATAGCGGGGCGAGCCTTAGCCGTGCGAATGCGTGTAAGACAAAAGCGAAGCAGCGGGCAGCAACAGCTCGATTCCGTGGGAAGGAATGTGGGTGCTGACAAAAAGCGAAATTCTTGGAGACTTCCCCAGCTAAGGTGTGGTAGAGATCAAAGAGGAAATACAAAAGAGCGAGTGAAGCAGTTCACTTTGCAGGACGATGAGAATGTACGTGCGACTGCAATCGCAATGAAAGAACAGAAAAACTACAGAGTTGGAATCTCATTTCGTACTGAGCAGCGTCCCAAGCAACATATAAAGCAATAAGACGCTATAGAACATGCATTGGAGTAAAATAATAGGGATCGTCTTGGTGTCCTTAGTTCTTCTGCTAGTGCGCAGGAGAGCTGCTGCAAACTTTATGTTACACACTTGATAGTAATAAAATTACGGCAAAGAATTAACTGCCTGCTGCGGTGATTTAAACAGTGAATTGCTTTAAGTTAGTGATATTGTTGAGCTTTTCTCTCGTCCGTTCTGGCTGAAGTCCTGCGTGCCTCAGGCACCATTCACAAGACCACGTCGAGTTATCACCCGCAGACCAACGGCCTGACAGAGCGTTTCCACCGTACTCTCTCGGACATGCTCGCAATGTACATCGCCCCAGACCACACGAACTGGGATGCAATCCTCCCGTTCGTAACATTTGCCTACAACACGGCCACGCAACGCACCACTGGCTTTTCTCCATTCTTCGTCGTCTATGGTCGCTCACCAAGTTTCGCTCTAGACGTATCATTTCTGTCGGCTTCTGTACCCTCAGCAGCTCCTTTCTCTGAAGAATTTCTCTCTCGGCTTGCGGACTGCCGTCGCGGCGCCCATATTAACACCGACATTTCCCAGGAGGTATACGGAAGTCCCGCTACTCTGGTCACCGTGCTGTGACTTTTTCTCCTGGCGATGAGGTGCTTCTCTGGACTCCCGTGCGCGCTACAGGCTTATGTGAAAATTTAACCAGTCGTTTTATTGGACCATACACAGTCACTGAACAGACATCACCGGTGACTTCCCGCGTCTCGCCCCTTACGCCTCTATCTGACCACCGTTGCCGCGGGACAGAAATCGTGCATGTTTCTCGCTTGAAACCATATATTCGGCGAGTTTCGTAATTCCTCGGCGCGGCCAGGCGGCCGCTTCCACCGCGGGAGGGAATTAGTGTGAGCTCAACATACGACTGGCTCTTCTTCATCTCTGCACATCATCATCACTTGTACATTTTCCCCCATCTACATCGATCATCATCAGCTGTTGGCTCGCTCTCCATCTTGGTCGCCATAGATCGAGGCTCGACTAGAATAAAAGTAGTTGCTCACAATATCGAAAATTACTAATCACTTTCCGAATTACCTTTGACAAAATACATGCGCGCTTCTTTGATGACATAAAATATTAACCCAAAAACAGGAAGGAAGAGAAACACAGAATACGTAATCCGTGTAGAGGCTCACAGAAATTCGAAAAAGCCGCCTAGCATCCGAACTCGAGGCCTGCAGAAACGTTTTCGGAAAGCCACGATACTCGAAACTACACGCAAGACATGTCCACGATGGCTCCACAATCTGCTTAGTGTCCCGCAGCTCACTAACTGGATACAGAGTTTTCAATCGCATCACCGTGTCCCATCAAGAGAGAGAGGGCCTTCATATGCAGAAAACTCAGGTAGGTTGAGTGATTCCAAGTCCACAAGTATTCCGCCGCCTTCCTAGCCGAGCAAAGTTGCGAGCAAGCTTGCGGACAGATTAAGAGACGCGTCAAGAAAACACTGGACGCGTTGTCACTGGAACAGTCTAGCCGCTAATTTAAAGGCAGATGTGTATCATTTAGTGAATGGATGATTATTAAAAAATAATTTCAAGGTCTATTACTTTAAAAGATTAGTAGTGGTGAAATGTCGCTGCTTTCGGCGAGCTCTAAATGATGATGTAATTTATTTACAGTTCTCAGAATTCTCGAGAAATAATTTCCAAGGTCGTTCAAGTGCTTCGTAATGATAATCTTGCCATCTCTGGCTAATTACACGTTCCTGTGCTTCTCACATTGCTGCAGCGTTGTTAAGCAGCCTTTGTCATTTTTAATTTCGGAAGTATTATTTTGTTAATTGCACGTCACCGCAAGAGGATGTCACTAAGATGCAGAATATTGGCAGGTTCATGGCGTCACATTCATGGCGTCACATGCAATTGAAAATGCTCAGATGCGGAGGCATATAGCAGTTGGATACCACGGAGGAGGATATATAATTAAAGTTGGCATTTAAACAAAACCACGAAGGAACTGTTCACCGCTCACGAGTATCCGCTGATACGCCATTGACTGGTAGTAGTCGGAATTCCAGCTTTATTTAATAGGACCCCGCGACACTTTTCGAACATAGCAAGAAAATTCAAAATACAGCAGGTCGGTGATGGAGGTCCCGGCGAAAGGGGCTGGCAAATGTTATCGCACTACATGCGGCTGGGAATTTGCAATTTGGTTTGAAAATACAGATGAAAAGCGCCTGCTCTTCTTTCAACAAAAGACGTCACAATCGCGCGGACTACGACATAACTGGGGGAGCTACCATTGGCTGATTCCAAGCGACAGCTATCGCGGATGCCGTTGGGAGGCGCCACGTCCCAGCAGTGACCCTGGCAGCAAGTCGTCACTGCGGAAGCGGGAATGCCTTGAAAGAAAAAATGGAAGACAAAATGTATAAGATGACGACGCGCTTTGTGTCCTCTTCCCCCTCCCTCCCCCCTTACTGTGTAGCTTCTGGAGACCGCGTTCGAAGGGAGAGTGAACACGTTCGGGCGTAAGAATTCCCCTCAAACTTGATGCTGGAGCTCTGCTAATAGCAAACTGACTTGAAATTAATGTGGCTGATCCCTATATCAGAGAATTAGGTATAACACGAAAGCGAAATATGTCTTGACCAAAACAGCTGAAGTTTATTGTACATCGATATGAACTTTCCCATTGCTGTGAGTGTTTCGCTGGCACGACACCATTTGATGTGCTTGAACCTACGTTCACTCACCGCCTCCATAAAGTCCATGACCACGACCATCTCCTTGCGGCAGCTAAAATAGTTTACGTAATAACTGAACACAGTAGATAGTAAACGCCATAAATCATGTTTACTGAGGCCAAAATCACCCGTCGACGTCGTTCCCGTGCTTGGGCAGTTAAAGCAGCAGTTTTCTTGTTGCCATCACACACGAAGAGTAGACGGAGACGGCGTCGTCGGCGGCGAACGGTGCACTTTGTAACGGCCGTAGAACGGTGCCGCCATCAAGGAGACTGGAGAGGTACGCGCCTGTCCAGCCCGGCCATTGCTTTACTTCGCCTCTCCTGGGCAAACTGCGTCTCGATGCGCGCGCGAAGAGCCAGACGAACGCATCGAGCATGAGGGAAAGAAATGAGATACGAAAGAATGTGAGCCGCTTTCGTATGTTATATCGTACATTGATATCGCATTCATTGCGTCGCTCTTTTGGTGAAACTGTGATTGCTCATTGATGTACGTCAACCTAGGCGATGCTGAAGACAATGTACACTATATATAGGAGGGAAAGCATACGACTACACACATCGCAAAAAAATTTTTCTGGAACCGTTTCGCGACAGCTTTAGCGACAAAAGAACAGCTTCTCTGTTCAATTGTCGTCACTGCGATGATTTGGCCTAAATGCTTTGTAGAAGGATGCTTCTCTTATGTCAAAAGCTGTGACAGCTTGTATCGATGACCTTGCAATATAAATCCGAAAAATGACCAGTCCGGATGAAAATAAACTGGAAAGATGTTGTGTGGTCATCCAATGGACACTTTCCCAGAGTTGCTTTTTCAAATATTCAGCAACGTCCTTTGAAACTGGCATACATTAAAGTACCAGAAGAATCACTTCGAAACAATTACATTTAGTACGCAGAACATAAGGGTAGCACGCTCAACAGTGACGTCAGAGCTGCGAAATTGCTTGCTTCAAAAGTTCTCTTGCGTGTTCCACAGGATACGGGGCAATTAACATCAAACTGGCGCTGTGGTACCCGGCGTGGTAAACAGGCCTATCAAATTTGGTTGTGCACGGCAACGCTGCTGCTGCTCTCATCGGGAACTCGCTGGGGTGACTGCGGCGCGGTACCGCGACGCTCCCAGAGCGCGGAAAACACGCCTTCGATAAATCTTGCCTCTCAGGGACCAGTGGGCAGGGTATACGTTGCAGAGTCATTACTCATGCGAGCGGCGCGTTCTCCACGCCTGCGTCGTTTGTGTGCGACGGGGTCGCCGCTGCTTTCGGTGCCACAATTACACGGCGGCGGTGAGAACATCACTGTCGACTCCTGGCAGGACCCAATGAAGCGAGCCTGCGGCACCATCGGTATGTGACATAGGGCAAGTATAAGTAGGCTGCACGGTTCCCTCTGGTGGGAGTAGCCCGTGGATTTCACAGTGGTGCGCATAGCGCCTTGAATTGCTTAGTGGGACGAATTCCAGGGACGGGTGCCACCTTAAGATGTCGCTGCAGCTTTGCTGCGAGGTGTATGCAGTTGCGTGCAGCAGCGAGCTTGCTGAAGCTGGATAGAGCAGTGGCGGTTTGGGACAAGGAAGTTTTGATAGTTCACATCGCATACCACGCCAGTACACACCACACGAGTGTGCTGTAGACATTTAAGTATTAACGCGAGGGGTTAAAGCAGCTCGTGTCGGGAGATAGTTCACAGTGCGGCATAGGCGCCGGCGTATGCACATAAAAAAAAGAACAATGAACCGAAGCTAACCCGACCGCGCAGGCTTTTCACTATGGCGCATATGGTTAACTGAACAAAACTGAAATTTTCAATGCGAAATCCGCCAGAAAGATGGCGAAACACGACTAAACTACAACCTACACATATGACAGCCCGTATTGCGACTTGAATGGACAACAAAGCGTAATTATGTTACGAGGAAACTCAAGTACAATTCCCTTTTCCAGCATTTCTGTCATAGCAACAGCGGCGCGCCTGGGCAGTGCCACCAATATAGAGGAGGCTTTGGTCCGGGTAAGTTGCCTGCGTGCACGTCATCCAGATGGCGATTGCCTCCTAGGGAGCGCCATAGATCGCGGTGCGAAACACGCGCTGTGGAATAACAGGAATAAACTAGTGACAGAAAAAGGAAGATGTCATTCAGAATAGGCCATATTGACATCGCAGTTGACTTTACAGTGAATGCAGTTAAATCAGACAGGTCTTGCATACGGCGGCGAACAGACATTCAGTGGTCCATGCATGTTGCCAAATGTCACCGGCCCTAAGACAATTCAACACGGCAGAATATTGGGTCTTGCTATTAGACCACAAGTACAGTGCAGTTATTAGGTTGAGTTGCTCTATGGAGGAATTGAGCCACGAAACAAGGAAAGCTTGTTGTTGAGAGAGCGGAGGCTGGCCGTAATCGTTCTGGAAAAGGTGGTTGTCTGAAAATCGCGGCTAATAAACTGCCGAGCTCAACGCCGTATGCTGCGCGTTTGTAGTGGTTATTTCTGAGGGCGGAAATAACAAGAAATGTCCCGTACGCCTGGGAACGCCCGCGATATTAAATATGTCTTAGTTACTGATGCTGTCTGGTGCAGGATCTCAATCAACTTTTGAAAACTGTAGTGCAAGCGTCATGAGCGAATAAGCGTACGTTCTGCCACTTTTATTGTAACAAGTGAGCGGTTGACCATCAATGTTCCATGGACGAAGTGAAGCACCAAGAGGATGCGAGTGATGGAGTGACCTGGATTTCCTTCACTTGAGCTCAAAGAAAGTACCGATGAGGGCAGAAAACTGCAGATGTACTCGCACGGACCTGAACAAAAGCCCACGGTAACCTTGAGAGTAAATCGATCAGTCTACGTAGTCTAAGTCTGAACAAAAACGCACCCTACAAGCAAATTATCGCTGCAGTTGCAGTGGTGCCTGCAGAGCAGCGCACATTCAGTTTCTGTATGCGCCCCCCTCCCCTTTCCTCCTCGTTCAGCTCTATCCCTAAAAACCAGCGAGGGCGCGGAAACTCGCGAAACGCTGCATTTAACTAACGACGCACACAGCGAGCACACAGCGAGCACAAGCAGGAAGGCGGCTTCCGTGCAACGCGGCACTGCCGAGGTCTCCCTTCCATAATGACGTCGTTGTTATCTCCACGAGCAACGGTATACCCGCGAGGCAACAGAGGGGACACGTGTGCAAACAGAGAGAGGGGGCCATAATTAAGCCGCACCGATCAATGGGGCCGAACCTGGAATTCGCAACAACCGCGCTCCGCCTTAATTCCGCGAGCTACCCCTGCGAAAAAATTCTCTGGAACGGCGCCTGACCGAGTACACCGGGAGAAACGCCGTGGGCTGAACAACGCCGCAGCGGGGTGTGCATTTGCGATGCCGCAGCCGCCGCGGCCGTCGCCTGATTACGGCAATTTGGGACTGCGCCGGTTTGTTTCAGATCCCCGGCAGGATAGCTCCTTGCTGTCGAAGTTCGCGTCCGCATCCGCTCTCACCTGCACCGTGTCCGCGTGGAAGAACGCCTGTACAAAGAAAGCTGGCAGGCGATTTTTTTTTTCTTGACGGCCATCATTAGTCACACCGTGTCGGCTGCTCTTCAGCTGGCCTCACGGCTTCAATGCGCTGGCAAACGGGGCCACAGAGATGCCAAGGTCAGGTTTGTTTATTAAGGCATCACTCCTACCTGTCATGGAGTAGGTTGCGTGTTCGGCTTCCGTGAGACAGTGTAGACTCCGCACGCGGTCACACATTATGCAGGCGCCGGACAGACAAGCCTCGTATGAAACTGTGTGCACATGTAGATGAGTACGAGATGATCGTACGTTTGCATAATTGCGCCTAATGAATCCCCGCAGTACAATTGTTTCGAACATAGCGAGAGGCACGCCAACTGCTTGAAAATTCAAGAATTGTGAAGTTTTTTTGTCTTTTATTTTTGTTAAACACAAGTGGAAGTTGTCTGTCAGACGAAGAGAAATTAGAGGGCAAAGTCAAGGGAAAAGATCTGCGATATATCCAGGGAGCACGTCTGCGTATCATACGGATCAGTAATAAGCGTTTACTTTACCAGTAAGTGCAGTATAGCCGAACTGTGTAATATGCGAGGCACGCAAGCAAAACATTTACGGGAATGGTCGCAAAGATTTGTTGGGTGTATCCCGCTACCTAGGGCCAGGCGTGCAGTTTCCTGCAGCTGCTACCCACTTCGGAGTGTCAGTCATCGAACATGTTCAGATGGGAAAGAAAGTTCAGACAAAGACAACTCTCTCGTTAATTAAAGCTAACGTGTGGAACCAAGCAAAAACACGGGCCCACTACAACCCGAACCTAAATTCTCTGAGTAGGCCCGACCCCGATCCGAACCTAAAAAAAAATCCACAGCATATCCACAGAGTGAATGATGATGAGTGGGCGAAGCTCCGGAGGTTTATCGTAGATAGGGTCGAGTTCCGGATTAATTTAGTTAACGCGCGCGCTACGAATCCTTATGGTTAAACTACGCACAAGTGAAATCTCCCACCGGCACTTCATTGCAAGTCAAGATCCAGTGCCTATATATATATATGTATGGGTGGCCGTGAACGGTTCTCCAGAGCGAGCAGTCGGTATTTTTCAATCAAGAAACTCGCTAGAAGACGCTGCCTGCGCCAACGTTGTCTCTCGCGGGTGAGGGCGCGTTCTCCTTCTTTGCGAGCTGGTAGCGCGTTCATCGAAGAAAGAGCGTTTCCATAGTCAATGCGCGCCTTTCGCTCTCTCTCCCTCTGTCTCTCTCTCTCTTACAAGACAGCAGATGGAAGAGTGAGAGAGCTCGCACCGAGAGAGAGGCACGCGCCGAGGGCGCGCGTGAGCTTCCCGGCGGCGCGAGGTGGCTACATACATACTACTACTACCACAGAGGAGGGAACGACCCACACCCTAAGGAGCTTCGCCCCTAAAAAAAAAGCCATTCACGAAAAGAAGCACTTCAAACTCCTTGCGATCAGTAGCCGATGTCTGCATGGATTTTGACTGTTTCAAAAGAAGATTAAATTTTTAGGCTAATCAGTATTTCGACTAGTCAACTAATAAAATTAATTTCGTAGTACAATCAAGCAAGACTATATGAAAAATTAAAATGCGTTGTGGTCAACTTACGAGTATAGCAGCATGTTTCACTATTCAAGGTGTCTAAGATAAACGTGAGTATGTCCGGTTCAGGGTTGCAAACATGTTCGTTCAGCTTTAAGAAATTTTACATTCTCAGTGCCGGAGACGAACCGGAGAGAAATGGAGCGCGTTGAACGCAAATTCGAGCCGAACTCTTGTGCTTTTCGGCTTGACAGCGAGATTAAGGTGCATCTTCCTTTATCTTTATGATATCCTCTATCGCTTTCATCTTTCTTCTGAATGCGAAACTGAAACTAATAAAGAATTTGATTATAGTAATATGAATTAAAGCTTAAAGACCTCTAAAATATCGACAGCTCTATATTCATCTCGAAATCAATGAAATGTCAGGCACGAATTGCACCTCTTGCGAGATATTTTAGTATTGGCCCGGTGTCATCATTTTAATGTGGTCTTCAGTAACACTCTCTCGCCATACTCAACCGCTCGTAACATAAAGATAATTGCAATTGCAAGCTAGTGATATTCTACATGCCCATTTTTTTTATTGGCATGAAACAGTTCCTTTCTTTTTTGGCATTGCCTTCCCTTTCTGTAAGGACGCCTGGAAAAGTGACAAATGACGTAAACGATACCAGGACCCAACAGAAAGATGACAAGACGAGATGAGTGAAGGTTAGGGGCGAGAATGCCTCCTTTAAAAGCCACGAAGGGCTGCACTATACACACCTGCAGAAAAGACTTTAACACCGCGAAGAGGCCACGGAATTATTTCGGCTTTCTTCTTGTTCGCATAATTCTCCACAGCCGAGACAAGTATGGCTTGGCTCTTGGTGTGTTTCTATGGCGGGCTTTCGGTGCGGAAGGTTGACACGAATGGTACAGGAGAACCGGTATGCGTTGACTGGACGAAGTGAAGTAGGATCGTTTTTCTTATTTTATTTTTATTTTTTTTTAGGTTGCTCATGGAGCCCCTGTCTAGGCGCTGGGTGAACAGAAAGCAATGTGAGCAGGTAAGGAAGATGTGACTTACAACAATCAAGGAAGCATGTACAACCCCCTCCGCTATGGTAATAGTGCATTTAGAATAGTTGCAGAAATAAATGAGTCCGTTAATCCGTGAGCCGTGTAGAATCATCGCAGGTTGGTCATTACTCTTAAATATGTTTTCCCAATGTACGTGCTGCGTAGCTAACGGGTGGGGACATTCTAACAATGTGTGATTCCAGAGCAAACCAAAATCTTCCCAAACTTGAGCTGTTAAGGCTAAACCCCATATGCTATGCGTGAAAATTCACGCGACAGCGACAGGCGACGCAGGCTACCGTCGCCCGAGTTTGCATAACCAAACCTCATTCACGCGAAAACTTCGGCGAGAGATATCCAGTGTTGCTAGCATACAGGCGTCGATTTTTAGCGAAATTGGTGCGTTGACCGCGGCATGCAGTGTAGAGTAATATGTCTTGCTACGCGAAGGTACACAAAATGCTTTTATTGCCTCGTAGTAGTTTTTTCCTGCCTGCGTGCATGAATATTGTTACGGGGAAGAAAGATTGTAGTTAATATATATTTACACGCTTTGTACAACGGGCAGAACGCAGGCATACAAGATGGAGACCCGTCCGCGTGAGCATCAGCGAAGGTCGTCTTCCTCGGTGCTGTCTCCATCGTCTTCTATCGTAGTGCTTCGTTGCAATATCAAGCACCTGGCGGCAACCGGCAGTGCGTCATTGATGTGCATTCTGTCCCGGCTTTCCGCTATTGGCTACAATGAAATGGCACTTCCGGTGACGGGCGACCGATTCTAGATTTCCAAAACCGAGTGATCGCGCGATTTTGACTACGCGACACGTTGAACGAACGGCTGGTTTGGTCGCTCATCGCGTCGCCCGTCGCTTTCGCGTGCATTTTCGCGCATATGAGGTTTGGCCTTTAAGAACGTCTTTACAACCAGATGGATGTTATTTGCAAATTTTAACACAGTTTGGCAGCGGCCATACACCGACTGAATTATTGTGCTGTGTGCACTAGTATTAAGCCATGACCTCCGAGGCACCATGTGTGCCGTGGATCACCGATTCCTGTGCATCCGGCTTGAAGACATGTTCATTTAGCCGTCGAAAAGCTCGATTCAGCTGTCTAAGATATACTCTATATATGGAGTAACATATCGCCATAGCATATATCGCATGTACTCCACGACTTGAATGTGCGTTATTGCTGATGTGTTTTTGATGGGATGCGTTTATTATTATTATTATTATTTAAAAATACCTTACAGGCCTCCAAAGAAGCATTGTGTAAGGGGGGCATTACAAAAAAAGAGTGAACTTCCGCAGTACATTCTACTTACAATATGCATGAGAAGCAGTCACGCACGGAGTCAAAATGAGGGAGAAGTGCTCTGCAAAGTAATTAATTAAAGCAGTGTCGGTAAAAAAAAAAAAAACGACAGCTCTAGGGCAAAGAAAACATATAATAAGAAAGAAGAGTCACACTGGGCATTATTGATAGAGTCTTAACATCAAGGAAAATTGCAGTGTTATACAGTAATATGATTGCAGTAATATGAAAAAGGGTCAAGGAAATACACACAAATGAAAGCGACAATACTGTGCTATACAATAAAAAATTAGAAGAATATACGATAATACACACGATAAATATACGATAAATACACACAAAATAAAGCGACAATACTGTGCTATACAATAAAAATTCCGAAAAATATACCATAAAACAGAGAGGAAACTGAGATCATGGCAGGTTTACAATTTGTTTGCGAGATAATTTGTCACTGCGTCCCGAAATGCCTCAATATTTTCCAGAGATGCGATGCTATCTGGAAGGGAATTCCAACATCGGACTGCCCGTGGAAGCGCAGAGCAGTTGAATGCACGTATCGACCCGTGAATGCGGCTATAGCTAAAATGATTATGAAGCCTGTGTGACGTAAAGTAGGATCGTTTCAAGCATGCTGGTGTTGTTCGAGATGAATGAATGAATTTTTGAAACAGGGAAAGCAAGGCAATGTCACGGCGAACACTCAGGGATTGCAATGAAAGGTTGATTTTGATCTGTGTTACACTAGAATGATAGCTGAAATCGTTAGTAATGAAGCGGCTTGCCCTGTTCTGAATTCGTTCTAGCATATCATTGAGGTATTGCTGGTAAGGGGACCAAATAGGGGAAGCGTACTCGAGCTGAGGCCGAACGAGGGTGAAGTATGCTAGTTTGCGAACATTCGAAGGAACATTTCTTAAGTTTCGCCGTAAGTAGCCCAAGGATTGAGATGCTTTGGATGAAATGGAGGTGATATGTTCTGACCAAGAAAGATTCGGGGTGAATATAATACCTAAGTACTTATATTGTGTAGCGACTGCAACAGTTTCTTTATTGATGTTGTATGAATAGAATGAAGGCGTAGGCTTCCGAGTAAAATGCATAACTTTACATTTTGACGTGTTCAATGTCATTAGCCATTTTCTGCACCAGTTATCAATTTGTTCAGGGTCATTCTGAAGAACCAGATGGTCTTCTTTATGTACTATTGGGCGATATACAACGCAGTTCTTCAGCTTGGGTTCTTCAATTAATCATGCCATTTAACAGCGTAGGATAGTGTGATGTGACAGCCATTTGGTTTTACCGCCACGCATCTGTTCTTTTTCTCTTTTGAAGACCAGCGGTACTGCAGCATTAACTGTGCAGCAATAAGTAGTTCCTACCTGCCTTAGAAAAGACGACGAGGTCTAAGCCTGATTGAACATTCCTGTTTCAATTAAAGTAGCCCGCGGTGTATCCTCAATTTCTGCTGTTCGTGCATTGCGACACCAGTGGACGTGCTGGGGAAAGGCACACGACAGAAACGCCGATTCACTAAGGAAGTCACTGAAGACGGCATCGCAATTGTCTACACGACAGTGGCGCATCCAGGGTTTCTTCCAGGGGGGGATTTAAATTTCGATTTTAACAAGTCAAGGTTAGAGAGCGGTGGGAGGGGGGAGTGACACTCCTTACAACATGAAATTTCTTTGCCGCCAGCTGAGGTATTCCTACAGCATATAAAAAAACCAAAATAATAACAACAGCTACACGATGATGATGATGATGATGATGATTACGATTTCCTGAGCATGTTACCGAAAGTTCTTGACAGGGGTCGAATGGGCCAAAAAGCCGTCCCGCAGAGAAGCGCGCGAAGTCCTGGCAATTCTTTGTTTTAGCCCATTTCGTCACCCCGCGTACTGATGAAGGTGGTGATATGCCGGCCAGTGTGCGGTCGTGCGAAAACGTTAGTGTAAAGATCTTTACCTGAGTATATGTTCTAAATTATCACAGCAGCACATCTTGCTACGCACTGTGAGTATCGCCAATCGACAAATCTGAAAACCTCCTCTAGAATTGCAATGACAACGTCATCAGAGAACTGAAGGTGCACGTTGCACTCTTTGTGAAACGACCGTAGGGATGTAACAGACGGGTCGCGTTAAAACCTCCGAATCCCACTAGTAATGAACAGTAATGGACATGTGAATCCCACCAGTAATGAACATCCCATCAGTAGTGAGCATCAGTCATAGCGCACCTAGGAATGATGTACGCCACAGTTCTACCATGACCCCTTAATCGGGCATTGGAACAGCGTTCTATGCGGATGGGGGCAAACGCCGCATTGAACCTGCGTGACGTAAGGGACGAAGTCCAAGCTGGAGAAGACGACGGGGTCATCTTGCTGGTGCCAACTGGACTCCGCCGAGCAGCAGCCACCATGTTTTATAGTTTGGGGCTAAGAGTGGCTTTTACGAATTTTTATTTGTTTGTGATCGGAAAGGCTGACATCGCTCTTCGTCACACCTGTCTTCGCGAAGAGACGCGGCAACACATGCGACTGTCCTCTATATAACATGCAGAGGCGATCGCTAGCGTCCGCTCTTGCTCACCCTGACCTTCTGTGGATGTCGGTCGACGGCATTCTGGAATGTCAACCACACAAGCCATTGAAGCTGAAAGCGACAAAGGCGCTACTGAAGTTCTCGAAGAAAACGGACTTGCACAAGCGACTCGAACAGTGATATGGCATACCATGCAGGAGCCACTGGCTCTGACAATGTACTATATGCGCTTCTTTTCTCTCTCTCTCTCTCCTTTTCTTTCAATCTCCCCCATCCATTTCCCTTCGTGCAGGGTAGCGTACTGTTTTCCTACACTGGTTAACCTTCCTGCCTTTCCCTCTCTACTATTTCCTTCCTTCCTTCGTGGAAGAAGAGCTCAACGTTCCCGGGCCAAGAAACATAAAAGGGACATTAGTAATCGTCTGGGTTTAACCTGCCAGAACGCCGCTATGATTACGTGAGGGATGCTTTCATGGAGGGCTCCGGAAATTTAGGCCACCACGGGTTCTTTAGCACACACGACTCTATATAATTTCGCCTTGCGGAGTTGCTACCGTAGCGGCTAAGATGGGTCGATTGTTCATCGGGCCAGCAGCCAGGCGCTGCAACCACCACGGACCAGAAGGGCGCCACTGGGGCTAACTCGTAGTTATAAACTTACCTAAGACACTCACGCATACAACAGCGTGTAATCCTACGAGGGGGACCACACCCAACCGTTCGCTCTTATTTTAATTAGAGTTACCTGCACCGTGTTGTTCATGGTTTGCGCTGTCTCTCAATCGTGCCAAATATCAAAGGCCTGGTCAAGACACCCTCGCAAGTACAACAAGACTGAACACATGCTGGGCACAGATGAACGACGCTGAGGTCATTGTACTTTCCCAGGCTCGAGTTACCGCGTCAGGCATTCCCCCGCTTATAACACGCGAGGGCCGACCATTTTACAGCTCTTATCGAGGCAGCAGTAACACCTACGTCGTTATACTTTCAGAGAACCTCCGGCTCGACGTGGATTGTACGCAAGCATTAGCTCATGCGCGCGCCAAGGCGGATGCAAGTCCAGTCTCTTCTTTCTTCATGCACTGTTTTAATGACCGGGCTCGCATTTCAAGGCACACCTTTGAGTTCAGGAACGGGTAAGATTGGCAGAAAAAAGGCGCGAGCATCCACGGCGCCAATCAGCTTCGCAGGCGTCCGTGCAACGCCGCTCGGTCGTATATATTCCGGGGTGTGAAGACATGCGCGCTTGCCACGCTGCATCTATACGACCCTGGCGAAAATCGGCCCAGCTTGGCTGGAAGCGCGAGCTGAGCGAGCGTGCAGCGAATAGGTCGTTAAACCCGTGTACATGTAGATCGTGAGCTAGGGTTTTATGACGCAAAGCAAGCCCAACGCGTGCGCGCACTTCGCCGAGAGTCGTGTTCTCGATGTTGTGACGACGACCGTGGGTGCAGATAGAACGAAGTGCTGCTCCCAAGGCGCCGTTAAGGTCGGTTGAGCGTGAAAAAACCGAGCGGTCGCAACTCAGGGCCCTGCGAGTTCAAGATTGGATTAGCAGTTTTCCAGGAAATGTTCAGAGCCTTCACGGTGAGACGATATAAAGCGACAAGTGATGAACGAAATGCGCCTTTTCGCAGCCTTTCAGAGACACATCTGAGGGTAATGCTAGAATTTTCTTCGACTCTGCCTTATTTGGACATGCACGATTTATGCTATACGGCGTCGTGCGAGTGCTGGCTAGTTCTAAATCATCACTTAAGAGCATAGACGTTTGATTTGATGTCAGCACAAGTCTGTATATGCTTCTTTTGTACACTGACGACTGAAAACAGCAAAGCTCCAACTTGCTTTCACCAGCATGTGGTGCTACAAAACTCGGAGCAAAGCATAGATTCCCTACTCGAGAGCTCATCGGAATCCATTAAGATCTCATAATTGTTGGGGCTTAACGTGCCAAAAGCGCGACATTATCACGAATCTTTGCACACTTGAAGGTTCCGAAAATTTTGATCAGCTGGGGTTCTTTAACGTGCACTGACAACGCCCAGTACGCGGGCATCTGGCAACTTCGCCCCGGTCGAAAATGAGACCGCCAGGGCCGCGATCGAACCTGCGCTCTTTGGTTCAGTACCCGAGCGCCAAGCCATTGAGATATGTCACGCCCAATAACTTTAAGAGGATCATGTACCTGGGCAAGCGCTTTACACTAATTTTGCTTCAGGTATGTCCTTATTATTCTTACGTGAGCGCACTTCATGTCTGCAGCTTACTTTGCGTGATTATGCCTTTATAAAATATGACGCGAAAAAAAAACGCGATCTGGCAGGGCAATATAACTACAAAAAAAGCGAGCTGAGGGGAAGGATCGTTTTCTCAAGACTGCCATGGTCTTTGCTTTATTAATGTTTCCTATTTAATTTGCCAGACACATTATGCTGGTTTCTTCCAGTGTACAGTCCTCAAGCACGCTAATAATTACTCTGGTGACTGTAAAGTGCCTGGTTAAGACGCAGGCAACCGTTGTCTGCAAGCACAGAATTAACCAAGGATGTTTGCAGGCAAACGACCTTGCAGGCAAATTCCGGCGCTTTATTACACGCCGGCTTCACTTTCATGCCTCTAGCACAACGCAGGCTCCTAGATCCACTCCTCGCCATTCTTTCATTTCAGAGCGATGGTCTCGACGTGTTGCTTTTTATGCCTTTAAGCAGCAAACGAGGGTTTACTGGCCAGCTGCCAGCTTCTAGAAGACCACGTGCTACATGACGCCTTCTAATAAAATAACGCTCCTTATTTGCCTCTCCAGCAACCAGTGGCTCCGGAGAACGCCCCCAACGTCGCATGCGGAAATAACCAATTGGTCACCGCAGCTCTGTAGGAGGAGCGTCGAACGCGCAATGTCAAGACTGTGGTACTTTTATCCTCATGCAAGTGAACGGAGCTTTCCAGAACTTACGCAACCACCTAGCAACGGAAGACCGCGAAGTGCTCCGGATGAAAGCGCGCCGCGTCTCCTGTCTTCTGTTACCGCCAATGTTGTAGCAGTTATCGAAGAAAAGTAACTAGGTGCGTTACTCTTTGCACTAAAAAATATGAATGTGTTACGTCCACCCTTATCTACAAAAAAAAATGAATTCAGTATCTATTCTGGAAAAGGTATAATCCGAGCTACTTTTTACGTTTTTACGTTACTCCATCATCAGCGATTCCATTCGGTCCCTCTTCAATGCAGAACACAAACCAACAATTTCACAAAGCTCATTTTCATATTTCACATGAAGCTTATGACCGAAACCACAATTTTACCCTGTCCTACTGAATTTTCTTAAAAAGTTCGCAAAAATGTGCCCCATTCTGGCAGTATTACGTAATGTGATGGCTTCGAACTCTGTCGGCGCATATCGAAGCCATCTTTCTCAACGTGACATTACACCCGAAATTGAATTTCTGGATGGCATTTCCTATTTAGTGCGCTCTTTGTGTGGTGTATGTAGAATGCGAGGTTTCCACAAACACGGTTCCCACAAACACATTTGATGAGTATGCGCTTGCATAGACGTTTTGTGTGGGTACATAAGTCAGTAAGGGCCGACTGGCATGCATGCGAACTGCAACGGTTGTCGAGAGCACTAGTAAATTTTGTCCATTTGAAACATCACTACAGATGCTCTAGACTCCTTTGTTCCTGGAAAATGAGGCGGCCAAGATAATGAGAAAGAAATGCAGCTTCCCCTCATGGTCGCTTTAACGACGTTTCGGAGCCAGTCAATGACACTTAGGGCTACGTTAAAACGCAAGGTTCAATGCCAACCGGCATGTCTTGCTCTCTCTTTCTATTTACAGCGGAGCTACGGGCACTCAAAGGCGACCTTCCTCCCGCTATATTTTCGGGAGGTTGCGCGTTCGATCCAGATTGCTCATGAATTTCAGCGCGTGGACTCTATGGACGAGCGATTTGCATGTTTACCAGATGCCATCTGGCTTGCTATATTATAGCTGAGATACGGCCACTTTTATGGCCCGCCGGCGTGTAATTAGTATAACAATTCAGGGCAATTAGCTATTGGTAATTAATACACATACTAACAAAACCTTTTAAAGCTCGAAACCATCAACTAGATCAATTACCACGTTTTTGTAAGGGTTTCGTCTTTTACCCGACTTTTATCTCTGGCCGGGGAATGCGGGTACACGTGATTTTGTCACCCCTATATCGTATTATTTGATGAGCATGCGATGTGATTGATGCCATAATTGATTTGTCATGTTAGTCATACATTCGCGCATATCCATGCAAATTTTTAAACATGCCAAGGCACTAAGAGAGAAACAGGTGGAAAACGAAGCACGTTTTATTCTGGTCCTTCAACCAACATCTTTCTTTTTCTCAGTTCCCTACAGCAACGAAGCTACGTAAGCATCACATGTGGAGTCGATGCAGACATTTTCTCACTGTCATCTGTGCTGGAGAAACTTTGATCTCGCTGTACAACAAACTGTGTCTGTAAAGAGAATCAATGAGCACCAATAAGTCATCTGAACACAAAACAATCACACACTGTTTCGGCCGAGATCTCGACCGTAGATTAATGTGTTTTCAATTCTTTCGGGACAGCAGCAATTAATTATCCGATACGATCGTTAGGATCAAAAAATGTGAGAAATAATTATTCCGCAAACGCCGATGGAAGGCCACTCAAGCGCTTGTGCTGTTTTCTATGTTCACTGCATGACAAGTTGAGCACTAAAAGACTTTTGTTTAAAACTGCTGAGTTATCACGGAAAGCTGCACACAATTTAAAATAAAGCGAGGTTGGTTTTAGTTTGCCCGTAGACTTCGTTGCCGCTATAGATACCGGCTTACCGGAGTCATTGACAGCAGAAGCAGAACTGGCAGCGACATCTGCGGTCGTTTGCTTAACTACAATCCACTTGAATCTCTTTCAGGCGTGTCAGGGTTCTCGTTGGAAAAAAAAAGAGACAGAAGCATTGTGACTTCGTAACTACCTAGCTACAAATGCTTTATACCCTCAGTAGAGCGAAACGTGTAAGTACCAGCAATTTAGCTCCGTGTATCTGTCGTTAGGCTCACCGTCATCAGGTGTCCCTAACAGGGCTGCTGATCAAGTACACTTACTTCTCCGGTAATCGTGTATGCGTACACATAACGAAGCAGTCCGACAAACTAAAGTTGCCCGCCAGGGTAGGCTAGTGACTGGTACCCGGCTGCTGATCCGAAGGTTGGGGGGATCGAATCCCTGCTGCGGCAAAATGCTGAGGCCCGTGTGCTCTGCCCGCCATGTGAGGGCCCGTTAAAGTATCCCGTAGAGTCGAAATTTCCGGAGCCGCCTTAACTACGGCTTCTCTCAATCATATCGTGGTTTTGGGGCAGAACTGCAGAAATTAATATTATTAAAATCTAAAATTCTTCCAAGAGGACACTCACATTTTTTTTTCTATCAATCGAAGTCTTGTTTTCCGTCGTCATTCCTTCGTGTCTAGTGGGTGACTCCGTACACGTAGCGCACTGGATGGTAGTCGTAGCGGTGGCCGTAGCTGTAGCGAGCTGGATAATAGCCGTACGTGTAGCTTGGAACGTGGTGAACGACGTGAGCCACCGTGGAAGGCACAGCCGCGTGGACAGTGTGGACAGCCGTTGCCGCGGGTGTGTAGGTGGACACCTTGGCTACCGTGTGTGGAACGCCAGGGTGAGTGCTCTGGTAGCTGACCACCCGGGTTGCCTTGGAGACGGCGGGAGCGTGGTGTACAGTGGTGGCCACAGCCGGAGCCGCCACCACGGGTGCAGTATAGACTTTGGTGACAGCAGGCACTGCGGGCACCGCTACGAGTCCGGCGAAGGCTCCACTGGCGACACCCAGAAGTAGGCAGGAGTAGAACTGCAACGGATAAAGTTCAGTGTAACAAGAGTAAAGTACTTGCATTACTGTTTTAACAGCGAAGCCGTTTAGAATTCCCACCTGACCCTGAAAAGAAAATCGGCCCCTTAGCAAAAAGAAGTGGGGGAGAGGGGAGGGGGAGGAGCGGTGATACTGGGGGTGATCTGGAGCCCGCGTCAGAAATACCTAATCAAAAAAAATAGAAAGAGTGCAAAATTTAGCCTTGAGGTTCATATACACCACATATTCGCGTTTTTCAAGCGTGTCCCTGTGGTATATCAGTGACGTAGTGCGATAACACCGCGTACTGTTTCGCGCGTGCTGTGCTTATCAGTTATCTCCCTCGCCACCCGAAGTGTTCATAAGCCGCTGCGACGGCCTAGAAAGAGACACTCTGTATTTTGACCTTGCGTTGTCCACCGGCAGCCAGGCGGCTGTCCGGTTACTTTGGTATGCAATAAAGGCATGCTGTTTGACCGGCTGGATTCCTTCAAGGCTGCGTGCATGACCCACAACATAAACTGGCGACGAGGGTGGGACTGAAGATGGATTCTGGCTAAGGACTTCAGGGCGTCCGCGGCAGCAAGGACCCCGGAGTTAACGAGCACGCACGCGAGGAAGAGCCCGGTCTAGGCGACGACGTTGGGGAGTGCAAGCAAGTACGCCCACCATGGCTGTGCAGCTCGGGCAAGTAGAACCTTTCGAAGCCTCTTCCGGCGATTGGCCAAGTTACGAAGAGCGCGTTCAGGCATTCTTGCGAGCTAACCAGGTGGACGAGAAGCGTAAAGTGGACGTCTTCATAAGCGTGATAGGGCCGAAGACGTATGCTTTATTGAAGTCTCTAACTGCTCCCGCGGCACCATCCGATAAATCTTTAGAAGAACTGCTAACTCAATTGCGCAGTCACCTGTCGCCGAAGCCTGCGGTTATCGGAGAGAGAGCGAAGTTTCATCGCCGCTCACAACATGAACAAGAAACAATTGCGCAGTTTGTTGCTGACCTGAGGACGTTAGCGCAAACATGCGAGTTTGGCGCCTTTTTGGACGAAGCCTTAAGGGACCGGTTCGTTTGCGGTCTGCAGCGAGTCGATATTCAACGCCACTTGTTCACTGAAGACAAGAAATTAACTTTTCAGCAGGCAGTCGACCGTGCTGTAGCCTTAGAAACTGCGCTGAAAAATGCATCGGCTACGCATGCAACGGCGGCAGCAGGGTTTGAGGTGCACAAGTTACGCCCGCCTCACAAAAAGGCCGTGCCGTGTTTTCGCTGTGGGTCAACAAACCATGGGGCGAGCGCTTGTCGTCATGCTAGTGCGATATGCTTTCATTGTAGCAAAAAGGGGCACCTTCAGCGTGCATGCCGCGGCCGCCAAGCAATAAAAGGGCAGTCAAAATCGAGGCTACAATTTCAAACCTTAGTCAAGCCAAGTCAGGGTGAATTACAGAGTGTCAAGATGGAGCAAGTAACTAGAGAAGAGCCAATTATGCTCGAGGTAACAGTTGAAGGAAGGCCCTTACGCATGGAGCTCGATACTGGGGCTGCCGTATCGGTGATACCTGAGTCGTTGTTTCGTTCACTGTTTCCGAGTGTTGCTCTACGCAGATCCAGCCTACGCTTGCGAACATACACTGGCGAGCCCGTAAAGCCAACCGGCGTCGCCTTCGTCGCAGTGCAGCACAACGGTCAATGCCAACGTGTGCCTCTCTACGTGCTGCGTCAGAGCGGTCCGCCACTTCTTGGTCGCAACTGGCTGCAGCAGTTAAAGCTTGATTGGACGCAAGTACAAGGCCTACGGAACCTGCAGCACGCCCAAACGGCCAGCACGAAGCCTGCCGAACTACAAAGCCTCCTGAACCGTTATGCAGACGTGTTCAAGGACGAGCTGGGCGTCATTCAAGGTGAAAAAGCTAAACTTTTCTTTAAGGATAACAAGAAACCACGTTTCTTTAAAGCACGGAGCGTTCCGTTCGCTTTGAGAGCAGCAGTGGAAGAAGAATTGTCTAAGCTAGAAGCGTTGGGAATAATTTCACCAGTGGCTAGCAGCGAATACGCTACGCCAATAGTGCCAATCATTAAGCGAGATGGGTCAGTTCGGATTTGCGGGGACTACAAAGTCACCGTAAACCCAATTTTGGACATAGAAAGATATCCGCTTCCCAAAGCTGACGAATTATTTTCGGTGCTTGCTGGAGGAGAAAAATTCTCCAAAATTGACTTAAGCCGAGCATACCAGCAAGTTGAAATGGATGAAGAGTCCCGACAATACCTTACGTTGAACACACAAAAGGGTCTTTTTGCAGTTAACCGGTTGCTGTTCGGTATTGCATCTGCACCAGCGATCTTTCAGCGCATTATGGATAATGTGCTAAAAGGGCTCCCATCAGTCACTTGTTACCTTGATGATATTTTAATCACTGGGCGCACACAAGAAGAGCACCTACGTAACGTGGAAGCTGTTTTAAAAAGACTGTCGGAACGAGGGATTCGGGTGCAGCCAGCAAAATGCGATTTTTTTCAAGATAAGCTGCAGTACCTAGGGCATGTGATCACCAAAGACGGCGTCCAACCAACGAATGAAAAAGTACGCGCTATCGTGAACGCCCCGACTCCGACTAACAAGCAACAGCTTCAGGCCGTACTCGGCCTTATCAACTATTACGGGAAGTTCGTTCAAAATCTGTCCTCGATCTTGTTTCCTCTGAACAAACTTCTTCGAAAAGATGCAGCCTGGGTATGGGATGCGTCTTGCGAAAAAGCTTTTCAACAAGTTAAGCAAATGTTAGCAACTCAGCCCATTTTGGCGCACTATGACTGTCACCGCCCCTTGCAAATTGCGTGTGATGCCTCTGCGTATGGTGTGGGCGCGGTCTTGTCTCATGTTTTCGAGGATGGGCAGACTCATCCGGTCGCGTATGCATCGCGTACCCTCACAAAGGCTGAGCAAGGCTACAGCCAATTAGAAAAAGAGGCTTTGGCACTTGTGTTTGGTGTGAAGAAATTTCATTATTACGTCTATGCAAGACCATTCACGTTGCACACCGACCACAAACCTTTGGAAACCATATTTGGTCCTAAGACAGGCATTCCTACTATTGCGGCCGCTAGGCTTCAGCGTTGGGCGGTTGCATTATCGGCGTATACGTTCACCTTGAAGTTCAGGCCGTCAGTTGACAATGTGGACGCTGACTGCTTATCACGCCTTCCACTTCAGCAATCTGGCGTCGACGGGGCGGAAGAAAACTTTTTCGTTTTGCGTTTCGACACCATGCCAGTAAGCAGCAGGCAAATTAGAGCAGAAACGACACGAGATCCAGTGCTGCGTGAAGTAGTGAAGTGCGTTCAGCATGGGTGGCCGAGCCGAGTATCTGAAGAGATAAAACCATTTTTTTGTAGAAAGCTTGAACTGTCTCTATATCAAGGGTGCATCATGCTAGGAATGCGTGTTGTTGTTCCGCAGAGGTACCAACGGTTCGTATTAGATGAATTGCATCAGGGACATCCCGGCGTTGTGAGAACAAAGGAATTAGCTCGAAGCTATGTGTGGTGGCCAGCCATAGATAAAGATATACAGCACTACATCTCATCATGCAAGTTGTGCATGGAAGAGCGAAATTTGCCGGTCAAAGCGCCACTTCACCCGTGGGCCTGGCCTACACGACCTTGGCAGCGAGTTCACATCGACTTTGCCGGCCCAGTCAAGGGACTCTGGTACATGGTGATTGTCGACGCACATTCGAAGTGGCCGGAAGTGTTCCCAATGACGTCAGTTTCGACGCAAGCTACAATTTCATGTCTGCACGATGTTTTCTGTAGGTTCAGTTTTCCCGAGACCCTAGTGTCTGACAACGGTAGTCAATTCACGTCTGCTGAATTTCAGTCTTATCTGCAGGACATTGGCACAAGACACGTGCGAACAGCGCCATACCATCCAAGCAGCAACGGCTTGGCCGAGCGGTTCGTCCAGACACTGAAGTCAGCGCTCCGAAAAGCAAGCCATGGCACGTCACCGTTCGAGCTAGCGGATTTTCTACTAGCCTATCGCAACACGCCACACGCTACGACAGGAGAAGCTCCTGCCATGCTGCTCGTGGGGAGGAGGCTCCGCACCAGGTTGGACCTGGTCAGACCATCCATTGAGGAGAACGTCGCACGTCGGCAGTTCCAGCAGGCCCGGCACCGAGGCAGCCGCTCCGAGGCAGTGTTCAGCGAAGGTGATGCAGTACGAGTGCGTAATTTTCGTGCGGGACCAAAGTGGCTGCAAGCAACAGTGCTAGCCCGCACGGGACCAGTGTCGTACAGACTTAGTGTCGTGACGCCGCGTGGAGTTTACGAGTGGGTGCGACATCGTAACCACATTGTACGAGACAGTGCAGCCTTAACTGTGTTTCCCAGCATGGACACGCGCACGGGGACAACACAGCAACAGCCGGCATCAGAATCAAATGTGCCAGCAAGTGACGATGAAACAGTGCAAGTATCGACACAAGCTAACGGCGCAAGCAACGGTGATGGTTGTCGATACCCGAAGAGACTACGTCGACAGCCTGATCGTTACGGGTTCTGAGTGCGTGCATATGCTAGCAGTGTGTGATTAAGTGCGGGGGGATGTGGTATATCAGTGACGTAGTGCGATAACACCGCGTACTGTTTCGCGCGTGCTGTGCTTATCAGTTATCTCCCTCGCCACCCGAAGTGTTCATAAGCCGCTGCGACGGCCTAGAAAGAGACACTCTGTATTTTGACCTTGCGTTGTCCACCGGCAGCCAGGCGGCTGTCCGGTTACTTTGGTATGCAATAAAGGCATGCTGTTTGACCGGCTGGATTCCTTCAAGGCTGCGTGCATGACCCACAACAGTCCCTTAGTAATATTAATACGCATCAATATGCTCTTCTTCCCCATGCAATTTTACTATGGAATAAATTACCAGAGGAAGTAGTTAACGCTAACAAATCAGAATCGTTAGTTCAGCTTTTAAATAACCTTTCCTTTGACGTGTAAAATTATTTTATATTGTGTCGCAATGAAAGTATACATATAGGTGCTTCTTGCGTTCGCTTTTCCATCTGATGAGTAGTCTTAAGTGTTGCTTAATCTTATTTATACATTTGCCTGATGTGTTGAATTGTTGTATGTGCATGTTTTCTTACTGTTATGTCACTGTTATGTGCCGAATTGCGAAGCACATTTTTTGCTTATTTATTATAAACATGTATTCTGCAATGTACGTTGACGACGGTTGTAATTTTTGTTGCTAGTATTGTTTTTCTATATTCATGTACCCACTCCTGCTTGTGCCCGAGTAGGGCCTGCAGTATTTGTAAATAAAAATAAAATAAAAACCACAATACTGTGACTACTAGCCCTGCTGGTCGACGTAGAAATGCCAGTGTGATGAATAACATTTCTAGAAATCGACTGAGGCTTTGTCACGGCCTGAATGTGCTGCACTGAAATATAAACGTGCACATTTCATGCTTGAAGAATTCCTTCTCGAGTCTGAATCTGTCAGACCAGCGACACGAACGGACGTTTAAAATGTAGTACATATCGCGATACGAATGGCCGAGAAACCAGCTAGGGACGGCATGTCGTAGGTGCGAGTCGGCAACTGGCCCACTGTCTAAAGAACCGGCAAGGCCGGTTAAAAACCGGGCAGGTGGCAACTCTAAAACTGTTCTAGGTCGAGCCTTATCCGCACGATATCACACAGTTCTGCGTGATAGTGTCCCTATCGCGAAGAGACTGTACCGTGTACAAGGTGCAAAAAAAAAAAAAAAAAAAAAACTTCAGGCGCTGTGGGGAGTGAGTGTGCCTGCTTGAGTTTGTGTGTTAAGCGCGGAATTGCGGGTTTGATATCCGCAGCCGAGGCTGCATTTACATGATGCGAAATGCAAAGAGAGAGGGAGAACGAAAGAAAAGCACGGATAGCTAGATTGAGGTCCACGTTAGTAAACCGCGAGAAGGGCTTCCTATTACCTCCCCATGGTGGGCGGTAATAGGAATCCCGCCCACCGCTCCGCTTTTTCGCCCACAGCTCCAAGTACATTGACCCCTGAAGTGTGCCCGTGAGGAGCCAGAAATGACACATTGGCGCATGTAATAGCTACCAGAACAGCGCATGGCGAGAAATGCTCATAACTTTTGTATATCTTGGAGGAGCGTCTACACTTCACAGCCTACTACACCATCATCTCCAGCCCGCCAACTACCTCCCCACCGACCCCTTTCCCATACTTTGGGCTCACTTTGCTCGGAAAACGCCCGCCGCTCAAACATTTCTGAGGAGACTCCGTTCTGACCATGACTCAACATTAATTCGAAGTGTTCCATTAAGGATTACGGTAGTAGGCAAGTCACGCTAAGACAAACAAGGAACGAAAGAAGAAAAAAAGAAATGACGCAAGAAAGTAAGAAAAAAAAGAGGGCAGGCCTGTTTGGGACGACCATGTCGGTGTAACTAACACAGCGTCGTTGTTCGACCATCTCCACGTACAGGAAGGAGGAGGAGGAGGAGAAAGGAGGGAGGAAAGACAGGGAGGTTAGCCAGTGCTGAGACCGGTACAGGAAGGGGTGGTGCTTTTAGTTATGACTACGAATGTTGAGAAGAAAAGGTGCGGCGCGACCAGTATGGGTAAGTGGGTTTTCTACTTTACACTTACGAAAGTATTCTTTAACTCAGGGCCTAGCAAAATTGAGCGAGAGTGGCGAAATAAATTGCATTGTAGGTTTAATGACACGAAGCACTCGCTTCAAAAATTGTCATTGTGATACAACGACAATATTTAAAGAGTGCAGGTGAATTCCTAGGTCCTGCTAGATGTTAGGCTGAAATACAAAACGGTACAATTTGTCCTGGCATACCCGATGCCGAGAAGTGCATACAACGATCCGTCCGAAATGTTTGACTCCACAGTACCACTGAAATATAGTGCATCTAAGGAAGCTCTAATGTTGAAAACTAGTTTCATCATCAAGCACGAGAAAATGGTAACGTTTTCCAGCGACCATCGGTAATATCAATAGCAGCTAGGCGTCTAACATTAGCAAGAAGTGGTGAATCTTGCAAGGTCACTCAATTTCACAACTGCTGCCCTAATAACTTCCAGAAACCTGGACACTCTGGAAGAAACCTTCACGGCCGAGGACAGGCCACGGCATGCAAGCCGGGCCACACGTTCCTTGGTAATAATGTAAAGAACATGCTTACAGCAATCATTGTCGGTTGGTGGTGGTTGCGGCTTGAGAACTGCTGACCAGACTATAGCTGTGATAGAACAGCCAATTCCTTATATACTAGGTATCGTGAAATTTTTTTGTTGTGGCAGTGTTTTCTCTTTCCTTCTTTCCGCTCACTTGCTCAAAAAATAAGAATCTTCTTATCTGCAATCTGCTAGACACATCATAATCGTCCAGTGGCCTGCGTAGCAGACACCTAATACACCTGTAGTGCACTGTGCGTGTCGTTGATCTCCCCGAGTCCCTATCGACTACAGATCGGTGAGCTCAAAATATAGCGATTGAGCTTTCGTGTGCGAGGGCGGTCGCTGCACGGCGCATTTGTGGGAGCGAACACTTCGGCTTGACTGAGTAAAGCTGTTTGCTGTAAGTCGAGTTCGGCAGCCGCGTAATAGAAATTAAAAAGAAAAGAAGCACTCAACTGCTGCTTGCAGCTCTAACTTTTTGACGGTATCGGTCGATCCGTGTGAAATGATTGAAAAACGAAGCGCGTTCGAGATGCTTATCTCATAAACGCCTCGTTAGCCTGTGTTCAAGGGAATGCTTGGGAAGGTTCGTCGACACTTTCCTCTACAAAAATATCCGCAGCGTTCACGGGTTATCTGCGACGCATGGGCATACGCGGGTCACTCTTCAGGTCTCATCTAAGTACCATGCCGCTGCGTAAAGGGTTCATGCAATTTGTAATGAGCTTCGGTTCTCCCTCTATTTTTTTTTTCTTTCGTAGTCATTCCGGTCAAAACATAGACAACGCAACCACTTTGCTATCACTAGAGCATCTTACTTTGTCTGTGGACTTCTAAACGGTTAAGGATACTGGTTTATTAAAAAAGTGTACATGATCGGCAGCGCTCGTAGCGCCGCGTGACGGTGCGGAGCCTAAGTAGACACACAAAGCTAATAATGCCATGGATTGCACATTTTGCTTAACTTGAAGCACTGGTAGTCAGAAAATAATGATCTCACAGTACTTTCATTACTTCCTTTCGATGAGAAAACTCACGCGACTGAAAAGAAAATTCAATGCGTTGTAGTTAAGCAAACCGCGGCAAGAAGTCCCTGATAGTTCTGTTTCTGCCATAAACGCCACCGGTATAGACAGGTGTCCTTACACGTCAAGAAATCTGCAGAGAAATTGAGATACTGCATTCATCAGTCGCCTAAGAACGGGTGTTTCACAATACTATAGGGCACTGTGTAATCTTGCTTTTGTTCAATGTTAGACAACAAGAAAAGACGCGATGTATTCCTGTCTGTGTAACATACCGAAAAACGATATTAAATTTCCCAACGAAGTTACAATGACAGCGAAGTTTGAATAGAACGTGCCGATTTGGAAAACAATTAGAACGAGTTGAACCTGACCATGAAATGTTCACTGTACTAACTTTCATTATTTGAACAAAGAGAGAGAGAGAGAGATAGCAAAAAAGAGAAAGAAATGCAAAGCTTGGGCAGTGTACATTGCGTGAGTCTTAGTGAATGTGTCAATTCTAGAAAGTATCAGAAGCGGAACAAATGCAATAAGAACCGGTGTCACCTAAATATCGCCAATACCGTGTACGCTCAGTTATATGCGACACAAACGTACGCATTTTGGAAATCGATGTCTTGAGCAGCAATCAGCGAGAGAT
Organism: Hyalomma asiaticum; assembly: GCA_013339685.2. Lineage (NCBI taxonomy): Eukaryota > Metazoa > Arthropoda > Arachnida > Ixodida > Ixodidae > Hyalomma > Hyalomma asiaticum. The sequence goes on along the minus strand of CM023485.1, from coordinate 102,456,517 downwards.
TTGCCTATACCGAACTATTTGGAATTCAGCAAAGTGTTACGAGTAGGATCAACGTCTGTGTGCGAACTAAGCACAAGCGCTATCAACTCAGCCGGTGGTGCAATAGAATGTATTTACAATATGTAAAGCGTGGAGAGAGCCGCTGTGGACGAGTGATAGCGCGTTTGCTTGGCACCACGCTGCCACGGGTTCCATTCCCACAGCCCTAATGAGGTATGTTGAGGCTCCATTGTGTTTGTGCGCTTGCTTTGCCTACATTTAAATCTCGATCTCCAACAACCGACGTGTCTTTTTTTTCTTGTTTAACCCATGCAAAGAGTGCTCTCACGAAATTTCAAATTTCTATGATGCTTTGTCCTCGAACAATACACGCTGTGATTTTAACCTGCAACCGCTTATGCCGTGTAACCTGGGCCGAGCACTGCGGGGTAGGCACGAGCCACAGAAGTCCCTGTGATCGTTAGTTGGGACGTGTGTGACGAGGATATCATTTTAGTGGTGTCCAGACCACTAAGTCATGTTCGTCACACATTGGTACCCTACCATTCCAATCGTACTATGTACCACGTGAGCAAGACGACCAGTAGAGCACTGAGAACTAGATAGATAGATAGATAGATAGATAGATAGATAGATAGATAGATAGATAGATAGATAGATAGATAGATAGATAGATAGATAGATCCGGTCAAAGTTGGCCAAGTTCGTAAAGAAATTGTTCGCATTTAGAACTGAAAAGACAACTGCCGTGTTGTTCTTTCCCTGTGATAACGCACTACTTCTGCATCTGTTACTAAGTTTCACTTGTCACTAAAATTTTCGGTCGTAATAAGAAAGCAACAAAAACAAAAGAAAGACAAGGCAATGGGAGAAGAAAACGAAAAGAGAGAGGTTAAGCAGGAACGAAAGAAGACCCAAAGAATGAGAGACCGCGCAGCAAAGTCCAGGTTTCCCCGTCACTCTGTTGCGTCGTCGTCGCTGGCCCGGTACCTTTTCTGCTTTCTTCCCTTCGTCGTCTTCATGCGATTTTTCTCTTTCTTCACTGTCATCGTCTTTTTCCTCTTCTTCCTTGTCGTCCACTGCTTCCAGTTCTTATTCGCCGTGTTCTTAGTCCAGCTGCCCCCTCTTGTTCTTCCTGTGGTCCTTCTTGTCGTCGTCTTCTTCATCTCTTTCATCGCTGTCGTCTTCCCCTACTTCGCCATCGTCATCGCCATTTTCCCTCTTATATCTCCTCCTTGTTGTCCTCATCTCCTTTCTCTTGTCCTTGTGTTCCCTTCTCCACCTCGTTCCCCTCTCCCCCTTTCCTTGTCTTTGTCGATGAAACCACAGCCAGTGACTAACGACCACGTTATCGCCTGAAGCACTACTCCTAACATATCAGTTCCATGGATGATAGTGCCGGATAACCAACCACGTGGATAGAATCATTCAGCTGTGTGTTGCACCACCCCTAATGACCTGCGTTAAAACCGCAGGGTTGACCCTTGATACTTCGGAGGTGATGTGTGAACGCGTGTTCATCCACATCAAACGGTGCCGTACCAGCCAAACACCGATAGCAATGGGCAAGTTCACCTTGATGTAACAATAAACATTCAACTGCTTATGAGACATTTCACTTTCGTGTTATATCGATTCCGTTGACGGAGGGATCAGCCACATTTTTTTTTTTTCCTCGTTCAGTCTGGCAGCGGTTACAGATCGGCGGCGGTGGACACCGTCGCCACCAAAACTGACCACTGCGACTAGCCTATATAACAGCTTGCGTTGTAGAATGAATGAAATGGGGGACGACCAGTGCGGGAGTAGTTCAGTGGAGTCCTGCCGAGCGTTTTATAGGTGGCGTTTAATATTCATTAGTTGAAAAACAGCAGAGGAGTTTCTTCCGATAGCAGTGCACTGAGAGTATCCGCGATGCAGTGCGGACATGGGGAATATTTCCATCTCGATCGCTTTTGAACATGGAACCGAAAATGGTCCCCTTTTACGGAAATCGTGCCATTGAAATACAACTGGGATAAAATAGATAAATGGGCTTGTTGGTATATAATTTTTGCCTCTTGAACTAACAGGGCAAATAGACACGTTGCAGTAGAAACACACAAGAGCTGGTATGTGCTTCTTTCTACGTCTAGGATCTTTAATTGCGCAGTTTAAAAAAATAAAGAAGAAATATAACTGAGACACTTTAAATTCCCCTCGGTCTCAGCTACTAGTGGGGTTGGTTAGTCAATACGGCGATTGCGAACTCTTTTTCAATTGCCTTCTTCGAAACAAAACATAATAGCAAAGAGAGCAAGAACCCGAACTAGTGCTCAGACTACGCCTGAATATGCATCTTTAATGCTGTGAACTTCCGTGAGCCAACTCCAATAATGTTTCTTTACGCGTAGAATACAAATGCCTCACGTCACCACGTCTGCCTTCCGTTTAACCGCCGGTAGATTACGAAAGGTAAGCACGCGCTCTTGATAACAATGAAGATGGTATCCTGTATAGCTTTATTATCAATAATCATGTCCTTATCTTTTCTTAGCAGGAGGTTATTACCCCCATAATCGTGTTCACTTCATCAATTTTATTCTGGCATTTCCGCATAATCTGCAATGATAGCAAGCATAATTTGCATGCTCTTTCTCCTTTCTTTTCGCATTTCGTTATCTGCTTGTTTTCGCGGCAAATTATTGGGAACCAAGCAGCAAGCGTCTGTTCCTAGATTTTTCTTTGGTCCACCTTAATGGAGTCAGGAATCGACCCCGAGGGTGTTATCTAAACCTTCGCTCACTTGCTAGTATGGCTGCAGCTTTTCTGTTGACTTCTGTTGCGGCCCTGTCGGTTTGTTCCCTGTCCCATTAATATACCTCGTTGCATAGTACTCTGTCCATTTTTTCGTTGTTACTGTAAAACCAGGAAATGAACATTTGTAACTAGCAGTAACAATATTGCTTCATTTTTAAAATGCTTTATTTAACCCTTCCTATACTCTCCGCCAAGTGAAGTCCTAGGAGCAATTACTCGGTTCGACAGGCCCGTATTTTGATGTATATATTCTACAGGGGGCAACAAATATGAGCAACGTTGCTATAATGAGAAGAGGCCAGCGCTGCAACACACGCATGTTTAACGCGACCAAACTTCGCGTCGGCATGTACAAAAGAAAGGTCGCTTCATCACTGACTTTATTAACCATTCGCAATATCCCGAAAATACCACTTGCCCCAAATAAGCAATAACGAAAGGATATGTCGTTTTGGACAAATCGGTTATTACTTCCTTAGAGTAAAAACTGAGAACAACAGCAACAAAAACGAAAAGAAAGAGAAAAAGATAGCAGCAGTAGTAGTATGCCCGGGCCGATGGGCAGCACGCACCCTTCATTAGTTGCGGTGGTCATTAAACATCCCTTTGCACAAACCGCAATAACGTTTACGATGGGGCGCTAATTAACTCTCTGAAAACGCACTCTAACGTAGCCATCATAGGAAAAAAATACATAACGACGTATTTTCCTCGATTCTTCAATATAACCACGCATTGTGGTTTGACTTGCAGGAACAACGATATACAAGCCAACGCAGCTTTATAGGGTAGCCAGACTTCTTTTTCCGCTCGTATAAGCCTTAGCCCAATACGCACAAAGGAGGAAGCACAGACCATTGAATGCTGTTGATGCATAGTGGCTGCTCCCACAGCACGAGCCCACGATAGTGATCACATGGTAAGTTCACTACCCCGTCTTCAAGAGGAACGGAAGGAGTAATGGCTTGACCGGCCGACGATGAACAAAGAGAAGATGGGGCTCCACGGATTGGAAAACTATAACTGCAACGGACTTAATGACCCCCCCTAAATGCGAAGATGAATACATTCGGCTCTGCCGATAAAGACGCAATAAAACAAAGAAAGGTCAGACAGTATAAATAATGCATTCAGCATAAGCACGTGTGCTGCCGCGAACGCCCTCTATCTTCCCCCTTATTCACTCACGTACAAAGCTAACGTAAAAGGTAATCCGAATCCGTTAATGACGAACCACCCCAATCGCGCCATTTTATTTTATTTTTTCTCTCATAGCCGTCAGGCCCGGCGTATCACGGGACGCGGAATTAAGCCGTTCGCCTAATGTACACCACGCCAAAGATTGGTATCGTAATAATAACGGTCTCCGAGGCAATTGCTACCTTACGAAAGAAATATGACAGTTGTACTCGCGGCAGCCGCCGGAGCCCCGAAGGCAGAATGGAAACTTGCCCGCGCGGTGCAATCGAGTTGATCGTTTCAAAACGGGTTTTCTTTTTTTTTTTTTTCGCGGACATCAGCCGCGCAGATCAAACCAGCTGTTCCGAGCACACGCCACTCGAATGGGGAGCTACTAGGCGGCACCTATTGCACCGCGATTCGACGCGGCTCATTCTCGGCGACTGCTACAAGGCGGATTGGAATCGAGCGCCCAAGGAGGATGATGCGCAAGCCACAACGCCCGCTCGGCGTGGTGCGGGGCGGCCACGCGGATCGTCGGATTAATTTGATACGGTGCATCTTCGAATTTCGGCTCATCGATCAACATATAAAGAACGTTCTTGACTACGTAGGCGTGTGCCTGGCTGCCGCCTATGCCACTTACAACAGTATCCACCCTCAGGTAACTCCGCGGTGACCGTATGAGCTATGATTACAAAGCGCCGATTCTGGGAGGACCTGTTATTTTGGAGCCCATGATGGCCGATGTATCGGAAGAAAATAAGAAGCGAACGTATTTATAGGGACCTGCAAGAAGATTTAAAGATAGCATCACCAAAATACCTCGATTTTTTACATGCCCAACTATAAGCTGATATGATCCCGCATCGCGTAAGGAGATAAGAAGAGTCAGGGGAACGGATAGTGCCTTGTTAAAGGGTCCCTCAAAAGTTTTATTTTTTTGACGTTGTATGACTGATGAGGGAACGGAATTGTGAAATCATTCACACCATAAATAATGCGAAGCACCTTGCCCTAAGGCAGCTATGGGCTTATTTCTGTCACCTTTCTCCTTACCGCTGCGGTTTTTCCTCAACTCGATCAACTGCGGAGTGCGCTCCAGCGACGACTGCGCCTCCCTCGTCAGCCGCTGTGCCGAGCCCCCCTTAGCGACATAGCGCCGCGATGCCTTTACTGAGGTCGCCGGTCTCGTCAGTGCTAGCCTCTGTAATAATGCGCCGGCGACTCGTGTGTACGCCGACAGATGCCGCGACGATGCTGTTGGCTGGCCCTTCGGTGCTTGTGACGTCGTATGGCTTGCACTCCGTAGCACCCATCGCATGTCCCGTGGACAGGGGCGGTTGAAAACTGTTTGAGTCGAGTCGCGTCGATCTCTCACTGTCTGCGTATTTAAAACTTTGTAATAAATTACACGCTTAATTAATTAACCCAGTAATTCCCAGTCCCAGAAGACGCAAAGAAAACAGGAAGACAATTTGTAGGCTTGCACATAAAACGGAAATAAACGTACAGACACCATAAGAACAGTCATGAAAAGTTTTTATTTAAAGTTTCAGCTTGTTGCACATATGCGACATTGGGCAGTAATGAAATGGAATGTATGAGAGAGGTAAACGCTGGCTGAGCCCACATGAATTCCTTTCCTGAGTGCCAGAATAGAACAATGATGCAAACTGGACTGTGCGAAAATGTTCTAAGCCTGGTGGAACTGGGTAAAGCAATTACGGTCCTTGTTCAGGCAGAGATACACCTGGCACTTTGAACAAGAAACAAAGGTGTAGCCTCCTTTGCATGCCTTGCATCTTGTTCTGCGCTCGTTCCAAAGTGGCCAATGCTGTGTACCATCCTTTCGCACGTCTTGTGGTACTGCACTGAGGACCTTCTTGGCCATTAGGATATTTTCCTTAGATGGTCGTCCACGTGCGCGCTTTCTGTAAAGCACCAAGGCGGTTGCAAGCTCCGACAGAAAGCTGCACAGAGGCATTGTACTCTCACCTTGCTGTTGCGCGTGACGTTTCTGCAAAAACCATGCATTCACTGCTGCCATTTTGACGGTGTGCCAGAATATGTACATATATCATCGCTTTGCCCGCATTGGGAAGCGATAGCTGTAGCACATCTTGTCTAGGAGGTCAACACCACCCATTGACATATTGTACATTGGATCAATAGCAGGGCACTCAACTGGAATGTGTGTCTTCTGCTTTTCCTCCCACCTTTTCACAGTTGTTATTGAGTCAATGCCCACACAATTGGAAATTAGTGTCACTGGCCTATTGTCGAACCACTTCACGGCAACCATGTTTTTCTGACCCCATGACGCAACGCAGAAGTCCAATGAGCCACGACCTTTTTTCTTCATGTCTTTCTCACTCATCAGCTTGCTTGCCTGTAATCTATTCTCTCGCACAGTGCCGATGTATGAGAGTTTCCTGCATGTCAGCTCGCTTACAAGGTGAGGACTTGAAAAAAAGTTGTCACCAATGATGAGGTTGTTTTCACGGTCAGGGAGGCTTGAACAGAGCTGGATGACTACTCCCGCCCGAAGACCAAGCTCATAACCACCTTGACCTCCGTAGAAACCCTTGCTAGAGGCTGAGTACACGTCGAAATCGTAGCAGAGCCCTGACACTCCTGCCCGGGCCCACAGCTTAAGACCCCACTTGCATTTGAGCTTGTTTGGCAGGTACTGCCGTATTGGCGACCTTCCGCGGAAAGGAATCAGAATCTCATCAATACAAGGCTTTGTTTCCTGTCGAATCTTCAGCATGTTTTCACGCAGTTCTGAGAGCCAGGGGCGCACCTTCCAGCATTTGTCTTTCATCATTTCTTCTGTTGCTGCATTGTTGTCGACGAAGTGCAAGTGACTAGTTATTTTCTCGAATCGGTTCCGAGACATAACTTGTGCTACAAGCTCATACCTGCTTCCCTGCTCCCAGTATGCACGCACATTGTGCATATCCACGAGGCCCATACGGAAAAACATTCCAAGTACGGAAGTTAGTTCTTCAATTGTCATGCCAAGCGCGGTTTCATTTTTTTGCAGGTAGTACTTGTTCGTTTCTTCAACGACGCGTGTCAGCATGGTTCTTGGCACAAACAAGTCAAACAGCTGCTTTGTTGTTTGAGGACCAGAGGGAGGCAAAGGCAAGTCATTTTTGAAGCAAATTCCCGGCTGCTGAAATGATGTTTTCTTCCACGTATAGCGCTTCTTCGCGTATGTCGCTTTCAAGCCGGTTGTGCGTTCTGTGACCTCATCCTCGGATTCCGTCGAACTACTTTCTTCATCAGAGCTTCTATCAACAGCTGCCGCTCCCACTTCATCATCGCTGCTCTCATCGGATATATCACTCTGGTTGCAGTCAATGTGGCGAAGCAAGTTGTCATTTCGAAGGAAACGTTTTCGCCGTGTACGTGGCAATCCATAAAACAAAGATGACGAAATACCAGCCTGCAGATTCCAATAAAAATAAATGAAAAGCAATTTTACTGCACTCGAAAACCGCACAGGATGTCATTAGCACAACAAAGTAACACCAACACACCCCTACTAAGAAGGATGCAGTCATGTTGCATATATGCAACAGCCGTTCAGTGGGACACTACTGCCCGTTGTTGCACATGTGCAACGCAGCACACAGATAAAATATTTCACTTCATTTAAGGCTCGGAAAGCAAAACGCCGCATGCAGAACAAACAAGGAACACCTTTGCTTTAATCCTAAGCAATATGAGTTTCCTATCGGAAATATTTATTGAGTCATTACAAAAAGAAACATACCTGGTCAGCGGAGCTCACGTGCGGCAAAGAGGACGCCATTTCTAAATAAGTTTTGCGGGCGCAACGCAGCCCCCAGCGGTGGAATTGTGAACTGCTGAGATAGAAAAACAACTAATTGTAAGAGTAACATCAACTTTTTTTCGGACCGTGGCCATCTGCGCCATTTGTAGGTTCGTAAACTGCGCGTTGCATATGTGCAACAGTGGGCAGTAATAGGTCGCAGAGTGCCGATATTATTATGCTAATGATCAGAAGGACTGGGGACATCGGTGCAACGCATTTGTAGAAAATCACCAACACCGTTTCAGGATCCCCTTCAGTAAACGAAAGACGAGAGAGAAGTTCGGGAACAGCAGGAGCACACATCACCGTATAATGAGGTAGTTCAACAGTGAGTTCCTTTCTGAGTATCACCCGCCCTTTTTTCTTTCGTGCTATCTAGCACGGCACGTCATATTGAATTGAAAACAAGCAATGCACCGTGACACTTTTGCTTTTGCGGCACAAGATGGTATAGATATGAGAAGAAATCGGACGAATCAGAGCTTGGTCCACTGCTTAGCTCGAGGTGACAGCCTGCGGACCAGAATTTTCTTTAAGGTGCAAATCTTGGTAGTTCAGCATGGTCGAATTGTTTGAATCACTTTCCTCTTTCTCCCTTTCAGCCTGTTCAACACGTTGATGAACGCAGACTTGAACTTAGAAATGACACAGCACACCCTGCAGACATCTGTGTGGCCCTATCATGGGCAGCAGTTGTTCGCAATACAGGAATGCTTTCCCAGTACAAGTATGTGTTTTCTGCATGATTAGAATATTGTCCCTGTATTTTCGTGTGAGCACTACGTGGTTACACCCTGCGGCAGTGCGCACAACTTTGCTACAGACGAGTTCAAACATATAGGCCAAGTGTGAAAAATCGCTGCATTAACGAGTTGAAAATCTCCAAGCAAAGTTTATTGTAAAATCACCGGCATTCTAGAGGCGGCACGGCTTTTTATATAATGGGTCCTGCAACAGTTTTCTGTGTAATCGTGGAATGACATCACTAAAGGAGCTCATCGCTTGTTGAATTACCGGCTGCAGAAAATTTTTTGTCTGAAATATATCAGCGGAGATACAGCGCCAAGATCGAGAAGAGCTACACTCTTCTTTCGTTGCAGCTACACTGTGGGCGTGAAGAAGGGCCATGAAGTTACGCCAGCGCGTGCCAAAAGCTTGAACATATTCTCCTTTTCAAAGGTGTGTCAGTACGAACCGAACACCAATAAAGAGCTTGAATATCCAATCGTATATCCGAATGTCAAAACGTAATTTCGCCTTCAGTAATCACGTAGTATGTCTAACATAAGCATTTCATAATGCAAAATAGCGATAGCAGAATTCCAACGATATCCACCGCGTGAAATGGCAGAACGTGCAGCTCAGCGGAGACCTGAGTGGAAGACTCTGGGCAGTCCAGCGTACCGAAGAAGCCGCCGAAAGACAAGAACTCACGGCCAACGACCTCGCTGGGCATCCCCACCTGCTGATCTGCCGAACAGGGATCAATTATGATTCGTAATAAAGGTGCATCACTCACTCACACTAATAAACCAATAATCACGAAGGCGGTGCTCAAGTTTCTGCGGAACCCCTTTCCACCCCCCATTATGCATGTTCGTGAAGTGTACTTAATAACCATGCGCCCATGAAAAACTTTCATCTTTGAAAAAGGCTGGTCTCCAGCCGAAACGTCAGAAAATGTCCTAAATAATATGTTTGTCACTGTGACTTTCTGATCGTATATTTATCCCGATAGCCAGGAAGAACTTATATATATATATATATATATATATATATATATATATATATATAACCTTTGACGAAGCAGGGAAGAGCAGAGCAGCAAAGCCGCGAAGATTAACCAGTGTAGGACGGCCGGTGTGCTGCCCTGCACAAGGGGCAGCGGACTGGCGAAAAAAAGAGGGAGAGAGAGAGAGCGAAAGGTTTCACATATTGCACATTGTCAGAGTCAGTGGCTCCGGTACGGTATGCGACATCACTGTCGCTTGTGCAAGTATGCTGTCTTCAAGTACTTCAACAGCGCTTTTGTCGCCTTCAGCGATGATGGCTTGTGTGGTCGAAACAGGCGCATGTGCACTAAGTGCCAAAGTTGCATCCTACCATGAGCTTGACTTTTGTCGTTCCAGAGTTGTCAACGTGTCTGGTAAGCCCACACTACGCACTCAAATCCTCATTAGCCTGTCTACGCCCACTGCAGGGCAAAGGCCTCTCCCATAGATCTCGGATTATCCCGGTCCTGTGCTAACTGTGTCCAATTTACCCCCGTAAACTTCTTGATCTCATCTGCCCACCTAAACTTTTGCCGCCCCTTCCACGCTTGCTTTCTCTAGGGAAGTTGAGCCCCTAGACACGCACTCAGGCAGACGCGCTCAAAATCTCCAATACATTGGAGGCGGTGATCCTACTCGTGACATTTGGCCATCAGTTCCCACATTTAGTTGGATCTCCCGGATTTGCCTTCTGGTTGGTCTCCCTGCCTTCCACACACATCTCTCTTTCTCTCCCTATCTCTCTCTAAGCCCATAAACTATTAAGCTATCAAACGCAAATGTATTGTGCAGACTAGCTTGTGAGCTCGCGACGCTATTGATTAAACGTCACAGCGCGAAACAACTCGTAACAGATACTGAAGGCTAACATGAAATAACGTTGGTTGTTAACAACGATCAGGCCGCTGTTATGCAGTTATGCCGGTCGAAGAGATAGGCCTGCGCAAGGAGGTGGCTGCGAATGATATAGCAGGACGAATTGACTGCCCGTAAAAGGCTTGCAGCGCCCCATCATTAGCGCACGTGCGCGAACAGCGCTGCTGAGCGCGTAGTTGATACTTGCCGTGACCGGGCGTGTTGGCGGCAACACTGGAGCGCTCGTCATTCGCCGCCATGACACCTCCGTGCACTGCCGACGCTTGTCCGTAACACACCGCCGGCCTAGGCACCTAGCGCAAATGCTGAACATCAGTTATATTTCGGCGTGGTCACTGGGACGCGCATATACCATATGCCCACACGTCTGAATATCCTACATTATTCGAAAATGTTGAATACGTTACATCGAAAAAGAATACTCAAAAAACCAAAGATCCGAACACTCGCATGCCCCTACATTTTTCTTTCTTTTCTTTCAGAATATTCGCGCTTCCAGAAAGACACCCGTGACGCAGGAGCCACTGAAGGGACGCGGCGGCACCTCGTGGCGTCCGAAAATGAGACAATGGCACTTCTTCCATATCATAAGTACTCGGTGCGCCACCATCTGGAATAGTCACAGGTACTTTCCAGCTGTACGTTGAAAGCAAATGTCAAGTTCCCTGGTGCCCGCAGCGCAATAATATTTAGCAGACATCTACAGTCACGGGGACAATGTCCATAGACCAAGAGGTGCCATAAGTACTTCATCGCAGACTGACTATGTTGGTTGAAATCGAGTGGTCCAGCTTGAGTGCGCAAGTTTAACTAAAGTAATGCAGTAGCAGTTTCGTGTCGTAAATCTCTCCTAGATGGAATTTTCGATTTTGCTAGTGAGCATGGTATCAGGAATTGGTATCCGACTGCACCCATTGTAGCCATAGATATATGTGTCATGTGTATCCATGTAGCCATAGTATCCGACTGTATCCAACGGCGTTCACGACTGATGCGAAGCGTTTTCTGGCCATGTTCAATACGTGTTGCAGGGCTCCTTTAAGGAGACCCTAAATCGGTACACTCATGTGAACTCAAGCATTGATCACAAGAATACGCACACAAAAGGAACACAAAAGGACAAACAAAGAACACATTATTGGCGGCACTAATAATGTGTTGTTGTTGTTGTTGTGTTGTTTGCATTAATAATGTGTTGTATAACAACACATTATTATACCACAGCTGAACACTTATCGCGTATTACAAAGCAGAGCAAACAAGGTCTTACATCACACGTGTAATGCCCCCCAGATATGCTATTTTTTTAGGTGATAATGAGATGGAAGGTGTGCTGATGCATTTGTCTTTAAAGCACGAGATCTTGTGAGACTGACCCAAACTGTGAAGAAAGAAATCCTATATGGATTTCCTTGTAGCCTTGTGCTACAAAACGGGTGGATGCAAATTTTCCCTTTGAAAGAATCATCGAGATCAACAGAGTTATGCAAAATGTGTTAAAGGGATTCTGTATCGTACTCCGCTGACATGTAACCGCGTGTATATCGGCCAAACAGGTCGCTGAATCAACGATCGCTTACGTGAGCATGTGTACAACGTAAAATACAAGACAGGGGGGTTGCTGGCCATTCATTGCGAGAAATGTGGGTGCAAACCTGACTTAAAAGTACCACTGTAATTGCACAAACAGGAATCAAACAACACGCCTAATCATTGAAGCTCACAAGATATCGTGCTTTAAAGACAAATGCATCTGCATACCTTTCATCTCATTATCACCTAAAGAAATAGCATATCTGGATGGCATTACACGTGTGATGTAAGATCTTATTCGCTCTGCTTTGTAATACGCGATAAGTGTTCAGCTGTGGTATAAATAAGGTTACATTTCCCGCCAATAAAGTGTCGTTAGCTTGAGCATCGTCTGTCCATTTGTGTTCCTTGTTGTGTCCTCGTTATTGTCCGCAACGCTTCAGTTCATCATGATTCACCAACAAGCCCACGTTGAAACACTCCTGAAGACACTCAAGTGGTTTAGAGTGATAAATCATAAACTATATTGTCGTTAGGTTCGCAGTCGTACTAGATTCCAGGAAAGAAAATCGACGTCAAAGTTGCATTTTTTTTTTTTTGCGCCGGAGCTAGCACGCCTAAGTCACTAACCCAATTAGTTTACTTTAGAACTCTGGCCACAACAGGTCTATTGCATTTTGTGAGTCGCCACGTTGCCGGGCACAAAAAATCTCCCAATGGAATCCGCTGTAAATTTTGCCAAATGAATTGTTCCACATGTAGGGACAGCAGAAATAGTTATTGCTTCACAAAAGACGATATCTGACCGAAAAGTTGAGGCCACGACGGAAAAACGACAGGTGGTTTCCCTGTAACCTGGGTATACTTTTCGGCTTCACCCTTTCAGGCTTCGAACTGGTCAATGGCTGCCAGTTCAAGCCTCGAAAGCATTTACTGCGGACAGGTAAGTAGACACTGATTACGAAAAGAACTTTGTGCATCTTTGTTGGCGCGTCATCGAGTACCATTCCGCCTTTTGCGTGGTCGTGCATGAGCGGTGCCAATGCTCATTGTCTAGAACATTCTCATCCGCTGGTGTCAGGTTATATTCACTTTCTACCACAGAATTATGCGCTGAAGCAGAATAGCCGACAGTTCAACTGCAATGCTCGCTTGCCAGCAAGGCCTTGACGTGTGTTCTCTTGCGTTTGGTAGCAGCAAATCCTAGCTCAGCTTCATCACTTTCGCTGTCATTTTCTTTTCAAGGGTCACAAGTCATCTATATACAAAATTATATGATTCTCGCTTATATTCATTGTCACTTCTGAGGTCACCAGTACGGATCAAGGGCCAGCCCTGGAGTCAGATTTTCCTCTCTTGCACAGATGAACGGCGAACTTTATGACATGTTGATGACATGTTCGCATACTTCATGGTGGCATGTTGATGATACTTGTTCAGCTTACTCTTTCACTCTATGCCCCGCCACGCTGGTCTAGTGGCTATGGTACTCGGCTGCGATCCGAGGGTCGCGGGATCGAATCCCGGCCGCGGCGCCTGCATTTCGATGGAGGCGAAATCTTGAGGCCCGTGTGCTGTGCGATGTCAGTGCACGTTAAAGAACCCCAGGTGGTCGAAATTTCCGGAGCCCTCCACTACGGCGTCTCTCATAACCAGAACTGGTTTTGGGACGTTAAACCCCACAAAACAACAACTTTCACTCTATGTCAGTAACTAAGTGATAAAGGAAGTTTAAAATATGAGTGGGGATACTATAATTGATGTAATGCGTCTCTGATATAATCTGCGGATAAGGAGGATGTGGGAAAGAGGCTTGCCAAGCCTGATTTTCAGCCACTACGTTCGGCACATTTCCAAGTAGAGTGTCTCCCGATCGTCGTTGCCTCTCAACAGAATTCTTCAGTGGTCTTCGGTTGGTTGCCGATGAGTCCCGCAAAGAGCTCGATTCACTGAGCGAATGAGCAAAAGAACTTCCTTTCTGTCATGTCGGTGGGGCGTAAAAAAAATCACAGCATATCCACGGGGTGAATGATGATGAGTGGGCGAAGCTCCGGAGGGAATCATCGGTAAACCGTGAATCTTTCGCGTAAATCGCCCAGTCGATCATCATGTAAAGACGTGAGAAACACTGTATTCGTACGCTGGGATCTCGCGTTTAAGGGGGATATGCTGTGCTAGAGCCAGGCCTGCGCGGAACTGCAGGACAGTGACAGCGTAAGCAGGAGGAGCTACTTTCTTAGAGGCCACTTTAAACGCTTGAGGAAACTAGTGCAAGTAGAAGTGGTAGGTATCTCCTGCGCCATAACTTATCATTTTGCCAAGTAGGGAAGTACCCACTACGCCATAATTACCAGTGCCTCCGTAATGGGTTCAAAGCTACAAAGCACGCAGCTCTGTGTTCTTTCAAATGATGCCTCGACCTCGTTATACAATCGATTTTCGCGTCGTGTAGCGGTGTATTACTATTTTTCAACGTAACATTACGTTTGTTAATGCGATTCCGCGGGAGACATTATACCTGTTTAGGTCTTTTAACGATAATTTTCAACCACAGGCGTAGCTCTTGCTGAACGGGAGGAACCTAATTCCGTGAGGTGTGAGGGGAAGTTCTTTTCTAATCGTCCGCTTGAGAATGTCCCAGAAATAAAATGCATCTTGACAAACAATAAAACCATGTTCAATGGTCTCAGGTTGACTGCAAAGTCTACAGTTTACTGACCAAGGTACGTGTATTCCTTTTTCATTAAGCCACGTCTTCACAGGTAACGTACCCGTGTGTAGCTTGAAGAAAAACGTTTTCGCAGCAGGTGATACACACATTTTACGTACACGGAAAAACACATCATGTCCAGATAACGACAAATATGGCAACCGGTAAACAGGCGCAGAGAAAAGGTCGTTCACGAGTGCAGCAGATAGTGTTGTTCTATCGACAGTATATAAGTACTCTAATGTGAATCTAGCTTTTAAAAAACAGAGAGTGTCAACAATTTCTTTCAGAAAGCCCCATAGCCGCGATTCTTGAGGAGTGTTTGTCGTTACAAAAAGAAAAGGGAGGTGATAAGCAATACGGGTTCTAAGAACGGCTAGTAGAAATGGATGACAAACATCTTTCAGGTAAAAGAAGCGCAGTACCAATTGTCGCACAAACAAATGCACAAGATCGAGCGCCCTTATCGAGCGGTAGGAAAAGATAGTCTCTTCTCATAGCTTCCCAAGATGAACGCCAAATAAAACAAGCGAATATTCTGTGAAATGCCTGTAAATGGACACGGGAGCAGTGCAACACCTGCAGGACATAAATAAGTTTTGACGCTAGAAATACATTGCATGCTTTAGCTCTAGCAAAAATAGAAAGGTCACGACCCTGCCAATTAGCCACTTTTCGACGTATAGTACTTATGGCAGACGTCCAATGAGGACCACTATTACGGTAATTATCGAGAGGTACCCCAAGGTACCTAATTGGAGCTTCATTCCAATGAACATTCGCAAACACTGAAGGAGTTGAAGCCCACATGCCTATCCAAAATCCTCTGCTTTTTTCAAAATTAATGCTAGCTCCCGCAATGTCGCAAAACCGCAATGTGGTATCTATTGCTTCATGAACACTAGGTTTATCGGTGCAAAAGAAGGCAATGTCGTCCGCATAAGCTAAAACTTTAATTTCCTCAACTTCATACCTGTATCCTCTAATGCTAGAATTAACAAGTACACTCAGACAAAGCGGTTCCATATATATGGCAAAAAGTAAAGGGGACAGCGGGCACCCCTGACGTACGGATGAATTCACCTGGATTACGCCTGACAGAGTGCGATTTACAATTAACCTTGTTGTGCACCTTTTATAACAAAGTGCTATGCCTTTGTACAATGCATCGCCTAGCCGTAGGTGACGCAGTAGCCGGAATAAAAAATCATGCTGTACCTTGTCAAAGGCCTTGGCGAGGTCAATCTGAAGAAGAGCTACTTGATCGACACTTCCTTCAATGCACTCAAGAACTGACCGTGCTATATGTATATTCGTCTGTATAGAACGACTTCGTATTCCACATGTTTGGTGATCCCCTACTAGTTTAGTGATGATAATCTGCAACCTATTGGTGAGTACTTTAGCAAATATTTTATAATCGACATTACATAGGGATATCGGCCTATATCCATTTACTCTTTTTAGGGCCTCGCTGTCGGTACTTTTCGGGATTAAGGTTGTATAGCCCTGATAGAAAGAGTTAGGCAGTTCACCATGTTCATAGGCCTCTTTAAAAAGCAGTTCAATAAAAGGTAGAAGCATTTCCTCGAATACCCCATAAAATTCCGCACTGAGACCGTCTGGCCCAGGTGTTTTGTTTCTCTGTAGCGCTCCGATAGCACATTTAATTTCTTCCTTCGTTATGGGCACATCCACAATGAGTCGATCATCATCTTGCAAGTGTGGCATAAGGGCAATAAATTGATCGGCTTTTTCTTCATAATCACTAAGACGTCTAGCCGCTGTAAACAGATTTCTGTAGTGGTCTTCAAATACGGCCGTTATTTGCGATGCCTCTGTGCACACAGAACCATGTGATTCAATTTCCAAGATTTCTTTGGAAAGTGCATATCGCTTTTCATCGCCAAGAGCTTTCTTTGTGGGTTCCTCATCAATGAAACGAGAAGCACGCGCACGCACCATTGCCCCTCTGTACGCATCTGTATCGTGCTTCTGCATCTGTGCTCGGACTACATTTATCTCGTCAACGTACTTCCCGGGTTGCTGGCTTTCAAAGGCGTGCAACTTATGAAGCAAGTCATGAAGAGCAGTAGTACTATGCCGTATGATATGGTCATGTTGTTAGGACTTTATGCCCTCTGGAGGAGCCGCATGATTGACAGGCATGCTGAACCACCTCGCTCGACGAAGTCTGTGTTCCGAGAAGAGGTTGCCCAAGTACGCAGTGTGGTTGAGACTTTTGATCCTGTTCCGGACTGGCTTTCGCTTCTGGACGCTTGTGTCTGTTTGCCTGACTTTTGAGGAGTCTATGAGCTTAGAAGTGCAAAGGCGTGTTTTGTTTATGCTTGACTGTTAATATGTGTACAACTGTATAGTACAATTCAAACCCATTTACGGAAATATTTCCATGCAATAAAGAAAAAAAAAACAGGCGTAGCTCAGTGGTAGAACGCTCGACTGCCACGCCGAGAGCCTGGGTTCGAATCCAGGCAGAGGACATAACTTTCGGAATTTTTTTTTTTCATAAAAGTAGACGTGGCTACGTACATCACCAACAAACACCATGGGATGTACAGACCCACGCCCTAAGGAGCTTCGCCCCTAAAAGCCGAGTTATATCTTTTGTCAAGACGTTGGAGTTTCCGTTCGGCAGCTGCACACATGTCTTCGGCAAAACTGCTGCCCTTGCCTTGCGGACGACGCTTGTAAAGGAGGCTTGGAAGCCAGTCCGGAAGATGTGGCACGTTCTCATGGTCGACTCCATGCATGTTCTCGGACCATGTTCTCGGACCAGGTCCTCGCGTTGTCTTCTAGGTAGAAGTACACGTGGCGCAGCTTGTATTCGGAGTCCCATTTGTTGAACGCGGAGACGACGTCGTATTTTCCGGCCAGCTCTCTTGGTCCTTGCAAGGAGATCCGCGGAATGCACGTGGCTCTTTCGGCTACTGTATCACGATTGTCGCCTATGGCACTGCTGTCGTCATCGTGGCTATCTTCCTCGCAGTAGAGTGGGTTTTGCTCTCTTTGTTCGAAACAAGCCCGTTGTCCGGCGGAAGTCCTTGATTCCCGCGGCAGGTTCGAAGGGCTGTGTTGGAGTCATCTTCTTGAAGGCGAGGGCTTGGTTCACGGTTGGACAGACGCGTTCGGTACATGGACCGGGAAGCACCTCCGCCAAATTACATTGCTCGGATAGCGCTTAAGGGGCATTGAAGTGAAAAGCTATTTTCTCTTATTTGTAAGTTAGCCTTCCACAATACCAAAAGCACCAATCTTGCGAAGAGAACACTCTCCGTAAACCACGAAACCGCAAAAAGAAAATAAGGGTGGCAACGTCGTTTTGAAGTTCCAAGATATACGCGTGACGTCACAGATCTATGACGGCGTCTGCTAAGGCATACATGGCTAATTATCGGTAAAAAAGACCATTACTGTGTTCTCAGGAAGCCTGAGACTTAATGCAGGCTGTTTCAGAACAGTGATGAAGCAAATTAGGCGGGAATATGAAAAAAAACAACAACCCGAAACTGGCCTTCTAACGTCATGAGGCCGAAGTTATGGCGCGAATTTCAAATCTGAAACTTTGACGATCACTTTCTCTCGTGATATTGACCATGAAATGGCGAAATTAACGGCAGTATAGTTCTCGGAATATAAAGTTTTCATTCTGAACCCCTTCACCTTTTTTTTTTATTTTTGTGTCTCTTCAACGTGCATTAGGAGTGCACTTGACGTTAAAGAAGCACCATCGTCACAAATGGTGGTTCATTAGATTTATTTACTATGTTTACCTTGTGAGAAGACTCGCCATAGCCTAGTAGTAGCGTGCTCGCTTGGCACGTCGCGGGCCCGGGTTTGATAAATGCCTGCCGCTCTGTTGGTTGCCTTCGGAGATTACAGCGCGTTCGTGTGTGTTGGTGGGTTTGTCATGTCTACAGTTCGATCCCGTGCTACGAAAAACAGCATGCCTTTGTTGCTGATAGGTGGGTCCTAATGATATGCTGAATGTCTATTTTAGTTAGCCTGCGGCTGACATCGGCTACATAAATTTCGAAAACCTGGGGTGTACCAAAATACCACGGGGCCCATCATTACGGGTATGAGCCGCACGTGATTGCAGTATCGTCAACCGCGACATACCTGGCGAGTATATCATTTTAGTCATGTAAGGATCAATTACTCATATTCTTGATACATTCGGACCCTACCATCCGAATTTTAGTGTATATTTGGTGGACGAGACTACCAGGAGATCACCGACGTAGGCGTCTAAATACATAGATAGACAGATATGTAGATACGATCACAGTTCAGTTAAGCTTCTTCTTCGTCGTTGTGAGGTCATGTTACGTGATGTAGGACGATGTCGAGGCCATACAAGGTTACGCTGGTATATGTAGCGCCGCTTGGTTGCTAGGCAAGGTCATTTCAATGTCATATTTCATGTCACGACAAACTATGAAAAGCTGAAACAGCTTCGCTGTCGCAATACTGCATTTGGAATCCACGCATATGCCATCAATATTTCAACTTATTTTCCATCTGACATAACATGTTCTTTGTACTTTCGCCTCCATTCCGCAACCATATTTCGATTGTGTATCATCTTGTGCCGACACGTATTTCAGCCATATTGAACGCCGGCAGCGACTTCGGAATGAAGCGGTCAAACTAGTGACGTTTAGCCTAATTGATTGCTCCTGTAGTTCGCTGTTTCCTCAGCTTAACATATTCGCGTTAACACAATTATTTCGTCATAGACCGTGCACAGACACCTGCAGGCTCATTACGCATGACACTTTCATTGCATATGTATTGGTCATCGACAAGTAACAGCATTGTTACCTGGAATTTACCAGCATAATAAGCTCCTTTTCCCACAGTAACAAAAAGGAATCCTGAATACTGCGCGCATTGTGGGAGTCGGTGCCATCAAAAGCGGACAGTTTTCCTGGGGTTAGCTGAAGGAACACAATTTGGGCGAGTTGGTACATGTTGAACGCGTTGGCAACACAGTGCAAATAGCAAAAACAAAGCGCCGTCTTTGTCTTTCTCTGCTGTTGTTTGTTTTTCGCATCGGCCCCGTGGAATTCACGTAGCTAACATGCTATGTTATATTTGCTGAAAAGATGATCATAATTTACTGAAGGCTACACAAGTAAAAACTCCGCCTGAGGATTCATGGAACTTGATAGCATACTGTTGCATTAATGGTGCGACCAGGTAGCGCTTTATTCATTTCAATTAATGTGCTAAAGCTAGGAAGACCACATTACTCTAAGGTTACGAATCCAAACTAGATGGAAGAGAGGCGCAGGGATCGAGGCTCGAATTGATGAAGGGGTCGTTGAAAACGATGAAGAGGGTATGCCACTGGGGGCAAAGTTTCGACAAGTGGACCTTTCTTCGTCAAGACTACAGCTTTCTTTCTTGTTGTTGCTCTGACGAAGACAAATACACCTAGCTCGAAACGTTGACCGCAGCGGTATTTCGTATTCCTCACCGTTTGCAACGGTGTCTTCATCCATATAAGGTTACGAAACGTTTCTATGGGCGTGCACTATCAGCATAAGCTACAAGAGCAAGGGATCAATTGAGAATACGACAAGTGACAACAAAAACCTTCCAGAGTGAGAGCGTTTCGTGAAAGCGGATGCGGCCCAATCGCCGCCCAAGACCCAACGATAGCTGCGGCAAGAGGCCAGCCAATGAGCTTAAGATTAAAGCCAGCGCATGCCGCCCCCGTAATCGAAAAGTGGTCGCTATCAGTGGCAGTGGCACAGTTGCTGCATCGGTGATTTTGAAAAGGGCTCTGCACGTTTCACTTCTCGCCCATTCCCGCTCCGCGCCTAGCGCGTATCGACGTGCGACCAAGCGAGGCGGCATCCATCAACGCGGTGACAGGTCGCGCGCGCTGCCGACGGCGGATATCCGACTATGACGAGCACTCGCACGTTCCGCGTGATCGACATCGAGGCCGACGGTGTTGTTGGAGGGAGGGTACGGCCGCTGTGCATTTCCTCCGCGTGCGCGCATCCGACGAAGGCGAAAGCGGTGGCGTGACCATCGCGGAACATGTCCGCATCGCGGAGCACGATGGGTGTGGATCCCGAGATTCCATTCTCGATTTCGCGAGCGTGTTGGCTGGCATGCTTGCGTTACCGCGCACGCACGCCGGATAAGTGTCGGCGGGATGTTTTTTGAAGCTCGGCGACAAGCTCGTTTTCGTCTTCGCCCTTCCATACTTGTTGGGTGTTGTTTACGATGCGAGGAAACGGTTCCTTTTGCTGGGGCCCGCCTTCGGACGTCGGGTGAGCTATTAAGCGAAAGCTTAGCGCTCGGCGGGAGAGGACGCGTGCAGGTCGGATATGAGGCGCAGGGCTGTCAAGGTTGCCCAACGTCGGGAGAGTCACTCTGCACCCTATCTTTTGCGCACCTCCTTGACGTCCGCCTCCGCGGTTTCGTACGTCGACAAATATAATTCACTTATGTGGAGTAACGCACAGTAACAGAAAGAAAAATGAAGCGACCTTGATGTGCACTTAAGTGTCTTGAATGGCGCAAGCTGCTAGCGCATGGATCACTGTTGGTTAACTCGAGAGGGGGCAGTTAGACTTTAGGTTCACTTTAGGCGCACTCACTCATGCCTACATTTCCGACGAACGTATAAGCCACGCGTGCTGTCTTTATGAAGTTGCGTGTGGCTTATATCTGCCTATCCAATGTGGCGCGCACAAACTTCTATGCAAGAAGTTTTCATTACTTACCCTGACAATTCATTTGCTTCTTTCTATACCGAACTTACGCTCCCATGTCATGCGAAGCTCTCAACACGTCCTTTCCGCATGACCTTTATTTTTGTTAGGGGTTTCCTGAAGTCTATGGAGAATCCCATATTGTGGGGAAGCTCGGGTGCTCCGCAAGGAATGGGATGTCGCTAATCGCTAGCACCTTAATCTGTCAAGGTACTTCGTGTCTGGGCGATTTGTGAGATAAATTATCTCCGAAGAGATAGAGAAGATTGAAAGCCATTTCGAAGTGTCACGCAATATACCAAGAAGCAGAGAGGCAATAAAAAAATAAGAAATGGAGCGTCTGCATAACCGGCGTTTACTTCGGGAATGTGAATTATAATTATCCTTCAGTTAGTATAAGTCGCTAATAGCGAAGGAAGGAAATAGTAGAGAGGGAAAGGCAGGTATCAGGTAAAATGATAGCCCTGAATTTAAAGCCCCGGACTACGATATCGGACAACATCCATCAGGTTCGGCTTTCTGAAACCTCTTAGGCGATTCCTTCTCGGACTAATCTCAAAAACCGTAGGGCCTGACCCTCCGTGACCCATTCGAAACCGAAAGAATCTCCAAACGCAAAACAGGAGAGATGAATGAGCAGCGAAATCGCTGCTATTAGCGTCAGGGTGCCTGTAGTCCTGAGCACGCTGTGTGCTGGCTATCACAGGCAAGCGCTAGGCATCTGGCTCGCAAAAAGGTGGCATCAATCATTCTGCGACCGTTCGCACCTGTCTACCCTGATACCAGAGCGGGCGAGCGAAAACGCGCGGCGCCTGAGTATAATGAACGGGCACCGCCTCGAGGAATACACGTAAGGTTAAATACGGGAAAGCTGGTTGCCCCTGTGTCGTGGAAAAAACAACACTGTATGAGCTTTGTTCTTTATTTTCTTTTGGTCCTTTCCGTGTGTGGCAGTTTCTCGCAGCTATCGCCTCATGGCGCGGATTTCAACGCAATTAAAAATAAAGAAAGAAAACTGAGCAAGAAACCTCTAGCTATGCAGGCTCTTATTCGCTGTACTTGCTCCCAGCGGTGCTTGTCCGATACGTAACTTGAATTAGGACGGCGCCGCTCGAAACACGATAACGAAGGGACGCCTCGAGCTCTCGTTCGTGCTTTGCGCAGCTTCACGATCCGAGCGAAGGCGACGCCGTCGACGACATTTGACAAATTGGGGCCACGAGTGGTTTCCGTGTTCGCTCGTATCGACGTACAAGAGTTTCGCTTCCCATCTCGGCGTTCACCCACCGCACGCACCAGAGGCATGAGACAGTTGTTGCAGCGTTCCGCCGTGGACTCATCTCCGCCCTACCTTCCTCTTTCTCTCCCTCCACTAGTAATTCTTGGCGTATCTACGAACACGAAACAGTCTACGTATAGATGCTTCACGTCGGGCATTCGCGAAAGTTGTATCGATACGCGCTCACTCGGCTCGCGTGGTCAGGCACTCGGCACGATTTGCATATCTCTACCCGTTTCCTTTGGTGTTATACTTCCTTCTTTTTTTTAACGGAAAGGGAAGGCCATGCTCGAATGTCGCATCGTCAAAACGTATCGTGGGCAGTGAGGAGCCACGGTCGCAAGGAAAAAGAAAAGGTAAAGAAAAAAGAAGTTCAGGTGTTTGCCACGGTTCACCGACGACTAAGAAAAACCACGTAGTGTTACCGGGTTTTGCACTGTTGTACACATGCTGATCGAACACGCGCTTGCGTATATACGCTTGTGTTGTACTGATGTGCACGAGCGCTTTCGCGTCTGCGTTTGTTTGGGTTTTAGTTGTTCCTATGAGCAGTACCAGAAGCACCAGTACAAAAAAAAAAAAAAAACAGCAGTTGCTGTATTTGTCGGCTTTATCGTCGTTAGCCTGTTAGACGAGAAGCTGAGACGCATATGTCAGGATGATAACGGCCGTCGATTGGACTAACGCGGTGGTTTCGAATGTCAAAGTTTGTATTGTAGCGCGAATGACGTGATCTGGCGCGATAGCCTTGAACGTTCGAAGAGAGCAAGAATGAGCGAGGTTAATGGAATAAACACGCAGAGAAAGGGACGATGAGGTGAGCATGGCTTCCAATATCACTACATGCGCGACAGTGTGAAGATTACGCTTCGAAAAACCTTGCAGAAAATGAAATAGGAGGCGGGGTCACGTAGTTCCGCTAGCCTCGGCAAGCGAACATCCCCTGACTGCTTTTGCGAGGCGCCTCTTGGTTAGAGTTAGGCCCCCATGGCTCGATGTTGCTCGGTGCGCGGTAACATTTAGCCTTGCCTCAGTCTCCGTGAATCGGCTGTTTGCCCATCATGTGACCAGGGCACCGTAGCATCACGTGACAAAGCGTGGGATCCATAAGGAACTTCGTTGTGTCCATTGCATAAAACATTGCTTCAATTTAGAACAAAAGAGGGGGAATGGATCAAGGGCTAATTTCTTTGTTAAATACAGTCTAATGAACCCTGCAGACAATTAAGTCAACGAAGGTATACGCGACACTAATTGTAGTTTTGAACTGTAGTGTGTAATTATGACATAGAGGGGAAGCAATGAGAGTTTTTGAGAACGTAGTAACATTTGTACAGATCGATGGGCCCCGACATTGACTCCCGAAGTTTCATTGAAGAGAGAGAGAGAGAGAACTTTATTTAACTAGTACGTCCGGCGATTTGGTCATGGTAGGGTGACAAGCACCCCAGCCTAGGTGACGGCCTCGAGCCCTTGGACACGGCCGGCTTCCTCGGCGTGCCGGACGGCCCAGAGTTGATCGGCGAGGTTTTGGCTGAGCAGGCACGCCTCCCATCGCGCCCCGCGGTCACAGACTGCCATGTCTACCCCGTTCCTAATAAGGGGATCGTGCTGTGCGCTCCCTGTGCATTCCCACAGCAGGTGCTGCAGCGTCGCTCTGGCTCCGCGCACTTAACACGTGTCAGACGTATAAATGTCTGCGTAGCAGAGGCGAAGCATCACCAGGTTTGGATATGTGTGTGTCTGCAGTTGTCTCCAGGTAACCGCCTCTTTCTTCTGTAGTTTGGCGTGTGGTGGTGGGTACTTACATCTGTTCATTCTGTAGTGTTGTGTTGTGTTCACTGAAGTTCCTTTATTTTTTCTTGTGCGAACCATGACATGGCTGCTTTCGCTGGGTGTCTTAAAGGTCCTGTATTTACTCGTGGTGTATAGACCCGCGTCAATGTATATCGCTTGAAGGGCATTACGTGTGCACGATGGAAAGCATGTATTACTAAATGTTTGAAGCGCTGTTTAATAGTACCACTTTATATGTTTTAAGAATCCTCTTTCCCAAATGCTAATCCAACACGTTGACCTCTTAGCGAATGAATGTTTACATCAATGCAAAATTGTGATACTTGCCACCTGCACGCGTTTATAACGAAGTGACCCGCACAAGGAACTTCTTTAAGGCCCCAAGCACTTCTCAGTAAAGGCGTTTGACAGTACAAAATGATCGCAGCTGTCCGCGGCACTGTAGTGGAATACGGCGTCCAGGAAGCAAGAAAAGCGCTCAGCTTACAAACTGCAAGGCGACCATAGGTCCTTTCAGCCGCCAGAAAGGATCTATGGTCACCTTGCAGCTTTCCGCAACTTCGAAGCCTGTAGGCTGGACGGTATTGATCTTGTAGATGAGTTACAATTCCCTATATTTTCTGTCCCTCGGTAAGTGGAAGTTTGGCTGAATTATATAACGTTTGAGTTCGTCAAACTTGTAACGTGTTATATTAAAATGTTGTGCTGCTTAGGTTATTCGCGGTGTCTGCGCAGTTCCCGTTTAATTTAGCATTAACTGGAAGACCAGCTTCTCCACTATATTGTTTGTGACAGAGTGAACATGCCAACATGTAAATCACGCTTGAAATAGTGCAAATGAACCTCGATTTTATAATACGGACATGGTCTATCCCTGTTCTTTTAGCCTTAAGATGATTTTCAATATGCTTGGAAATCGTACATCTGGGACGGCAGCGAGCTATTAAGCGGACGGTGCTCCGAGGGTTTACTCTGGCAAGTACTAACAGGTCCTTGATGTTTCTATTACGGCGGTAGGTGACTCTTGGCATATTGGGAAGTGCTTTTATAAGGCGCTCGTTCCTTGTAAATATTAAAGGGTATTTACTGAAAATATTATTTATATTTGGAAATGCATTGGAGTTGTGCATTGAAGCAGATTGAAGCACGAGTTATGCAGGAAGTGCATTAAAGTGTTATGAATGATATAGCGGCCGGTTGTGGTCAGCGCTTTGGGGGCTCTTTTTTCTAGCGCTGGTGTCCTACCTGGTTTACACGCGTCATTGTGTGCCCTCTTAAATGCGTCGTGTGGAAAATTTCTTTCAGCTGAGGTAGCATTTAGATTGCCGAAATAGTGAACGTAATCCGCGTCATTGCTGCAAATACTTCTTATGCGCCCTGCCTCACCGACAAATATCCCTTCCTTGCAGTGTCTCGCGCGATGACTATTGTAACTGAGGCATTACTGGCTACCTGTTGGCTTTCTGTGAAGTGTCGTCTTTTGTTTGCCTTTTTTCGATGGATATCGAAACAATCAATTTTTCTAGAAGAGCGGCACATGGAAAATTGAATGCTAGGATGAAAGTTCTTAAAACGGCCAAAGAATGTGCTTAGCGCACTTACACCACGTTCCTAATTATTAAAGGGACCGACAACTGACGAAAACCCTCGATTAGATTCTGGCGGAAATGAAAACAACCATGAATTATGATGACAGATTCAAGCATACTAATGGGATTTGAGTAGAATTTGTATTTAAATTGCGTTTGAAAATCACAAAAAGCAGGTATGTCGCGCAGAGTAGCCGCAGAGACTTCGTACTGCTATATGGAGTCTTCGGTTTGGTGTGCGTTGTCAGATGCTTTTATACGCACCATAACTAGTGCTCAAAGTTAGAGCACGCATATTATTAAGCATCCCTGCTCTGTTCTGCGCTGCCCACGAGGTACGAAACAAATAAGTTGACACTGAGAAGCGGCGCTGCAATCGCGGCGCAACCGTGGGACGGTCGCTGAGGGCTGCGACGCGTGTGCGCGCCGTTTTTCTCTCGTGTCTGCGAAGCCGGTATCGGTGTGCACAGCGTGAATTCGCGAGTGAGATCACAAGTTATAGCGACATATAGGCGTTATAAACGCAACATTGATTTCTTTCTATTTAGGGCTTCACTGGTCTCCTTTCCACATTGCCGGCTTATAATCGCTATCGCACTCACCTCCCACTGTTTGCAACTGTGTTGCCGCTAAGACTCCATAGTCGCCGCTGATCAAAAATTCGGATTTTATATGTTTCGCGGCGTTTTCGGTGTTACCGTTGAGTGATTAGGCACTCTGACCGGACAAGCTTTCAGTTGCACTAATAAAAAGCAGGTACCATAAAAATTGGTTGTCGGTCCCCTTAAAGATGTCATCTATGTAACGGAGGAAGGTACGATGTTTTATTGGTGACGATTCCAAAAGCTGTGCTTCTAGTCGACCCATGAAGATGTTGGCGTAGGTCGGGCAAAAAGGAGTTCACATACTGGGGCCAAAACTTTGCAGGTTGAGTCGAACTGAAAGAACTGTATTTCCTTTGAGAGCACTTCGATTCCTTATTTGCTTATTTACAGCAACAATACGAGAATGTGAAAAATTCGTCTGAGTGCTCCTTTACCAGCTTCGCTGTTAAAAATACGCGTGCAGTACTATCACTCAGCCTGCTGTTTTCCAGCTTAAGTCGACACCGCAGGGGTACTCCAAGAAAGGAAACTTACGACGCGCACGTCAGCGCACAGTCGCGTACATTTTTGTACGACAAAGTTGACATCCGTGCATTATAGGCATGAGTGCCAACGTTACGCAGCGCCATGAGCTGCCATCTAGTCGTCAAAGTGCTGTAGACGTGCCTGCTAAGGCCAGGCTGCACACAGAGCTACACAGTTTCCGCAAAGATGTTGATGCTGCCCGTAATGCTTGGCTGATTGTCAAACAGTTCGACGTAGGTAATTTATACTGGTGTCACACGGGCGTTTCGAAGGCCTTCGAACCGACTGTCCATCGACTCAAAGGTCGACTTGGATCTGCTACACGGACGGTTTCGATGGCCGTCGTGTCGATAGTCTATCGAGTCAACGGATCAGCCTACAACCCCATCGAGACTTCGAAGGCAGTTGAGCGACGGAAGCGGAAACGGCGCGGACTCCGACACTTGGCGCACCGGCAGCTGCCCCGCGCGTTAGTCTCGGAGGCCACGGCCATATTTATGCCGTTGTATCAGTAAGTAGAATAGTGCACCGGTGAAAAATATTGGAAACGTGCGAGAGGCCATCGGTCTCACTTTGTTGCATAAGTTCTGGAGCGAATACGCCGTCATTGCCATAAAGAACAAATGCCATGCAGCTGGTGGGATGGATGGATGGATGGATGGATGAGCGTCCCCTTTGTAACGGGGCGGTGACATGTGCGCCACCAGGCTCGTAAGAAGATTTAAGAACTTTTCTTTTTTCCCTCTCTCTGTCTTTAAATTTTCCTCATGCCTTTTAAATCTACTTCAATCAAATCGATCATACTATATCCAAAACCGGAAATTCATAGCCCAGTTCCCTGCCCCTTATAGCAGAAAGTCCATACTTTTCCCTATAATTATTTTTGTCCGTTCTCGCTAGTTTTCAGGATACACTGCATGTGGCACCATCTAGTGTCTATGAATCAAATCACTTTTGAGGCTCACGTTAGGGACTTAGGCTTACCAGTGTCAAAATCGGCACGTTTTCTGACTAATGAGTGCAAAACGTCGCACATACTTTGTCCCTTTCGGTACATGAGATTAAGGGAAGGCTCAATTTAAAGTTTGTTTCTTGCCTTCGGTGCGAATAGCAAGCAACTAGTGCGAATTAGAATTGAAGCGGGTGCTTTGCATGGAGGAAAGAAAAACTAGGAGGCGGGGTCACGTGACAATCATGAAGCCTAGTCATAAAAAATTTAAAGGAAAGAATCATGGGAAATAGGCCCTGATCACGTGATAGGCAAGCGGTCGATTTAGTCGACTGGGGAGTTTCGCTTTTGATGCGTCTGCTGCGGACGCGGCGTAGGTTTCTGCGCGGAGCATATGCGGCGTGACAAACGCGCACGCCGAGGCAACGCGCTTGCCAAAGTTGTCGAAGGTTCGAACGTGTGACGCTGCCGAGACTGTGTAATGTCAGCCAGGAAATGCATCTAAGTACTACAGTACCACTGAACGCGGCTCGCCGCTACGGACACCGGGTTGCAGCGAACGAAGCTGTCTGCATGGTGAGCGGGTTTGTGCCCAACAACCAGTACCGCATCGAGGACGACTCGTCGCGTTTGGTGTGGTCTCCAGCATCGAAATGGGGAAACCTTTCGTCCTGCAAATGTCTGAAGGAAACAAGCCACATCTGCGATGGCGATTCTTCAAGTTAGGGTGTTTATTAGATGAAACTAGACGCAGCCGTGCGGCAACGGTCTTGTCCAAGCGGGCACGGACCTCGAGCACGAGCGGCGCACGTCTTTTTCAACTGAGCGCTGAAGAGCGAACCCCACTGTAAGGCGCTGGAGAGGACGGCCCACTACAAGGTTCCAATGCTTCTTTGCACGTGTAACAAGACTGGACGCCCGAGGAGCGCTTCGACAGCGTAACAACGTGGCACCACACACTGCTAAAGAAAAACAGCCCGTAAATCCGAATAAACGGCGACGACCTCGGCGTGTCGAGCCGGCTAATGCTGTTTATTTGTCTCAAAACGAAGGACGCACATCGGAGACTGACAAAATGGAAACGCGACATATGATGTTCCTCAAAACACCTGTAAGTGCAAAACAGCGAGGCCAAAATTTGCTAGAAAACACACACCGCAGTTAAAGGGCGCAACAGCTGATTTCATATACCTTAAAGGGGCACTGACACCAAAATTTCGCTGCTAAGATAGCCTGCGAGATCGATTTTAGTGGACATACAGATGTCATCTACCAAATCTCAATGGCGAACACAGCTCCGAAGATAATTTAAATGAATATTGAAGTTCGCATGCGCAATCGAGCGCTAGACGCCGTACATCGCGATATCGACAGCAGCAAAGGTGACCTGAAGGGGACCCCCAGCTTCCGCGACGTCACCACGGCAGCCGAGCTCCGATAGTGCAGCTAGCAATGATGACGTCATAGCCGCCATTGCTTATACGCTGCGGCTGCGTTAGTAGACCGCCGGCGACGCCAGACCTCAAGAAAATAGTTGCCACCCAACAACGATGACAGCAACAGCGACAACAACGCGCAGGACGTGCGACAGGCGAAAGAAAACGAGCACGCGGCGGTTGTCGCGCGGAAGTGCGTCACAGTTATGTGTGCTCACGTGTCCGAACTCGTCTACTCCATCGCGAGCGCTAGATGGCGCCAGTTTAACCGGGCGCCTCGTCATTTTCTGAGCTCTCCCAAACCAAAACTGAAACTAGTTGGTAATAAACATGCCGTAAATAATTATCTGACGCGCGCTGGAGCAAATGATGTGCCGTGTTATGGCTAACAGGTCCCCAGCCACGTATTGCAGCAAAAAAACAGCAGACGAAAATTTTGGTGTCAGTGCCCCTTTATAGTGGCAAAAGTGTATCGCAGTCCGACGCTCTGCACAGCTTTGCACGCGAGAGCGCTGGCAAGTCCATCGACAACAGTAGCATGCGTAAATGGCGCCTTATCAATTATATAGACACGGGTCAGGCACGCCTTTCGTCGGCCTCTCGCCGTCCTTCCTCCATCGGGGCCCATGCCGCGAATGCTGCTGCATGCGGCAGGCGCCACTAAAAGTTACCGGGTGCCAAAGAAACAACCTCAAGTGGTCCGGCAACCTTGTGGGCCTAATCCTACCCAATATGCACCGCGCACTAGGCCCTCGGAGCGGCGACAGAGGAGGTTGGCTTGCCGAAGCTAGCAAAGTCACGTGACGACGCCTCCTAGTTTTTCTTTCCTCCATGGTGCTTTGGTTGCCGCCATGTTGTTGCGAAATCACTCGGCGGCTCAACGGCCGTTCAAAACTGCCGTGTAGCAGCGGCAGAACTTATTTTAAGTCGACGGAGTTGTGGGTTTTTCGAAGGCCGTCGACTCGAAGGCCTTCCAACGTGCCCGTGTGACACAGGTATTACTCGCTGGCTGGTGCGAATCGCATCGGTTCCCACAGTGCGTGGGATGCGCTGAACCCACGCAATGGGGGTTGACCATGTACCAGGCTCTTTATCATTATGCAAAATCTTTTATGCCACATAGGGTTTCAATTTTAGGTAGAGCCGGGGCCTGTAACAAGCTTTTGACAACATTTTTTTTTGTGTATTACAAGTTCTTCACTGCCTTCTTTATAATATTCAACGCTTTCGCGGCATCTTTGCTACATTCATCTGGTCATCAAATGGCGAATCCATGAGGCGTGACAACCTGAGACTACTTATTGGAGGTGGACTTGGTCTAGTGAATCTGTATTTTTGGTAAGTCGTATCTCGCTTCTTCCTTTATCGCGACATTTCTCACCGTATTACTCGTGCCGTCTTGCACGTAAATCTTGGGTATATGCTACCCGACTTCGTAGTGTCATCCAATTTTTCTATGCAACCCGATCGCCACCGAAATCGACCCTTTTAACAAACCCATAACAGCATAAGCTATAGCCAACGAAGAAGGGTTGTTGGACTATTCTCGCGCACAAAGTAGCCCTGAAATGTGCCACATTGAGTGTCTTGTACAGGTGGTACCACCAACTACAGTTCCGCAGTGTGAACGGCGCGCGCTGTCTATGTCCATCGTTCCTCGCCGTTTGCTGTCTCAAAGTTTCAATAAAGCTAGCTTATCTTTGTAAGTTTAGAGATTGCAAGGCCTATCATCTGGCAAACTAGCCTAACTGGCATGCATGTCCCTTGAAAGGGAGAGAGTTCCCGTTCGAAGTCGTCATTCGTAAGCATAGAACTGTGAACGTTGAGGAAATGTGGAGCCTTCATACCTGGCGAATTCTAAGGCACACAAAAGGGGATTTCGAAACCATTGTCAATTGTTTGAGAATATTAGTCCGAGAAGAATGTATCGCCTCAAGTCCATGTATAACCGCGAAGCAGTTATACAGGGACGATATATCCTACAGACTTTGTCGTAAGCACGGCTCAGGGTTCGTGGAGGTAGAGTGAAGGGATAGAAATTGAGGAAAGGAGAGGAACGTTGTAGTTGAGGGCTCCGAATATATTGACCTCCAGGGGTCTTCAAGAAGCACTGACAACGAACAGTACACGGACCTGTAGCTGTTTCATCTCCATTGAAAACACTGGTGCCGCGGCTGGGATCAAACGAAGTTTTTTTTGGATCCGCAGTGAAGCACCATAACTGCTAGACCACCGCTGCGAAAGCCTGAAGGTTTTCAGTTTCAATACCAGCCATGGATGTACAACCCGCGTTTAGTTAGTATAGAGAAATTCGCGCTGACATTTCACCGTTGCAAACCAAAAGGGGAACGAACCAAGAGCTTTCCACATAATCCAAGGCAAGAGAGCGAAATTATGAACGATTTAAGAAAATGGCAGGTATGCATAATACCCTCAATAGGAAAAGCTTGTATATATCAGACATTGTTGAGACCGGTGAATGGGAAGCTTCAGTATATTGGCTGGTAAGGCCGTAAAGCGCATGCCCGTCATACCCGTATCAGACGGGCACATTGGAAGGCCTTCGAGTCGACGAGACAGCATTATCGAGAGAACATTATCGAGACAACATCGCGACAACATTATCGAATTCGAGACAACATTATCGACCCATTGGAGTTCTAGCGCTGCTACACGGCAGTTTTGAAAGGCCATTGGGCGTTTCAGGCGTGTTCAGCAAGAATTTTGTTGCACTGCGGTTGTTTATTTTCGTTTTCATGTCACCAAAAGCACTAAACCAAATTATAATCACGAACACTTCTGATATTTTAATGTAAGCATTTATATATACTGTTGATACGTTGAAATGCATATATGCCTGGTTTTTAAGTTGTTGAGCAGGGAGACTGGTGAGGCTGTGATCACATTTTGCCATGTTGGACTAGTGTTAGTCGTGCGCGTGTTATGTGCGTATATGTTTATTCTGTTAACATAATACGGAGTGCTTGTTCCGCCGTCATAGGCGACAATAGAGCTGATGAAATATATCGGAAGCCGTATCCAGAAAGACCTGCTACTAAACAATTCGGCGACCGAACGTGGACCACTCGTCCAACGGGGTAGTTTGAGTAGACTCTACCGTTGCTTAGTGAGAAGTTTTCTAACCGCGTTACACCAGCCACTTTTCGGTACACGGTGGACGCCATGAGACCGCTGCTCGATCGTCATAGCACCAGCATGTGTGAAGCTGTGTTGTACACGTTCCTCCAAAACCGGAAAAAAAAAACTCGTTCCTCGTTCCTTCGCGATTTTGCAACGAGTTCCCGTTAGAAGTTCCTTTAATAGAAAAGGAGCGCATTCCAGTTAAATTTCGAAAATTGGAACGTGTCGTTACATTAACGTTACATTTGATTTCTGAAATTAAAGATTAATACTGAGGCAAATTGAAGGGAACATATTAAATCTCGCGTCGACCTATGCATATTTCAAGAATTTCAACGTCACCGACGGCATATTATCTGGAGACAAAGAAATATCCAAAGAAACACTCCTTGGCATATATGTTCAAGGACCACCGAACATACTACGGACAACTCCACTGCAGTTTTGGTGCTAGTTTATTACAAGGGCGACACATACGGCACTTTCCACTTCAGTCTTCAGATGCGTAGCCAGGATACTGCGCCTACAATGTGCAAATAGGTAGTTAGTCACATGCACCAATGCATGTAACAGCCGTGCATCTGATACTGAAAGCTAGTCATAGACCTTTTGATTTAGGATAGCGTATAAGGGTTTGTGCCTAACCCATGGCATGGCGCACAAATACTTGGACAAGATACCCCGATGTCGTCAGCATTCCTGGTACTAAACGATTTTGCTCAAAATTGGTAGCTCTTGTAGCATTTTAATAGACAAATTGGCAGTTCTGGATGTATTGCTTTTACTTAAGTCTCATCGCTTTAAAGTATTTGTGATATACTGTACAATTGTTGTTAATTATAGCTGCGCTGAACGTATGCCGGTGTGAGGAATTTTAACATTTTTTCTATTTTGTGCGTTAGCGCTGAATTAAATAACGCGAGACTGTTTCCTTTTTTCTTCGTGGCATTAGGCATAAGCCTTATTTGCCTGTTCAGTTCGGAGGCACACCGACATTAAGGCAAGGGTGAAATGTTGTTGTGGTGCCGGAAATAAATACGGAAATAAATTGCCTTAGATGCATAATTTGACTCGACGCCAACCGAAAATGGCCCACACCACACAAGCATAATTGACAGGACATTGGTACACAGCAAATGAGGCTGGTACAGTAAAGTGGACGTGGTGCTGGGGGGGGGGGGGGGGGGGGGGGGCGTTAAAATGTTTGGTTATTCCTGTGTAGCTAACCCTTTGGTCGCGTAGTATAATGATAGGAATGAAACTATTGTTTTTATTAGAAACAATCTGGGCGTCACCAAACATAATTAACCAGTTAGAGCGATGTTATCTTCGCTCAATATTACAAACACGCACGCACGCACGCACGCACGTAAGCATGTTCAGCACTCGTTGGCGTTAGCACGTGTATATCCTTTCGAAAAGCCTTTCGTTTCTGCTCTTTGCCGAGGGCATAGGGCTGTTGACGCTAAATTAAGGCGCGGCCCATTCAGTTCAAATAAAGTACCTTGAAGAGATTGACTCACAGAGTGTCTTACAAGTATGGACAACCATGGCCGTAACCACGTTCTCACAACCAATGCTGGGAGAGGCGATATAGTAAAGCACGCGTTGACAGTGTTTTAGCTCGGGAGTCCTGGCGACGGGATCATAAGGGAAGGGACGAAAGTAAGTTTGTGTTGCATCCAGTTCATCCCGCGTTGCCGTGCAGCTGGCTGACAGCCGGAAACTATTTGTCCAGTGGCCATAGTAAGCGGCCACAGCGAAGGAGTAGTGGGATACCGTGACGTCGTGCCGCCGCGGTGAAGGGGAAGCATCACCCTCGTCGAATCAGCGAAACCGGAATAGAACGGCGTTTTCGAGTGTGATTTTCTATGAGGGAGCGATAGTGGCGCCAGGAAGACGGGGACTCCAGGGAGGGCTTGTTGTAGCCCAGCCTATCCGCCCTGCATGATGTGCTGCGTATGTGCGATCATCGTGGAGTGGAAAGTGTACAGAAGGAACGCCGTTCCCTTTGCCGTTCCTTCGTAAATGTAACGCGTTCCCGTTACAGTTCCACCAATCCTAAATGGAACGATGGCGTTCCTTCGTTCCTCCCAAAAGGAACTCGTTCCAGGAACGTCGTTCCTTGGAACGACGTTCCGTACAACACTGGTGTGAAGCCATCGTACTCGATAAACGTATCGCGATTTTCTTGCACCGACTGAGTTCTCTAGCTGAAGGCGATAAATAAAGAACTGCAAGCCAAAATAAACAAGCGGGAATCGAAAAGAAAAGAAGCAGTGAACACACACACAAACACACTAAAGGTGAGCAAACGAAGTAGCCCCAATGCATGTACGCCACTGTGAACGAGTGTGTGAAGTTTGCACATTTCAAATGACATGCATACATACAAAGAACTTTATTTAAAGACAAGAGGGACTAGTTTAAGGAGGTCCTAAGACCCCCTCAACCAGTCGGTGGCTCAACTCAGGTCGGAAGATGAAGATCTTCCACGATGGCCCGGGCCCTCCGGACAACCAGCAGTTGCAGGGCCAGGTCCGGGCTGTGTAAAGTCCGCCGCCATGAGTCCTCGTCACATAAATCTGCCCCTACATTCGTGGGCCATTGCCAGAGCATGTGTGTTAGCGAGCAACTCTCGAGGCCACAACGACGACACTCTTCTTGAAAATCCGACGCTATCCTACGATATGTTCGCGCGCAGAGATATGTACCCGTTGTCGGAGCCTAAAAGTGATTCCCTGGGCTCTGTTGAGCCTAGCATTAGGAAGGGGAAAACGCCTAAAACGTTTTATTAAGCAATCAATAATTATTGATCGCTTAATAAAACGTTTTACGCGTACTCTTACGTGCTGGTTTTAGAGAATTTTTGTCTGACTTTTCTTTTTCTGTCGAGACTACGAGTACACTGTGATCGAGAGGGCACTTTCACGCCGTTTCCGCTTGTCGCTCAGAGGCCTTAGAAGTTTCGATGGAGTTGTAGGTTGTAGGATACTCCGTTGATTCGATAGACTATCGACTCGACGGTCATCGAAACTGCCCGTGTGGCAGCTTAAACTTGACCTTTCAGTCGGTGGACTATTGGTTCGAAGGCCTTTGAAACGTGCGTGTGGCACTGGTGTAAGAGATTAGCAGCTGTACCAGTTGCAAACGTAATATCCCAACATGCTTATGACACTACGCCAAATCTTGAAAAAGCACACGTACCACCCGTGCAGTCATCCATGTCTTCTTTGTCTCCTTTCCTTGTTAATTGTCCACATGTTATCCCGAAATTACCGCCGGTGACGTCTTCAAATTCGTATCAAAGAACACTCACTGTACATCATTTACCAATACATATGCGGTAACTTGCCTGGGCTCACCCGCAGTAAATACGTTCGCCGCAACTATGATACCCTCTCCCCCTTCCGCGCGCGCACACACACACACGCACGCACGCACGCACACACACACACACACACACACACACACACACACACACACACACACACACACACACACACACACACACACACACACACACACACACACACACACACACTCTCTCTCTCTCTCTCTCTCTCTCTTTGGGGGGCATACATGAGAACGATAACTGAGGGCACGTGAAATGGTACATCTGAAGGCCCCGTCACACACAAATTGAATAGTTAAGCCAGATGAAATTCGCTCAGCAGATGAGCGCCCACGTAGACGCTTGGGCTACGCTGATCCCCGATTATCCGACCAAAAAAAAGAAAGCCCGGATGCGCCTCTGAGATAAGCGATCCAAGAAGCGGCCTCTTCTGCTTAGTCTTACTATATCTCCTTCTACCGACCTGCAATGCTGTCAACAGGGCTCCCAGCTCGTTTCGACAGGGCCTACAAAAGAAAGCGAAGAAGCCTGACTATCCCATGAAGCCGTCCCCAGAGTTCGAAGAGGCGGTTACGAAAGAAGATAAAAGAACGACTCGAATGATCTCGCGAACCTGACTGTGCGCACTCTTGATATGAAAGCGCTTTCATTCTCCGCGAGAAAAATGGCTAACACCAGCAAACCTGTGCAATAGCCCTTTTTTTTTTTTTTGCACGAGTATAGTTGGGCAGTAAGCAAAACTTCATCGTGAACGTGGAGCAGGGGTAATTTATCTATTACGTCAGTACACACCCACGTCTACTGGAAGCTGAACTGAGCATGCACACGCGTTTACGTGAACTCCGCAAAATTTCACTAGAGACGTTCGAGTGTTTTTGAGTTAATCGGTATAAACGCTAAGGACTCAGCTTGACAAATTTTTCCGTAGTGGCAAAGCCGGCAAGGGCACGGCGTTATTTCATCTCATTTTATTTCACTGATTTTTCTTAAGGGCCCAAAATCTGGCATTAAATAGGGGGAGCGGGGGGAGTGACGACAACAGTACATACAATGAACCAATAAAGGTTCAATAAAGGGAGTAACGAGTATTACATTAGGGGTGGGGGGTGACAACAGTAAATTCAATGAACCAATAAAGGTTCAATAGACGGAGTAACAAGTATGACAACACACACACACACACACACACACACACACACACACACACACACACACACACACACACACACACACACACACACACACACACACACACACACACACACACACACACACACACACACACACACACACACACACACAAAAGAACCAGAATATTAAAGTATAGCCCATTCCCCCGCCCCCTCTTTGGGCGACAGAGTGTTCGACAAATTTATTGCGGGCGGCCCTTTTCAGTCGCGAACAGAAAATTAAAATGGCGGCGGACCATTCGGATATAAAACAGAATGCAGAGTGGCGCTTTTCATTACTGTCTCTGGAATAGGTTCACTTACTGTCTTTATTCGGTGTCATTGCTCTGCAAAGCCGTCAGACAACTCCTTGCAGTCGAACGCGCAAGTTCCGGTCCCGCGGGCCCGAGCAACACAAAACATTAAATTTACGCTAGCAACTGATGCGGCGCGCATCCTCCCGTCCGATTAGAACAACGTGGAACTATTCTAGCTCACTATAGTTTGATCAAACGAGCAAATCACAATGCCTATCGCCTTCCATTTATAGTCGTGCTTGGCTATGCAGAAAAGCACGCGGCGGTGGTCCTGCCACCATCAGGCCACGGGAGAAGTGCAGGTAAACAACAAACTTCTTTCCCTTAATTAATTGCATCGTTTGTTTTAATTTATTGTGCAACTTCCTGACCAACTGGTGCGCACTGTGGTAAACAGGGCTACAAAAAGGGAGAGGGGCCGTCATTGGCGCCAATTTCAATCCTCTCAAAAAACGGAGGGGGGGTGCTTTCACAAGATTTACAGTAAACGCACACTCCCACAGCTGCCTGGTAGTTTCCGGCAGCATGTAAACACATACTTCTATCACTCTACTCAAAACCTCCGTTCGAGAGGGTGGTGGAGGTACGCATTTTATTCTGCCTGATGGGACTGAAGTGAAGTGTTGTGGTGGAATACGTTAGAGGACAAGTTATTTATTCCCATATTCGGCTAATTTTTGCGTACAGTGATAGCACCCCGTGATCCGATGTCGCCCGACTCCCATGACCCGATCACTGTGGTTCCGCGAACCGATGCTAGAAAGCGCTATTTCCAACCGTTCTCTGGTCGAAGGGATGTTAGATTCGCAGGTTCGCGCGCATGATCTTGCCCGCCCAAGTTCACCCACGTTCTTTCTTTTTTTTAGCCGGAAGTTGCTGCCCAAGCTGTCGCTGTCTGGCAGAAGCCGCGATGACCATCTAGAGTATAGACAGGCGTTCCTCCCGAAGGTTGCAACAATATGTCACTTTCTCACTCTCGCTTCCGGTGTCTAGAGTCATTTGTTTCTTTCCGGGTCACCGAATTTGCCGCACGCTCACCCTGTCTCCGTGTTATTGCGCATTACACTATACAGGCAAGGAAAAAAAAAAACCAAAAGACAAGGACGCGCTTTTTCCGCCCTTTTTGTCTCCTATTATTCTCTGCCGAAGGGCGTGTAATCTTCGCGCAAGGTACGACGTCATCGCGTTTCGCTAATGACGTCGGCGATAATGATGAGAGCAGCAGCAGCAGCTGGCTGCCGTCGCTGGAGTTCGGCCGACCGGTCTCCATATTGGGCTCCACGCTCCCCCTTCTCTCGCTCGCCAGGTTTCGACGGGCCGCGACGAGAAGTCTGCTCATCGCCGAATCGAAGACGAGGCCCGCGTGCACGCGTTCGCGTGCTCCCGTGATTAATTGGGGCGTCCGCGTAGGCGCCGTGCGCGCCGCACGTACAGAACTTGCGCTCTCTGCACGCTTCCACGCCTCCGGGATCATCGTTCGCCACTCCCCCCGATTAAAACGAGAGGAGATAATTAAGCACGCTTAATTGTTGCCGGACGGAGGTCAGCTTTTAATCAAGGCAGAGAGAGAGAGAGAGGAATGCCGGAGGCTCCTTTTGTCTCGCGTTGCGTGTGTGCGTTCATGAAGACGTAACAAAAGGGCAGCAGCGTTGAGGGGGATACAAGTGGGGAGGTCACGGTTCAAAGGATCCTCAACAATGCGCGATCAATCTGTGGCCCCCGCGTACATGCGATGGGCTGCGTACGCGCGCCTGGGTAGATCGCGTTTTCATTAGCGGTGTTCTCGTGTAGCCCGAGACTTGAGCGGGAGCACGGCGGGCTGGCTCGCCTGCTTGCTTGCGGGCGCCCTTGGGTTAATAGCGAGGCATCATGCATGGGCCGAGCGCCCGTGGAACCCCGGAATATACGCTGACGCAGATGAGGCAAGTTGCGTCGCTCTAGTAGTTCCTGAAGCGGAACCGGAAATGGGATGAGGACTTTCCTGTTGTCCTGGAAACTCTACGTTGCTGTATGCATACAGGCGCACACACGCACGCACGCACGCACGCACTGTCTTCCTCTCTCTGACTCACTCCACAATGAACTTTCCGCCCGTTCTTTGACGTTTTATGAGCTTACTTACTGCTTTTCTTGTTAATGAGGTGGGGTCAATACGAAATTACGGGAAAGGCTGACTGGTCAGTTTTTCAAATTCTCGGCTTCATAATTGGGTGGAAGAATAGGTTACTGGACAAGCAAGATTGGTGTTCTCGCAAGTTTGCCGCAATTAGGCTGCACTTGAAGGGCAGCAGAGCGTGAAAAACGGGAGAGTGCTCTTATCGCGTATAGTAGAAAATGACGGACCGTTTCTCCCTTTGTTTCTCTAGTCATTTTGTTTTTAGATTTGACGTAAGCACGCGCAAACGCTCGTTTGCCGTATTCTAGCCGTAGCGTGTGAACGACAGCGCAGTTTAGTCGCGAAAATATTTGCAACTGCGGGTGCTTCCCAGCGACGCTCCTAGGCTTGCGGTTTCACAGACCGCACGTCCTCTCGACTTGTGCCACATATTTCACATCTTGCCGCTGACCTTGACTAATATAAGCAACCTCGCTGTTGATCTGTTCTTCTCTGACACAGGAAAGTGACATGGCGATACTCATGAAATCTGCACTTAAGTATATAAAGTGAAACCCCACTTTGGCTAAAACGAAATGTACACAGAACACTTAAGTTTACAAGTTCGCGAACGCTATGGACGCGGCTTAAATCTGCGCGTTGAGCGTAATCACACGTGGGCTGGTCGCCTCTAAACTATAATTTAGCTGTACAAACCAACAGGTGTTATGAAGGTGTTAAGACGTTCGTAGTACGATACACACAACGCAACTAAGGCGCAACTAAGGCGTTTTCCCGAAACGTAAAAACGTTTCGGAAAAGGAGCGTCCGCTGCTGCTGGGGTGCTATTTGCAAAACGTGGCGTTCTTACGAGCGCAACGCCGTTACGTACATTACGTACGTAGTGCTAAAACTCGCTATAGGCCGCGCGCCTTCAGTAATGCTATGTTTAGAGTCAGCATCAGCTGGAATGTTCTCGTACAAAGCATTCCAGCAGGAAGACTTAATTCCAAGGAACATGGACGCTTGAAATGATGGAAAAACTGCTCAACAGGAAGTGTCCCTGGAACCATTCCTTCCTCAACAACTTTTGAGACAGTTGTGTATAACGTAAGGTGTTTGTTTGAAAACGGAACCTAACGTTTATATCATTTGCCTCGCCCCTGGCAAATGTTGACGGTGGTTTTTAGAGCCGCGAGCGAAGGCTCTAGATTAGAATAACCGAAGCAAGCGACTTAGAGAAACACCTTGTGCTTACAGCACAACTCGAGACGGGGCCGTTTTGGCAGCTGTCTCCCGTTACATTGCAGTCGGCGCTTCGATACAGGCCGGCCGAGACCAGGAGAGGCGCACGACAGCTGCGAGCCGGAGAGCCCGCCCTCTCTTCCAGTCGTTCGCCCTGGCTGTCAACTGGGCGCGCACATAGCAGCGGTGGCAGCCAGGAATAAAGGGCCCGATAAGCCGCGGGCGATCCAGGAAGCGAGCACGACGCAACCACGCTGTCGGAAAGCAAAAGACGACGACAACAACAGCCGGCACTCTTTCCACTGTCAAAGACAAAAGCCGGCTGCCATAAGGTTACTCGGGGTGCCTGTGTGTATCCGAGGGTTTCGGGTGATGTTGAACATCGAGCGACGCCCGCTATGGTATTCCTGCTGGCGCCCTCGCGGAGGAACATTCTACGTACTACGTAGGATGCGAGCGGACAAGCAACAAGGTGTATAGGCTCATTCCAATGGCACTTGGCCGGTGCTACATGCCGCATATCGTGCAGATCCCGACGCGCTCTTGAGGACGGAAGCAAGGTCTCGACGTTGTGTGAGCGCATGTCGTATTCTGACGGTCCGCGCCGCCTCGGCCACCGATTCGTGTTGCTTCTGTGCGCGTTTCCCGAATTGGTTCTTTGTTTTTTTTTATCCCAAAATGGACACGACGAAGAGGAAGAAGACGAAAATGAAGTGCAGCCCTGAAACGTATAAGAAAGGAATTTTGTTCTGGCGTAGGATGTTTCCTAAGGCTTAAAATGCGTAGTATGACCTCTGGCGGCAGGGTTGGGTAGATACGTATGCAAATACAGCGTGCACATGTCATGCTCGTGTTGCATGGCGTGTACACCAGCATCATATTTAATAATTGCGTTTGTTTTACGAGGCAAAACCATGATATGACTATGAAGCGTGCCATAGTGCTGAACAGTAGGCGGCACAGCACCGCCTAGTGCTCCTTTTTTTTTTTTTTTAGAGGCTCTGACCTCTCCCAGCATACGGCATCAGCAGCCCCGCATCATAACAACTGTGTCACCGTGGCGG
Organism: Hyalomma asiaticum; assembly: GCA_013339685.2. Classification (NCBI taxonomy): domain Eukaryota; kingdom Metazoa; phylum Arthropoda; class Arachnida; order Ixodida; family Ixodidae; genus Hyalomma; species Hyalomma asiaticum. The sequence goes on along the minus strand of CM023485.1, from coordinate 102,414,480 downwards.
TCACTCAACCATGGTACCCGCTGAAGCAGCACTCAACGTAATTCTGCTGCTTTCTTCCATATTATATATACCGGGTGCTGGTGTTCGCGTATGATTGTAAAGGCGTATCTTTGTATGTACACGCATACCTCGCACACGATCGCACAAAAGTCTTATACGTATAATTAGAATCGAAAAGTGACCTGGTGTCGTCGAAGTCGACGTAAGTTGTGCACCGAAAATAGTATGGCATGAAAGAAGGTCTATTCGTTGATATAGCACGTATAACTATTGGCGGGGCGTTGCAAATGCATGACTAACGTGACTGACAGGCAATGGCACCATCGACGTGACACGGTAGTCATTTATGCCACGATTGGGATAGTAAAGTGACCCGTGGCGCATACCCGAACTTCTGGGCCATGGATATGTCGGTATGTGCGGCAGGTTATTGAATATTAGCCTTTAGGGCGCATGTGGCTTTCGCAGTCCTACTGGCATGGGATAACGGATCGGCGTACTTTATTTGCTCTTTTTTGCGCAGCACTCCAACGATGAGAACGAGACATTAAGAAACCAACACAAGCGCGAAGGTTAGCTTTCAATGGCATGACGAACAGGAGTTTTATGTGTGCATATACGTATAATAAAAAAGAATGAATTTAAACGAGGGTTATCACGGCGGTGCGTGCCTGAAGGAAATATCACTTTTAAACAGCGCTTAGTTTATCAGGGAGGAAACAGATTTAAAAGCGTGGAATGCGCATTCTCTTTAAACGAATGTGCTCAGTGAGCGTATAACGTTGCCAATCAAGTGAAGGAACGCCGGCCCGTCGTACTTCCGTAGCGTAGACGTGGAGCAGAACGTTTCCGGTAGCTGATTCATCGTGAGTCGCGCCACCGTCTATGTATATCTTGATTACATTCTACTTCCTTCACACCATCAAATATTGGAGCTGCGAACGAAGAAACGCAGGAGCAAAGTCAGTTTCGCACACAAGCTTGAAGAAGCAGGTTCGATTGATGACCGCGGCAGAAGCATTTCAATGGTGGCGAGATGCACGCTAAGAAAACACCAGATGCTGGGCCATAACTAGGTTCTGCTTAAGGTGACAGAGATAGCCAGGAAAATAGATTTTTTAGCAGCGAAGCTGCCTAAGCTGGCAAATGTTTAGTCCTGTCACTAAACGTGTGCGTCCTGTCACAAAATATGAGCTTGAAATGACCTTGCATAGCAACTCAGAGGCGCTAAAGCTACCGGTATAACCTTGTATGGCCTCGAAATCATGCTATATGACGTAATATGGCGTCACAGCGACACGTGACAGGAAGAAAATGACGATCAAGAAGAAGGTGATGATGATGATCGGCCAGCTTCGCTGTGATCTTGCCTTGCGCGGCCTAGCGGAAGCTGCGTACTCTTTCGTCTCGTTTTTTGGCTATAGGTGGCGTTTTAAGCGGGACATCAGAGTACGGTGACCTTCATAACAATATCGGGATTTTGGCAGGGACACCAGTTATTTCGCACGTAAAACCATACAAACCTCTCGAAATGACGAATAACTAGGCTGTCGTAGTTTGGATTAGATCAGACTGAATTATGGTTTATCGCACCCGTACGTTCGAAGCATAAGCCGGTGTCACACGGTCATTTTTAATCGCAATCAACGCTGACTGGGATCCAACCTCTTGATCGCGATCAACAGTAGTCGCTGAGGCACGTGCGAAACTGATCCGCGTTGAATTTGATGCCGTCGTCAGCCACATCGCGATCAGGGGGCCTGATCGCGATGCGTATATTGCGATGGCCTTGACCCTGACTGGGCCTCATTGCGATTAAAGTTACCGTGTGGCAGCACCTAATCCGGATTGGCGTTGATCGCTAGCACACGTGCCCGTGTGACACAGATATAAGACCACGCACTGAGCTGCTTAATGCTATCGTCATAAGTATTTTACCCATAAATAATGACGTATTACACTGTAGGCACCGCCAAAGCTTATGACGTCACACGTGATAGTGCGGGAACCGAAGAGTATTTGTCCTCACTTGTACTTTTGCGCATTTCCTAGCTTAGCAAGCGTCTTCTGTGCGCTAGCATAGTGGCCTTGGTAATGGGTTAAGCTGACTGAATAATACGAAAAAAAAAATCGTTTTTTCACCTTAGCGCCCCTTGAAAATTCATCCGGTCTCTCTCAGTGCTCGCTCTCTGTCTCATAAACCACGCTGTGGGTTTGAAGACGTTCACTATTCGATGGAGGTGCAAATGCTAGGGACCCGAGTACTGAGTGATGTGAGTGCACGTCAAAGAGCCCCAGGTGGTCGCATTTACGGATTCCTCCTCTACAGGTTTATCTCTCCCATGTACTCTTTCATTTCCTGTCACAGGAGTCACCACGACTGATTGGCACAGTATTCAGGCTATGTTGAAACAAAAGTGTCGCAGGGACCGTTTTAGTTTAATATTAGTACATTACGTAGTTAGCGGACAACCTCGTTTCGTCGGAAGCATCCCAACTGAGTAGGTTTTGATGTATTTCTATCTTTCACAGACAAATGGGTGATTCGCGAAATCCGGCCTTCCTGCGGTAAAAATGCGACGAGAACATAGGGACGAATACAAAATCAAAGCAAATAAAAGTTTAACACGCGTGCCTGTTTCGTTTCAACTTGTGCGCAGGTGAGAGAACCTGAGCCAAATTCATCATATTTGTTACGTCTCGCTCACGTAATTAGATTTACGAGAACGCTTCACATTTACGAGCCAAGATAACGTGTCTCGTTATCGTTCCACGAATCTGGAGTCGCATGAGTAACAAGTCAGCGTGCGGCACTCTCGTTTGGCTGGCGCAGCCTGCCAGCCTGCCGCAAGCAGTTATTTTTGATCGGCGGAGCGCCGGTCCGGAAGACGGGCCGCGCCGCTCCGGTGCCAAGAAAATTTGTCAACAGCTTCAGCGCGTTTACGAAGCGGGAAGCCGTGCTGACGAGTGCCAGCTCTCTGCGGGAGGCACCAAGGGCGGAGCAATGACTCGTACTCGCATTATGCGCGCCGGTGCCGTATGCGCCGGTATTATGGGTGTGTGCGAATGGCGAATTTTTGAGCCGAATGAAGTTTGCGAATAGTAATATGATCGCTGAGGTTTATGTGTCAGAACCACGGTATGATTACTGATTGATTTCTAAGGGTTTGACGTTCCAAAGCCAGCCATGATTATCAAAGACGCCGTAGCGGCGGGTGTTCGGAAATTTCGACCACTTGAGGTTTTCTAACGTGCACTGACATCGCAGAGTACACGGGCCTCAACATTTCGCCTCCATCGAAATGCAGGCGCCGCGGCCGGGATTCAATCCCGCGAAGTTCGAATGAGTAGCCGAGTGCCATAAAGCGGTGTTAAGATGAGGTATTATCGAAAAAGAAGGAAAAAAGAAACGAAAAGTAAACGCCTGCCGACTTTATATATATATATATATATATATATATATATATATATATATATATATATATATATATATATATATATATATATATATATATATATATATATATATATATATATATATATATTTCACATCAGCAGGCGGTTGCTCTTGCTTTTTTGTGTGTGGGCGGCTGTATGAGCTTCATTGTGAAAAAGGCTCTCAGTGGTGGCCAAAGCTTAATTTTATATATGCAACCAATTACAGTTACCAAATAGTTCTACGTAGTAGACGGGCAAGCGTTTTTGCCTCCACCGAAAATGCGGCCCCCACGGCCGGAAGAATCGAACCCACGTCTTTCAGGTCACCAGCGAAAGTACCGCAGCACCATGGCGGACATAAGGAAAAAATCTAATGCTAATAGAGCATCGACGGAATCGAACAGAACATGGAATAATTTTGACGAATTGTCTAAAATCCGGCAGACAGGCAAAGAACTTCATTTATCAAGGTCCCGAGACGTACTGCTCTAGAGCATGGCTGCAGGACGCTCCCACGTGGGGACGAGTAGGCCGCGCCAAACCGCCGCATCGCAGGCTTTCTGGACAGCCCAAGTTTGCCATGAAAGCTCTGAACGCAGGATGGCGGAGCTCCATTCCTTTTGCGTGATGTGATTGGGTCCCTGTAATGAGGGCACCGCCAGAGCATGTGGTCTAGATTGCAAACATCTCCTCAGTAGGGGCATGTAGAGTCGAAAGGATCTGGAATTATCAAATGAAAAAGGGTCAGGCTGGCACAAGACTGTCTGAAGCATGCGTAAAGTGTACGCTATACGTCTGGCCAGTTTGCTGTTAGGATATGTGCTCCTACCCAGGTGATACTGCTTAGTGATATCGTTGAAAGTGGTAAGTGTGTCTCGAAACTCGAGAACCGCAGACTCTGAGCACGCCCCTGCTCTTGCACGGCGAATTAGTGCGCGCGCTTGGTAGTGGGCGATATGCCATTGAGCTTGGGCAAGGAGTCAAGGTGGGAGTCGAGATGCTCCGGAAACCACGTGATTGTGTGCGGAGAGATTGTCTTGTCCTTCAGAATGTTGTGAACCATGTTGTGAACCATCTCGGAGATAGACCTTGAAGCGAAAACCCTGACAGACTATCTCGAATCAGTGAAGATTTGTGCTCTGGTGTTATCTAGGAGTGATATATATCAACAGCGGCTTGCTCCTCTCTCGATGGAATCGAGCACTTCAGAGAAGCCGCATTCACTGCCTGTTCGCTGTGACCAATGATGACAGTGGCGAAGTTCGATGACTGTTCATATTGGGCTACGTCGACAAAACATGCATAACGGGGATCGTCTTCGATGCTCTTGACGGGGGCGAGGGTTCTTGTCCTGCGCATTCCTAAGTTCTGTTGAGGATGGACATTACGAGGAAGAGGTGCGGCTCGTATGTTGTTCCGTTGGTCTTCTGATATTTGACATTTCCGTTCTTCCGTGAGGACAGTGTAGACCCCAATAACCGCCAGGATCTTTCCAGCCGGTGTAAGTTGGGCTGACAGCTGTGCCGGTGTAAGTTGGGCTGACAGCTGGCTGACAGCCAGTTGGGCTGACAGCTGGGCCTTGATTATCTCGTCCAATGTGTTTTGCATTCCAAGTTACATGAGGAGGTCCGTGCTCGCTCGTTACGGAATGCCTGATACTCTTTTGATACTCTTACTGAGGAGCGCGTTAAATTCTTTCTTCTCGGAGTTACACAAATAGTGCATGGTTGCCACATAAAATCTGTGTCTCGTGAGGAAGGCGTGAAATAACCTGAGGAGGTTGTCTTTCTGAAGGCCTCTACGCCTGTTGATGAGCCTGACCATATTCTCACTCTTGGCTGTGATCTTGTTGAGCGTCGCATTGTTACTTTCATTGCATTCGATCAACATACCCAGGACACGGATGGTGTGTACTCTGATGAAAGCACAGCCACCTTTATTGTAGAGTTTGATACCTACTTCAGACGACGGTTTCGAGCCTCTAGGTTTGGGACCTCTCCTTACTGGCCGGTAGAAAAGGAGCTCAGACTTGCTCCGGGAGCACCTAAGCTCCGTACCTTTGAGGTGCATCTCTGTTTGATCTACAGCCTCCTGTAAGCCTGATTCAGCACCTACGCTTCCTCCAGTGAACTAGATTGCGATGTCATCGGCGTAGAGCGTGTGATTGATCTCTCCTATGTTAGCGAGCCTTTCGGATAGTTTCTTCATTGCAATGTTAAAACCAGTGGCGAGGCAAGTTCTTCTTTGGGCGTGCCTCTTGGGCCCAGACTGAAATTGTCGCTCTTGCAAATGACGACGACCATGTTTGCGCCTTTGTGTTAACTTTAGCATTAAATACTAAAATACAGCAATAATACAGTGTAAGTTCGTATCCACTTAACTGCGTAGAAAGCGCGAATCCTCGTTGTAAAGACGGTGAAGTCACGCTTCTCGAGCGAAGCAGGCCGCTGTACCACGTAGTAAGCTCTCAAGTTTTAAGCCCGTAACAGGCCGCGTAAGCTAGATTTTGTTGCGAGCTCTGTGAATCAGTTCTTTCAGTGGTAGTTCATTCCTTCCTCTTGTAAATGACAGCGATTATGCAAAGGCGATGATATAAATAAATAAATAAATAAATAAATAAATAAATAAATAAATAAATAAATTAGAGAGTGGCGCACCTGAAACAGATACATCTAATGTTACAGAGACTTTCTGTTACAGAGCAGAACCCCCTATGAGATTACAGAAAATTGAAAAACAGAAAACTAACACGACGGACATTTTCTGGCAGAGCAGCGGCCGAGAAATTTCCTGTTATTTTTTTTCACGAAAAAAAAAAAAACCGGTCCGGCGGGATATACCAGGATAAGTTCACCTTCAGGGGCCTTGGTAATCGGTGGCGTAAATTCTAGAAGTGGAATCGATTTTATGTGTGCACAGTGTATCCAGCTAGTTCTTCGCCGTCCCAGCCAGTTTAAAGGCAAACGACCCCGTCCCTACTCATATAGGCTAAGTAATGATGCATCAGCGCGTGACAGCGGCTGTTTATTTTTCATGGAATGATGATGATGATGCTGCTGCTGCTGATGATGATGATGATGATTGTGTTTCGGTTAGGAAAGGACGTTAATTTCTGCAGCCCATGTAGGGAGCACGGCTAAGCGTCCGTGGGGGTGGGGGAAATGGAGTGAAAGAGATAGAGAGGAGAGAAAGGCCGTAGTGGAGGGCTCCGGAAATGTGGACCACCTGGGGTTCTTTAACGTGCACTGACAACGCACAGTACACGGGCCTCTGGCATTTTCGCCTCCATCGAAAATGCAACCGCCGCGGCCGGGATCGAACCCGCGTGTTTTGGATGGCAGCTGAGCACCGTAACCACAATTTCATGGAATATGTGCATAACGTAGAGCAGTTTAACATGAAGAAACTTTAGTGAGCTCAATGCGGCTAAATGTGGACCGTCGCGAGCTGGCGCAAACGCCTCGTAAAGGGACTGCGAGGCCCAGCGAACGCTTCTCAACGTTTAGCACCGAGGAAAAAACTTTTATTGATTGCCAGGTCTCTGGCTAAGCGGGTGGGATCCACGATCAGCGTAAATACGTTCACGTCGAACCACAGACGGTGGCAGACGCGGCACGCGCGGCATCCGCTTGACGCCGTCCGACCTTATTGCTATACTACACTATGCGTTTGTGCAAAGCTTCGCGCCATGAGTGATGAGAGGTCGGATGCTCTCATGATGCGCATAGCTTTGCGAGACGCTGTGCACCGGACGAATCAACGCACACTGCCTTTGTCTTCTCCTCCTTCTTCTGCTCGAACACGTGCGCCCGCCAACCGTAGTTTCGTCAGTGTCTAGTAATGGGCTGAGGCATTGGCTGAGGTCATGGACGTAAGAGAAGAAGCGCGCGTCAGAACGCCGCAGATTGGGCGTAAAATTGTACGGGAACATTCGGGGACCTGAACTAATGCTGATGATAGTTTTGTGATACACACATCCATTATGAGAGCCTGAAATGTTTAACATTTAAAAGAATTAGGAAAAATGCCTTAGGGAACATAGGAGAACCAAAGCTCCGGTGCGCCAACAGATTTAGCATTGGACGGAACCGCCTTCTAGTTCCACACAGAACTAGACCTTGCATGCACAAACCACGAGTAAACTGCACGAAAAATATTTATGATTATTGTAAACGCGCTGGAGAGGGCTTCAACTACGAGCTTTCTTCTCTCGTCATAGTGCAGACCGTAAGAACTGCCTTTTACACACATTGGAGAATTGGTGCTACAGAAGTCTCAATGTCCTCTCATAGACCGTTCGTCATGCTACTGCACGCAGGAATGACTGCGCGGTCACGCGATCACGCGTGCACTGCCGTAACTGATTTCTCCACAAGACCTCTGTCACTATAGATAGATACACAAGGTGCATGCACATGAATGCAACCATGCCGAGCAGCACGAGAGCACCCCGCGCAGTCAGACAGGTTCATCCCCGAGCAAGATCCTGTTCCTGACACACCGGGTGCCGGCAGACGCGTACACACGGACACACCGCGCATGAGCTCGCGAAAGGAAATAACCAGATGCCTCGGGTTTCACGAAACGACATAGCGAGGCCCCTCGTCGGTGGCCTTCGTCGTGCATCTTCCAGACATCGACTATATAGGGGGCTACGTTGCGCGCTCCTGGACCGCCGCGAGCTGGCGCAATCCATAAGGGCTGTTTCGCCGACGGCGATCGGTATTTGGTGAGAGCGCGGCGATTTATGTCTTAGTTACGTGACTCTGCGCCCAAGCGCGACGAACCGGACCGACGGGATATACCCGGATGGGTTCACCTTCGGGGGCCTTGGTAATCGGTGGCGCAAATTTGAGAAGTGGAATCGATTTCGTTCGGCCACAGTGTATCCACTAGTTCGCTGTCTCAGCCAGTTTAAAGGAAATTGATTCCGTCTCTACTTATAGAGGCTAAGTAATGATGGATCAGCGCGTGATAGCGGCTGTTTTTCACGTGCAGTATGTGCATCGCGTAGAGCAGTTCAACATTCTTTAGCGTGCTAAATGCGGTAGCGAATGTAATTGTGGCAATAAAGCGTGTATAGAAAAGCCGATATAAGTGGCTGGATTTGGCGAGGAAAGAGTGCTTGAAGAGCCGGAGAACGCGCAGTAGCAATATCAGATAACTAGAATGGATCGACGGAATTATGCATAGAACGCAGCGGATGGCGGTGATATTGTCCCAACTAAGTCATATTCGTCTGCGGAATTTAGCCAAGGGTGTCAACGTCGATAATTCGTACGGCAGCCCAGATTAGGTTGCCTTTCACCAGCATGTGAAACTGCACAGCTCTTTATAGAGATGACGTGCAGTCATGAGTGTGGTGGGAGTGGGCGAATAAGCACGGTACTCTCATTGCGGGCGCTCCTGAAGAGCTTCACACACACGTGAGGTTCTTTGACGTGAACACAGATATGACATGCATTATAGTATTAAACGCGAAGCATTTTTTTGTCAAACTTGAGCAACATTGACCGTGTCCGCCAATCTATCTAGTCGCCTTCATCTCGACGGCCTCCTGATCGTCTGATTCACTTGGTCATACGAAGATTGCGATGGTGCGGCACGAATGCATGGAGAAAATAAATGATTGATCTACACACCACCAAAACGATTGGCACGTCAGCCACGTCAAGATCAACGACAATACGGTCGCGTGTTACTCATACCCGCAGTGCTAGGCCCTGGTCTTGCGGGCGTACGCCACAGACGCTTGACTATTGACAGTACAGCTTGTGTTGAAAAAAGACCACCCAAAATTCTTGTTTAAAATTTCATGAGAAAACACTTTACGTTGGTTAAACAAGAGAAAGACATGCCCGTTGTTGTAGCTTGAAACGTAGACATAGGAAGCGGACAAGCGTCAACCTACCGCGTGAACCCAGGACACCGAGGGCCCAAGCAAGCGTGCTACCACTAGTGCACTTGACTTTTAGGGGCGAAGCTCCTTAAAGCGGCACCCGTTCGTCCCTCGTCGTAGTCGTAGTCGTAGTGCGTAACCAGTCTTACGCTTTGACCTCCAAGGTGGTGCCGGTGGGAGATTTCTCCTGTGCGTTGTTGAACAATAAAAAAAATTCGCAGCGTGCGCGTTAACTGAAAGCCGAATTCTTCTGTCTCTCATTCCCCATTAGCAGCCATTGGCATGTTCCAGTAGGAAACGTTAGTAGAAGTAGAAATGTTAAAAGCCGACTTCTGCTGTCTCTCATTCCCAGTAGCAGCCATTGTTTACCTCCAAGGTAGTGCCTGGTGAGATTTCTCCTGTGCGTGATTAAACAATAAAAATTTTGTTCAAAACGCCGTTGAATGATGAAATAAACCAACGAAAGACGCCAGATGTTTTCTAAAAACAAAACGAAAAGACGCCAGATGTTTCTAAAGCAAAACGAAAAGACGCCAGCTGCTTAACGAAAGACGCCAGATGTTTCTAAAGCAAAACGAAAAGACGCCAGCTGCTTAACGAAAGACGCCAGGTAAAGCAATGGTGTAAGCAGTGCAAGAACCACTTAGCTTACATTTCACCGACCACAAAGCGGTCATAATGAAAGGACAACGGAAACCAGCAATAAAAGTTTGATAAAACATTTAATCAATCGTTTCACGTCATTTTTATCGGGCGAATTAACGGAAGAAATTTCACGGTTTAACCGATGATTACTTCCAGGAGCTCCGCCCAATCTCATCATCATTCACCTCGTGGATCTGCCGTCAATTTTTTCCCTCCCTTTACTAATCGCGAATGTCCCTATCACATCAGCAGTTGCGGTGATGGTGCTCGCGCTCCGTTTTCACGTAGACGTTGATCTATATACTCGTAACATTCAGCTGAATGAGAAATAGTTCGGCGTTGGCAAATTCCTCGCTGATTCCTTCGCGCCACATGTATTTCCGAAATGCCGCCGTGACCAATCGTATTTTTCACTCTAGTGCTGAAATGCAAAAGCCAAGACAAGGGTCGAATGTACGACCTCAAGCTGAACGGGACACTGACATATCATGTGGGACACTGCAACGGGTCAAAAATTTTCCGTCCCGCTAAAATGGACACTATGTATATGTTTAGTTGCAAGCTAGGCCTCTAGTGTCGGTAATGTAAGCATTGAAGATTGGTGCATAGCGACTGGAGAAAGGCCCCGCCACGGGGGCTATGGTACTCGGTTGCTGATCCGATCCGAAGGCCGCGGCGGCTGCATTTTGATGGAGGCGAAATGTTGAGGCCCGTGTACTGTGCGATGTTAGTGCACGTTTAAGAACGCCAGGTGGTCAATACTTCCGGAGCCCTCCACTACGGCCTCTCTCATAACCATACCTGGTTTTAGGACGTAAAACTACAGTGCCTATAGTAAAACTCCAGAAATCGATCGAACAGCTGGAGAAAGAGCGCCGAGAAAAGATAGATGTTCAGAGCGCCAGCGTTCATATACACAGACCACGAAGCCTGAGACGTAACTCCGATTAGATGACTATCGCAATGACGGGGTCAGTGGCCCCCGAGACGCACTCCATCTGGGGCTTCATGAAGAGAGGCCGCGGAAAATAAGTCTAGAAGAAAAGGCTAGAACGAAGGAAAAACAAACGCTTGACAAGGTGACAGAAACGGGACAGGTCTCGTGCACACGCGGGCCCACGTTCTGAACTCCCCCAGACACTGGGCAAAGCCGGGCCGAACGCTTAACCCCCCCTTCTTCGTGCATCACTGCTGCTCGTGAACCGCGAGCTCGACACGTGCGGCACAAGGGTCCGTCGGCTCCCCTAGTCCGCGAAGACAAACAGCTGTCCGCGCGAGAAGGTGCCGTGCCCGGCCGGGATGAAGAAGGTGTAGAGGTACACGCTGTCTCCGTTTTCCCGGACACGACAGCGCAAAGGGGGGGATAAAGGTAGGGAGGGCGGTACATCGTTACGGCAAGGGGTGCGAGAAAACTGCGTAAAACAAAAGAAGACGGCGCTCCTGTCGGGGCGGTGACGACGGGCGTGCGAGAAAGTATTCCACCGCACGGTCGGCAGCCGACGACGACATGTGGCCTCCACGCCTCGCGCTGCCGCCATAACTCAGCGGTACACGCACAACTCCGCGACGCCCTTTACCATCATCGCTGCCGCCTGCTGCGGTGGGTCTAGCGCGAACGCATAACGGACGCGCTTTGTACGTGCATCTCGCACGTGCAGTGGTGTTCAACGGAGAGGCACGTGACGATGGCTTTTGGCCCTTGTGCGTCCCTTTTGCGGTGGGGCCCGCACGTATGGCGTTTCATTGACTATCCGCCCGGGGACCAGCCGAGAAAGATGATGCACTGCACCAATGAGCAGCAGTAGGACCTGAAGTGGGGCATGTGTTGTTAACTGCGCTTCTATGGCGTTTTAGTTTCTGGCGCTCGCAGATTCGAGACAGAGAAGGCTGTAGTTGTTAGTAAGGAGCAGCACCTACATTTCTTTCCGCTTACCGCAACGTCAAGAAACTGAAAATTAAAGTACACAAGGAAGCACGGACTACTAATTTAACCCCGGTTCTGTGCGTGTGTGTTTCTCCTGTGGATTTACGATCCTCCATTGCGCGCAGGAGAACACCACGTCCCAACATTCTACGTTAACTTGCCCAAGAACAAGTACTCCTTGTCACGGTTTCGCCTCGAGGGCGAAGGAATCTCGTATGTGACTACGAAAACTAGTAGAAAACGTTTCTCAAGTGATTAACTTACGCCATCTAGATATGCATTCGCTCGCGAAGTTGAGTCAAGCAAGTTGGAAGTATGACGAGAAGCAGTACTGCGGGAGCGACGTGCGTGCAGCGTCACATTGCATTGTCCATGATTGCTTTCGCTGACGCTGCCATATGCACACGGATCACGGGTATTGATTGTTTAGTATCGCGAGGTACCAGGTTGAAATAAGTTCTTAGAATACGGGGTTGGGAGGGGGTAGTCCTAAGCAAATTTATTTTATTGATGATTTATTTATGATACCCTCAGGGTCAACAGACATTACAGAGGGGAGTGGTAAAACATTAAAAACAATATTGTAAGTAGACAGAGGAATAATAGTTAATGACAGCCACAGTATAGCATGAATATACAGCAGAAGTATACATATTAGAAAAAAAAGTCACAGTTTCGCCGCAAGGGCGAAGCAATGAATACGATAGCAAGAAACAGTAATGCTATACGAAGTGAGGCTCGCAGCTTCAGGAGCAATATTAATTGTAGCAAACATGCACTTGCGAAGTGAGCGCCTCCCGTGGGCAGCGCGTGCTGGCACGAAGGGCTTCACACGTTGTGTGTCACAAAGCTACACAGACAAAGGTAGGGGAGGCCGCTAAATGAACAAACAGAAGATGAGCGCGAGCTATCAATTGAAGCACGCACGAAACGAGCGCGAATAAGCCGTCACAATGAATACTCTCAGTTTGAACAGCGCTCCTGTTGAAAAGGCGGCCAAATCAGCGAAGGAAACTAGCGTGCTTCAAGTGTCGCGATGTGACACTTGATAGTTCGCGTTCATCTTCTGTTTGTTCGTTTAGCGGCGTCCCTCGACTCGAGTGACTTTCGTACGCTCCCGTAACATCAGCGCGGACATCACGGTGAAAGCTCGGAACATCCCTCTTCCTCTCACCACGAGACAACCGCGCGAGCAGACAGCGCAAGGGCAAGGTTCTCCCTGCGCAAATATTAGAAGAAGCGAGCGAGCTGGCCGACGACTTTTAAATGCGCCCGTGGCGCTCCTCGCGCCATCTGGCTGGTAATGAAGAAAGGCTTATAAGCGTCTGCCGTCTCTGAGTCCTGCCAGCGGTAAAGGGTGTGTATATAAGGCTCGCCGTTAGCTCCCTGAAGGATCTGCTCTTTGTGGCGTAGTGGTTAGCGCCACGCGCTGCGGAGCGAGAAGTTGCTGGTTCGATTCCGCGCTTCGGAAGCATTTATCTGAATTATTTTTCTTTTGGGCTTTTATATATATATACATACTTATACATATACGGTGCATGACGGCGGCGGCGACGGGGACGGCAAAATCCAGCCGAAACTGTCCGTATAATTGCTATCGCAATGAAATAACAACGTTTCGAAATATACAATAATAGCTATTACAAGGCAAGGTACAACAGGTAAGCGTGCAATGTATTATTTGTGCAAGTATGGCTATCAAGTTGCAAAATACAACGAGGTTGACAAAAAAATAACGGTTAACAAAGTCACAAATCTGTCATGATCTGAAATAGTTGCCAGTGATTTCTCATATGATGATCGTCGTGCCATGTAGTGTGGTGCGCAAAGATTGCATAATAGCGATTTTGTCATTTCGCAAATAAGGACGGAAATGAGAATTGTGATGCTACAAAAAGCTGTACGATCTGCGCACATTAGTTGGCACTGACACTCTTGTGCAGGAAGTAGGAAACTGCTGTTCTCACAGAAAAAGGTTGACCTGAAATGCTGGCACATTCTAGCCATACAGATGAACTAAAAACGTCTTCACGGCGCCTCATAAGCAGCCGATTTAGGGTAGAGTAGTTTAACCAAGCCCGCCCGGCTATATGAATGGTTCACCGGCGTCTCAGTTATCGATGTCGGCGCTGCTTTAGACAAGAATTATGAGCCAGAACGGCTCCTCGTTATCAGATGTAGGACCGTTCCACATGCATCACGGTTGAGGTCTCGCGCCGCACCGTGCATATGATAAAGTGAGGCAGAAATATAACTCGCATAAATATGAAGTGATAGATAAGACACGTCGTCCACCTGAAGAGAGCCTAATTTATTTTCACTGCGAGCGCCCATGCGCAAATAGGCACAGGGAGAACATTAGTGACTTATTCTTGAGACTGACGTTTACGTCGCTACGTGAATGTGTCCTCGAGCCGCATCCTTAATGATCAATGAAGTGGATTATAGTTCTTACTTTAGCCTCACAGTTAGGGTTATATATATATATATATATAATGACACGCTTGGTAAAAGGCAGTAACCGCGCTGGTGCCGTGGCCATAACAGTCGGCTGCTTACCCGAACTCGGCAGATCGTATCCTGGCCGCGGAGGTAGGATTTCGATGTATGCGCGGTATACTAGAGGCCCGCCAGCTGTGCGATGTCAGTGCACATTGACGAACCCAAGGTGGTGGAAATTTCCAGAGAACCTACACCACGGCGTCTCTAATAACCATATCGTCGTTTTGGGGCATAAAAGCAGAGAAATTATTATTACATTATCAGTACGGGTTAATAACATCTACGATCACTCAGCATAACGATCCCTAAATCTCTTGATGGCGTTCTTTCACACTGCATTGAGAACTTCGTGGCGACTGGGGTTACGGGCAAGGAATTTTGGTCGAATATGGAACCACATGAATTTCTTGCCAAATGTTCTTGCAAGCCGGATTCTCCGGCTCGAATTTCCTTGCGAAGACTACGTGAAGACTCCAAAGGCATGTGGCACACGGTGCTCAGTCAAGTGTTCTTGGCGGCGGTACTAAGAGGGTGCCGAATCGAGCTTCGCAGCGCACAGACACGCCTCCATTCAGCTCAACTTAGAAGGTGCGCTCGAGTGAACCCGACACGACAACGCGCTCGTTGAACAAGCGTGCAGGATTTATATGAATTTATACAGCCGGGCAACCGCGCCGCTTGTCTACAAGCCGGGGAGCGCACACGTCTAAGTTTAGTGGCTGGTTGACGCACCGCGAGTCAGCGCCTAGCTTTCCGCGCGTCCCCGGCGCATCAGGCGCGCTTCTCTCGCAGTCGGCATGCAGTGCAGTCCATCATGCGGCACGTCCCTCGCCACGCTGAGCCAGATCCATTCTGCGCACCGAGACCTTGTCGGTCCCCTTCGTTTTTCGCATCCCACACAGCCGGAGGATCCCGACGAAGCGCCCTTTGCTGTCACTCCGATGAAGATGGTATTAGCATCACGAGTGTGACGTCACCTGCTCCGCTCGGCAACCCCTGCACTCTGCTTCACTTTCCTCGCTGCGTCTGCGGCACCTACGTGCTTGGCATGTCACAATGAAAAGTGGGGCGGTTTTTCGTACAGACGACATGAAACATTAATTCTTCAGTACGATGCGGGGAAGGGGTGGGCACTAGAATGAACTGTAGCTCGAGGAGCTTTTTTTCCGCGCCTGAATACGCTTGTAGAAGAGCGTGCGAACCGCGTGCGCGCGGTATTCTACGCCTCAGCCGGGCATTCTGTCTTCATTCTTTGTTCCATTGAAACCGTTAGGTGGCCGGGTGGAAAACTTCAAAGCAGGAGCTTGACATCCTTTAAAACAAACAGTTACGTCTCCGGTGAAGTAGGTGTCAACAAATGGTGGCTACTCAAGTGACTAGTTCCATTTCTGAATTACACTGCGTCTTGAAAAGCAAGAGTAGTGCTTCCAGGGATACATTTGGTTTGACCGGATGAGAAAATTGCATCTATATTTGCAGTTATTAGAAAATTACATGTATTTTAGTATAATAATTATTTATGTTTACTGTTTGTAGAAAGTGAAAGTATACTTAACAGAAATTAAACAAAGTAATGTTTCTGTTCTTCTCCTTTTTTCTTGACATTTTCCTTATGACTTGGCTTTGGGCTTTTCGTGTTGCTGCGAGATGCATATATCTTGAATGTGTAGTAAGCTGCACTGCCTAGGTGAATAAAATTTGAAACTGATCGAGGCCACAAAGCGCTAGCCAATGAGCAGTGCATGTAAAGATTGATGTCGATTGATATATGTACGCACTGCTTCGACGTGGTCTTCAGGTGTACATACATTGTCGCGCGCAGGGATTCTTGACATTGAAGCAAACGTTTCCTGAGAGCCAATGACATGGACGACATGGCTAA
The DNA here is from genome assembly GCA_013339685.2 of Hyalomma asiaticum. Lineage (NCBI taxonomy): Eukaryota > Metazoa > Arthropoda > Arachnida > Ixodida > Ixodidae > Hyalomma > Hyalomma asiaticum. The sequence goes on along the minus strand of CM023485.1, from coordinate 102,398,190 downwards.
GTCGTTACTAATGGTGTCATCGCCTCATTTAAACTGATGCTGTCTGCATCTGTGCTGTAGGATTGATCCAGCGTTCGACAAAATGGGGCGGCTCTGGCGTCCATCGACTTATTCCAGCGAACTCGCCGCGTTTCTGCAGGAAAATGTATACGGCGGATGCATTAATTTAAAATGCCTACTGAACGGCCTTACCCCGTTCAATTCGCAATCAACCTTTATTGGTATGAAAGAAACATTATTTTTGCGTCATTAATAAGCAACATTTTTCATGCCAGCCGATCCATGGCTCGTCATAGCAGGAAGTACTTTCAGTCATTCACCGCCTTAAACTCAACATTGAAGCGTGGGAGCTGTTGGTGCGTTCTAGTATCGGAAAACGATACCATCTACCCCAACGACTATGCTTTAACAAACATCCCCGCAAACACATACTTAAAATTAGCATTATGAAAGTGTGGAAGTCAATGAAGCACTGGAGCTCGTAACGATTCTGTCACGCTTCCAGTGGATCACTCACTATTTGTTCAACGCCCCAACCAAAGACACGGCCTCAAGCGGGCTTTAAAATTTAGGGATCCGCATCGTGGATTAGGTAGCGAAGTAAGAGCTTTTACATCTCTTTCTCTCTCGCAGACTGCCAGTGGTCCTCTTGCAAAGGCGCCGGCAATTAATGCTCAGCGCCCGTTTCCCGAAAGCCCATCACTTTTCCGGAAGAGATGCCCTCTCGAAGTAATGCCAGCGAGCTGCTGTGATCGATTAGTCGATTCACGATATCATGTAAGCTGGGAGCGGACGAGCCTTCAGTGTCCCGGAACCCAGCGGCCTTCAACTGTTTGTCCCAGCTCACCGCACACTTCGGACACGCTCGTGGCTACGCAGACGAGCCTCCAAGGAGGTGCACGCGTAGTGCATGCGAGCCGCGGAGCCCAGCACCGCGGGGTCGGCACCCCTGCGACGATAAATAAAACGCGCTGCGCGGCATCACGACGGTGCGCTGAAGCAATGAATGGAGCACCCAGAGAAACACGTCCACAGCAATAGCAGCAGCGGGGCGCAGGTGCCGGTTGACAGGGAAGAAGCAAGGAGAAGCTTTATAAGAGGGGGGGGGGGGGGGTCGCCAGGACTCGGCGTGCCATGCGGTGCATGCTGCAGGACTCGGTCTCTTCTCTCCGGGAGGGACGCGGCGACGCTTCCATTTATAAAAGCCCGCGGAGCGCGGCATGCAGCCGGCCCTCATGCGGCGGGAGTTGATGCATCATTCCGAACATGGCCGCGGCCGCTTCAGCGGGAACTGAATCAAAACAAGCGGCGGACCGAGAAACGACAACAAATGGACCGGATCTCGAGTTCCCCCTTCATCTCCGTTTTTCATTCTTGCTTCTTCGCGTGCTGTCTCGTCTTGCCTTGTTTCGCAGTTTAGCCAGGAGCGGCAACCCTTTCGGGCGCGGGGTTTCCGCGCACTAGGAGCGTAGCTGCCGCCTCACTGGAGCCGCGGGGAGTCCTGTTGGAGGGACGCAACCATTGCATGCAGAACGTGGCAAGCAAGCTGCGGACGGATGCAGAGGAAAAAGAAAAAGCCTCGCTCAGCTTCGGTAGAAAAAAAGAAAGAGAGAAAAAGAGATACGAGAAACAAAACTCGGATTGGCGTAAGCGCCTTGCTCCTTCTATATATAATCTGTGGGCTGGGGAAGCGGCGGCCAAAACGACTTCCACGCGTCGCGCAGATTGAGCTAGCGGCGTTTCCGCGCGCGCGTTCGCCGGAGGACCGGGTGGTTAGGCCTAACGGCATCTCCACCCGCCGTCAAACAAACACGGCGCGCCGGCTGCCGCCTGCCGGCGCCCCTGGTTCGTCTTTCCGCGCGGCTGCGGCGTCCTTTTGGCGCTGTCGAAAGACGTTCGGGCCCTTCGGCACGGAACCGAGACCGATGCTACCCTAATGGGCCGCGGCGCGGCCCTTTGGGTCGGAACCACACGCCGCCGGCGAAGCTCTGTGACGGTTGTGGATCCACTCTGCAGACTGCCGCCTGCACTTCGGTTGGCATGATCACCCTGGAGCGGCGTGTTGAAAGAGGCGAGGTTCCTCAAACACGAAGAACAAGACACGTCGATTGCCTCACCATGCGTGAATATATAAACTGAAGCATCGCAGCCGTCGAGACTGATTTATCATATAACTTTACGCTAAGTAAACAAGAACGCAGAAAGAAACGCAATAAAGAATGCTTGTAACATTCATTCTCGCTTTTTTCTTTTTCAGGAATAATACAATTTTACTCATACACTGCAGATCCACAAAAGACATATTACTGAATTCACCTTTCACGCCAAACAGCAGGAACTTGAATTGTCTGCCCTAATCAATCTTTCTACGCTCCCACTTGGTCGGAGCGGAGTTCCACGACGCACCAATAAATTCACTGTCGATTGTCTTGTAGTAGGTTCACCTGCACAGCTACAATAAATTTTGAAGTAAACTCATGTACACGAAGTTTCCCATGAGGCCATATAAAAAGCGTTCCACAACAAGAATTACCAGTTAAGAAAGGAAATAGCCCAAGAGGGCTCATCTCCTAAGTTACGCTGGTTCCTATCCCCACCGCGACGGCTGCTTTCAAGAGGACGAAACGCAACAGCACTAGTGTAGTAGACTTAGATACGCGTTAAACAGACACTACAACACTGTTCCAATAGCGTCCTTACTACAGGAGCCTATTATCTTACGGATCCCCTGAAGCAATATTTTTCAAATCCTTCTGGCACGGGGCGTAGTTTAGAGTTTCAATTATTAGGAGAGTGCCCCTCTCCGAGGGTCCTATCAATTCTGTCTTAGTGCCCGAAGGCCGCACTAGAAGCTACGCAGAGGACGGTGCAAAGGGGCAAGAAGCTAAGTCACCATGCGGCATATTTCCACTTCTTCCTTTAAACGTGTTTGCTCACTTCCGTAAAGACGGCAATCGCGCCGCCATAGTCGCTGGGGAAACGTAGGTGACGCCGGGACATGGCGGCACCCCGCGGCGAATGTGTTAACTGCAGTAGCTACGGAGCACATAAAGCGTAAAGCGTAACTGTGACCACATAGGTAGCGAAACGGCGGCTTTGGAAACACCGATATGCATACGCAAGTTCTGCCATAGTGGGCCCAACTCAGCACGAGTGAAGTATAACCGACATCGGGTCGTGCACTAAAGGCCGCCTCACGTGAACGTAGAAGAAAACAATGCAATAGGAACCACGGCCGTTGACCGAGACCGGATATGGAAATTGATTGATATTGTGGGGTTTAACGTCCCAAAACCCGCTCTGATCATGAGAAACGCCGCAGTCGAGGTCTTCGGAATTTCCACCACCTGGGGTTGTTTAACGTGCACTGACATTGCACAGCAGCACACGAAATGCAGCCGCCGCGGCCGGGATACGATCCCCGATCCCGCGACCTTCGGATCAGCAGCCGAGTGCCACAACTACTAGACCAAGGTGCGCGGCGGGGCACCGGATATGGAAAGATTATAACATCTTCCTGTCGTTGGAAAGGTGGCGACATAGCCTTTCTTTGTTCATTGGACCCAGGATGAGCGACTAAATCATTCCTGACAACATTTTGGCGATCACCAAATAAGCAAATGCTAGTTCCGCATCAAGTTTTATGGACGTTCTCCTAATGTCGTAATTTGCCGGCAGAAGAGCAGGCGTCTTTCAGCTGCACTTCCGACGATATTGCGGATTTTCTGGCGCGTTCAGGGCACAATGTCTGACGTCAGGAGAGCTGAATCCAGATTGACTGTGCACTGAGTGAAGCACACAAAGTCGCACGCCATGCCTCCACTATGTCCACTGCAATGTCCCCCGTTATGAAGGAACACCTTCCTGATAATGGCAGAGTATGGCTTAGTGAGATCTTTTGTTCGGACAGTTGGTTTACGACTTCAGAAGGAAGAACCGTAGCGTACAATGGCACTAGCGCAGACAAGTACAAGCACCCATACCGTGTACTTGTTCGTCCTCGTGCCGTTCTGCACTACGGTTTTTTTCCTGCTGAGGTGGAATATGGTAATGTACGTGGGCCGATACGAACACCTGAGGCGATATTTAAAAAGCTTCCAAGTTTCAGCATCGTTCTACTAGTCCTACTAGTCTCAGCATCGTTCGCTCGTTCTACAAGTTGTGCCAAACTGGAAGCTAAGGACGTAAAAGCATCTGCTCGAACGAAGTTCCAAAATCACATAGGGTATTTTACCGTGTGGATACGCCTAAACAAACACCAGCGCGCCACAGTTCCGGCGCAAGCACTGATCGACGCAAAGAGCCGAAAGTCCGGTTGTTCTATGCGACCCAAGGGACGGCATGACGGCTAGAGAGAGGCGAAGAACTAACGTCGCAAGATGTGGAAGGGTTCCTTCGGAAACCCATTGGGCGCGAGGGAGGAGGAAGAGGCCGCCCGGAGAACGTTGGCCCTCCCAAATGTCTTCATCGCGGGAGTCGATCCTCTGGGGAGGCCTCCCTGTCGAAGATTGCGGAAGCGGGGCGCCCCTCACGAAGCGCCACCCCACGTGTTTACACACGCACGCCGTCCAAATGCTCACTACAAACGCAGATGGCATGTACATACAAAGGCTCGACGGCAGGTAGTTATGGCCACGTTTTCTCTCCGAAGTCGTGTATAGTAGTTGTAGGCACTCGCCATCGCCGCAGCGCCGCCAGGAAGACATAAAGAAAAGGCAATTACCGGGACAGACTTGAGAAGACAGTGCCAAAGGAAGGCAGCAGCCCTTGGTGAGCGCCCGACCATTAAGGGAGCGCGCGCCGGCTCTCCTAGGGCGGCGGCAACAGCCGGCCGCGAGGGTGAAGCAGCACGGCGAAGGAAGACGAGCTAAGGGGAACATTAAGTGTAATTTGGTCGAAGCGACGCAACGGCTTTGCCCCCAGGAGGGGGAGACGACGACGCCGAGGCGGCGGCTCTGAGTGTTCGCCAGCCGCGGCAGTTATGGCCCGCGGACGGCGCGAAGAGCCGAGGCGCGACTGGATTGAGACATTCGCCGCCGCCGCTGCTAAAAGATGGCGAGCGTGTGTGGTCTCTGTGTGCCGGCCAAAACGATCAAGGGAGGGGAGAGCGCCCTCGGTGCGGGTTATAAGCTAGCCGTACGCTGGCACAAGCTCCTGCCGCTGCGGCTGCTGACCACGGGGCATCGTGCACGAGGGACACTGCCGCAGAGGGGCAACGCGCCCGATCGGCCGTGCTCGCCTCGGCCACGTCGCCCGAGTGCACGACTCGTTCGTCGCCGGCGCCGTTGGCACGAACTTAAGGTGTTCGCCCGTGCTATGCTCATGGGACCACCTCCGACCTTCCGCCCCACTACGCTCTCCTCATACGCTTCCGTTCGATGCCATGTTTGTGTTTGGCTGCATTTACTCACATACCTCGGTTATCCAAAAAGCATGATCTATTCCCGTCAATGTAGCTGTTAGCCTTTCAGCTTCTTGCTTTGCGTGCTCAGTCACGACCTATCGGTAAACCTGCTAGACGTCGTCCATTCTTCGTCATGACAGTGATTCCGAAGAAACTACGTCTACCACCCTGGGGAGAACAGCGCTAAAAGACGGGACGAAGAAAGGACACAAACAATGCCGCCGTGGTTTGTGTCCTTTCTTCGTCCCATCTTTCAGCGCTGTTTTCGACAGGAAGTTATGTACCAACCAGCCCAAATGGGTACCCTTCTGTACCTCTACCATATAAAATTTCAGCAGTGGACTCACACGCTAATAGCTTGATGCGTTCGCAAGGGCATTCATGCGCAATAAAGGCCTTACAATTGCGCTGTTTAACCGCTGTCGGGCGCCAATTAAACGGCGAGCTGTGCACTTATAGCAGATTTGGTTGTGTGTGGTATGCACGTATTATCGGGATACGTGGTTTCTTTGACTGGGAGAGGGGGGGGGGGGTCAGAGCTACCCCACCAAAATGCCGGTGAGGTGCTCAACACGACTTGTTCTTACAAGTAGTGTAATTTATATGATTGGCGTTCTTGTAGTTCCTTGATAGTGAATGTCATACACGAGAAAGACAAACACAGAACACAGGATGCGCTGGACTTTGCCGCCGATCATCTTAGGCAGAAGACACATTTGTGCAATTTGTGCAGACAGATGCGGCCTGCCTTAGCGAGGTAGGAGACGGCGTTCTGGGCTGGTACATCGCAGCGATGTGCTCTTCGGTGCTAATGCCTGTTCGTTGTTCTCGCCTTTGGATAGTGGTCCCAGCGACTATTCACCGGCGTTGTCAATAGGAACAATCAGCTGTGAGTGGCGGATGCAAAGGCCAGAAAAAAATTGTACATGACGAATTTTGCTAAATATGAGCCTGTTGTCTTCCCAAGTACAACAGTGGTCTTTTTCTTGGTCACATACGCGCCGTTTCCATCGGCTTGTGACACCGGTACCTTGACCAGACTTGGATATGTTGTCGCGTAAAGAGAGCACAGTCGCGCACGTTTTCTATATCTATTCCGCGTGTCTCGTGGTTGTTGTATTCTTAGTGGGAAGGTACGCTGGACACGCGCCGATGCCTCGTGCCTCCACGCACAACATTCCTGCGCATCGGTGATTCGCAGAAAAAGAGGTGCCACTGAGTTGAGAGGAAAGAGTGATGGGCCAGCGAGCAGCTTGCTGAAGGGTGCAGTCAGCTGCCTGCATGATTGAATACCCCAGATTTTTTCATCAAGGCGGAGTTTTCTCGGCCTGGTAAGTGGCCAAGGAAAGAGTGAGAGGTATGATGGAAAGGTGCGGGGCGGAGCCAGTACCGCCCTTTCGGGCCTTCGCGCAATGCACGCGAACATGCGTGCGTTCAAATTCCTCATGGTGTCATCGCTGCGCATCAAGAAGTTTCGCAAGTGCAATGTAGACGTACTAAGGTAACGATTCTTACCTTTTTGGCATTTTGGGCCAAATTTTGAGAGACCGTATTTTTATTCAGGAAGGCGCGCAATAAGTAGAGGAATGCTCTAGGATGCGGCAAGACGCATTTTGTGCGACTTCTGATCGAGTCAAAATTTCACAAAAAACCCGAGACTGTAGTCTTACCTTTATTGGCATTTTGGGCCAAATTTTGAGAGACCGTATTTTTATTCAGGAAGGCGCGCAATAAGTAGAGGAATGCTCTAGGATGCGGCAAGACGCATTTTGTGCGACTTCTGATCGAGTCAAAATTTCACAAAAAACCCGAGACTGTAGTCTTACCTTTATGGGCATTTTGGGCCAAATTTTGAGAGACCGCATTTTTATTCAGGAAGGCGCGCAATAAGTAGAGGAATGCTCTAGGATGCGGCAAGACGCATTTTGTGCGACTTCTGATCGAGTCAAAATTTCACAAAAAACCCGAGACTGTAGTCTTACCTTTATTGGCATTTTGGGC